>CM074813.1:2698632-2729593 GCA_037447605.1 Zygnema circumcarinatum | reverse complement strand
TTTGGTAGACCTGCGCGCAGCTTGGCGCAGCGGAAGCATGCCCAGGATCGTGTACCCTCGGACTCTGCGGACCTTGCCGGCATTGCCTACTGCTACATGGCACGTGTGTCTGAACCTCAATCCTATCCAGAAGCGCTGGAAGGGGCGGATTCAGACCTTTGGAAGGCGGCCATAGATAGTGAGTGGAATAGTCTTCTTGAGAACCGCACTTAGAGTTGGAAGAGCTGCCCAAGGGGAGGAAGGCGATAGGATGTAAGTGGATCTTCAAGATCAAGAGGAAGTCCGATGGGAGCGTGGACCGTTACAAAGCACGGCTGGTAGCAAAGGGCTACAGTCAAAAGGAGGGCATTGACTACTCTGAAACTTTCACCCCTGTTGTGAAATTTAATTCTTTGAGAGCACTAATATCAATTGCTGCTTCAGCGGAGATGATGGTCCATCAACTGGACATCAAAACGGCGTTCTTGTATGGAGACCTTGCAGAGGAAATCTACATGGAGCAGCCAGAGGGGAAGGTGGAAGCCTGAAAGGAGGAGCTCGTTTGCAAGCTCGTGAAATCTTGTGAGAGGTTCGGCGGCGGAGTTGAGTTTGACGACCATCTCGCCGCATGTGACGCGCACATTGCACTGCTCGGAGAACAGACGTTATGAACTCGAAAGTTGGGCGACAGACCATATTCATGAGGGACTTAAATAGGACCATAATCTACTTCTTTGAGTAGAAAAAAGGGGAGTGGTTATATACTTTCCAAAGTATTGCCAATGTTAAAATCATATAGCTGTTATCTGAAGGTGGTAGCTCCTACAGGACTGCTGCAGTCTTCAAGAACTCAAATCATGGGCTTCAATGGGCTCATATGTTGCATGCGGATATGCGGAATCCCTTAAAAAATTAAAGAACCACGCACCAAAGAAAGCAAATACAGGCAACAACACACAAAAGCGATGCGAGCCTTCTCCCGAGTGGTCGACAAACTCCGAAGTATCCATTGCAGGGATGCTTCATTCCAACAAGCGCCAGCGACCAGTCCGGCGCTGAGGACCTCCCGCCCTTAACATCCTATAAACAGAGCATGCAGGCGGCTGCTGCCGGTGCAAGACCCGAGACCTAATATCAGACTTCACCTACAACCTTCCGCAAGGCGGCGGGAAAACTGGGGTACATATCTACCTTCACTGCGGCATTCATTCAATAAAAGTGAACAATCTAAAACAGGCAACTTAAGCGGCCTTGCTGAGCACGTCGTTGAGGAGCTTCACGGTCTCATCGTACGACTTGGTGGCCTTCTCGAGACTCTTCACTCGGGCAGCATAATCCAACTGCACAGTCCAATAGACCAGCCCACACCATAGCATTCACATTAAAAAGAGCCGACTCACCCCCATTTCTTGAATCACCACTGCCCGAAAAAACAGAAAGAAAGACAGTTTACAAAGAACACTTACATCGGCAATGCTGTCGTACAACTTGTTAGCAAGGGCGGTGAGCTCCTTCTTCTCGTCCTTTGGCTTCGCGTTGATGACTGTGGTAAGGTCATACCGCAAGTAGCCGGCCTTGCTCCTCAGGTCGTTCTGGACATACGGCCACGCCTTCTTCTCTATCAAACCCTTCACAGCGATGATCTGGGCGGCGGACTCCTTGGCACGCTCAATGGCTTCCGTGGGAGTCAATGGCTGAATGTAGAAACGCTCCTTCAAGGGAGCGTCTGTGTCGCGAGCCTGGTCAGAGCTGTCGGTTCCGGCTGCAACAAATCACAGTGCAAAACAAATCAGCCGCAACACCAAGCATAAAACAACATGTAAGCAGCATTTATTCTCAGACCCTAAACAAATCCAACCTAGAATCCTGAAGTGCTATGAGAGAGACACAGAGAGAGAGAGAGAGGTCGAACTTACGCAGGCCACCAATGGGGGGAGGAGGGCCTTCCAACTTGATTCCGAGGGGGTCGGCTTGAGCCTGGGAGACCATGGCTCCCGCCGCCACAGAGGCAGCGAAGAGGCTGAGCATGGCCCTCCTGCTCTGCACTGCGGGGGCAGCCTCCTCCTGCTGCGCCCTCACAACGGCGACTCTGGAAGCCTTGCAGGAGACGCTGGAGGCCTTCAGGCCGGGGACGATCTCGGCCTTGGAGCCGAGGCTCGCGGGAGCGATGCATGCAGCAGCCATAGTCGCAGCCATGGTTGTTACTGCAGAACACATACGCTTGGAGGGAACTCAGTAAAAGGCTTATTCAGACGTCCATATGGAAGGTTATATGGAAGGTTGCAGAAAGAGGTGGTCTGTTGACATGAGAGGCGTAGGCAGAAACCTCTCATTCCCTCTCTCTCGCGCCCTCTCCCTCCCTCTCGCTCTCCCTCCCGAAGAGAAATGACTGTCAGGTACTACATCTGTAATCGCCATATTCGGTCTGTCCTAGGATTGTACAACAGGTATCTAGACAGGTATTGCATCGCTGCATTTTAAGCATTATAACCTCGAGTCCTTCTCTCTGTTCTCCAATTTCCAAAGACACTCCACAAGTCAAACAACGGGTTCCGTAACCTATTAAAAGACATAGACATAGACATTCTTAGTTACCCAAACAGCGCCTGCAACCGAACCTGAACAAAAAATCACTACAGACCTACAGCCATTGCGGCCCTGCCAGACTCCAGCTCTCCTGCACATCCCACCTCCACTCTCACCTCCACCCTAATTCTAAGCTCAACCCTTCAGCCTCAGAACCACACCCAGCACTTCCTGAACTATAAACTCATCGACATATTGGATAATGCTTCAGCAGTTCCCAACGCCGCCTCCAAATCCCTGATGCTGTGACTCACCTCCTTCAAGCTTCCCTTCAATGGAGCAGACGCCCACACTACCGAGAGAGAGTGAGATAGTGTGTGCGTGAGAGAGTGAGGGAGAGAGGGAGTGAGAGCAGAGCCGTGGTAGGAGAGGCGGGGGCTATGGCTGCGCAGTGGGGTGCCACGTGGCGGCCGCAGAGCCCCCAAAGGAGATAATACGGCGCCTGTGATTGGCCGCGCGGCGGAGCGATAAGGGATGGGCCGAATCGCGATCGCCGCTGAGTCCACTCGTGACAGAGTGGGGTCCACCGTTGATCCAGGGCACAGTATCTGCTGATCTTGATTTTGTTGCTCCAGGAGAAGTTGATCTTGAGCGCCATTGGACAGTGGATCAAGTGGATCCGGCTTTGGGCCCTGTCTATTTCGGTTGCATTGACTTTGGCCCGTTACAGTTGGGTCGGTTGAGGGTGGACGGTTTCGGTTCGAAAGAACGGATTCGGTTCGGTACAGCTTCGGGGCAAGGTCCACAGGTCGGACCATTTAGAGAGGCAAACATTGGACAACCAACCATTGGCATCTACGGCAATGATTGGACGATCCAATGAGTGGCTACCATTGCAATTATTGGCAACCATTGGCATCCAATGGTTGCCATTGGAACAATCATTGGAACCATTGCCAATGGTTCCAATGATTCTTACAATACGATACGTACGGACAGACATGAACTCTAACATAATACCGCTCGCCTATTGGTAACACGGACCTTATATTTGCAAATTGCAATATTTTCGCCCAGTATTTGCAAAAACCATGGCGAAAATATTATGGGGGTCCACTGTATCGGCATGGGGGACCGGCAGCAGGGCTGTCCAATGGTAGACTGCCACGTTGCAACCTCTGACCCAAAAGGGTCAGGTGAGGACAACGTTTCCGTAGGCTCGCCGCATCTCGCGGGCCGCGCCGCGATGCGCGGCGCCGTACGTGGGTGCACAGTCGGATCCTGCGCGCGAGGCGCGGGGTCCGATTGTCTACAAGATCTCTCCTCCCGAAAGATCCAAGGGGGGGGCGTGATTAGCCAAAATGAAAGTACAGCTTTTTTCCCGAAAGGGGGCGCGGATATCCAAGAAGTGGGGCGCCTGTATCATTTTCCTTTTTTTTTCCTTGTTAAAGGTATCGGAGAACCCCACTTTCCTTACTGCCGATGTGGAAAGAGAATCCAGAAATTTCAGCTTTCGCGTGCCGTCCGCGAACTTACCGTCTGACCGTCATACCGAGACACGTGGGCGCGTGCCATTCACAGGAACCGAGCCCGACTGCAGATCGAACGGTTGCCGTGGTGCGATCTGGGAGAGAGACGGCTGAGATTCACCGCAAGTGTGAAGGAAGCGCGCAGACGCACTTGCGAGGCGGACGGATCTTCCGCTCCGAGCGGATTCGGGCAGGCACTAACATATTTTTGCCTCTCAAAAAGAAATCAGGGGGAAAGGATATCCAAAAAAGGGCGAGCGTCCATCATTTTGGAAAATGATACAGCGGCCCCACTTTTTGGATATCGGCGCCCCTTCTGGGAAAAAATTGTACTTTTTTTTCTGGCTAATCATCCCCCCCCTTGGATCTTTCGGGAGGAGAGATCTTGTAGACAATCGGACCCCGCGCCTCGCGCGCAGGATCCGACTGTGCACCGACGTACGGCGCCGCGCATCGCGGCGTGGCCCGCGAGATGCGGCGAGCCTACGGAAACGTTGTCCTCACCTGACCCATTTGGGTCAGATGTTGCCACGTGGCAGTCTGCCATTGGACAGCCCTGCTGCCGGTCCCCCATGCCGATACAGTGGACCCCCATAATATTTTCGCCATGGTTTCAGCAAATACTGGGCGAAAATATTGTAATTTGCAAATACAAGGTCCGTGTTACCAATAGGCGAGCGGTATTATGTTAGAGTTCAATGTCTGTTCGTACGTATCGTATCGTATCGTATCGTACCGTGATTTAGATACACGAGCTCTTATTGGTGGCGTACGTATACCGTACGACTTAGAGATTTTATTCGTACTTACCGTACAGATCTAAAGCGTGACCCATGTTTGAAATCCGTTTCGATTAACAGATTTTGTATTGGAGAATAGGTCAGGTTAGGTTAACACCCCTAATACGTTAACATTGAGTTATCGTACAAAAAGGTGGTTTCGGCTAAATCGGGGACTCGGGATCAAAATCAAAATCAAAATCGGGAATTTCTTGGGGACGCACTGTACAAGGTGGAAAATATTATGGGGGTCCACTGTATCGGCATGGGGGACCGGCAGCAGGGCTAACCAATGGCAGACTGCCACGTGGCAACCTCTGACCCAAAAGGGTCAGGTGAGGACAACTTTTCACAGATCGGACCATTAGACAAACCAGTCGACTGGTTGGCAACCAGTGGTTGCGGACCGAAACAACCATTTGACTGGTTTGGAACCAGTGGATGCCACTGGTTGGCAACCATTCCATTCGACTGGTTGCCAACCAGTGCCGCCGGATCGAAACAACCATTCGACTGGTTGCCAACCAGTGGTTGCGGACCGAAACAACCATTCGACTGGTTGCCAACCAGTAGACGTCCAACCATTGCCATCCAATGGTTGTCCAATGGTTGCCGATCCACTGGTCCGAACTGTGCAACTTTTCCGTAGGCTCGCCGCATCTCGCGGGCCACGCCGCGATGCGCGGCGCCGTACGTCGGTGCACGGTCGGATCCTGCGCGCGAGGCGCGGGGTCCGATTGTCTACAAGGTCTCTCCTCCCGAAAGATCCAAGGGGGGGGGGGGGGTGATTAGCCAAAAAAAAAAGTACAATTTTTCCCAAAAGAGGGCGCCGATATCCAAAAAGTGGGGCCGCTGTATCATTTTCCTATTTTTCTTTTAATTTGAAAATGTACTTTCTGGATTGTGGAAAGATCGCGTTGTCATTTGGGGAACGTTTTTGGCATACCAAGGCAAGAATTTCATTGTCCTTTTTAACCCCATTGCTGCATATTCTCTGGACAAATCCCTCTCCTCTCCCTCTCCTCTCCCACTACCTCTTCCCCTCCCCCACCCGCCCCCCCCTCTCCTTCCCTCCCCCCTCCCTCCCTCTCGTTCGGATGTGGGTTCAGGGACGTCCATCCGTATCTTTCACTTGCGCCCTAAAACCCTTTCTTACTGGACTAACTTCCCACGAAAACCCCTCGAGCTCTCACTCTCTCTCTCTCTCCTCTCTCACCTCGAGCTGCCCTTCAAGTGATCAGCCGCAGCAGACAACACTGAAATAGCTAAACTACATACATAAAAATAAAATAAAAATTCAACCTCCGCCACTGCCCTCCTCGCTTCGGTGTTCATGATGAGTACGGAGAATTAGACCTCGACCTGCCTAACCATGGCGATGTCACTCAGAATAGAGTTGCTGATAGTGAGATGAGACCTTCATGAGGCTCATTTCTTTAGTGGCGGCTTATATGATACGAGGGGTTCCTGATTGTTAGAGGGAAGTTTCTTACTGCAGTTGATTCCTGAAGGGAAATGTCATAGTCATCGACTGTGCCTTAACCATTTCAAAGGATTCTCAATCACTAAGTCCAACGCATCAGAAGCATCTTCCTGGCATTCACCTTCATTTTCCTGTTGCCAGTCACATGTTAGTCAGCACATACCGTGGTTAAAAATTCTCCTGTTGGTTAGAATCGTTTAGTTAGCAACAGCCCCCAGTTAGGAATTAGGAATCTGGTTAAATAATCCTGACCTCCGGTCTCCGGTCAGGAGTAGTTCAGAATAGCCTTCTCGGCGACCAATATTCGCGACTTAACTGCGACTCCTACATCACTCCCACCACATCAATTTTCGAAGGCGACGAGGCAAGTAAATAACAAATATTCGTTTAATCAACTAAGTACAAATGTGAACCATCAGAACCCCTTCCCCCCCAATGCTGGTCTGCCCAAAAATCCGCATCTCCGCCATATTTAACACATTTCTGCCCTGTCCAATCAAGGCCCTACCTACCCTACCTAAGAAATGTGGCGCTCCTATTCCGCACATACATTACATCTACCTCTGCTCCTCTTCCCATTGGTTCATTTTGACTCACTTTAATTTGACTCACTACTCTCATCTTCGCTCCACGTTCTCTAACTCGCTTCGTGACCACTTCTCGCTCATCTTCCCTCCGAAGGAAGTGAAAGAAGCGGCCACTCCACCCCCCTCTCTCCCTGTCTCCCTTCAACTCACCTCCTTCCCGTCACTCCCATCCCTCTCCCTTCCCTCTCTCCCTCCATCACTGAGGTCTGTTTCCTCTCCCTCTCCCTCTCCCTCTCCCTCTCTCTCTCTACTCCTCTCCGTCCTTCTTCCTGAGGGAGCCGAGCACCACGGGAGCCGAAGTCGAGCAGACCTTCGACGACTGATATTCGCTCCAATCGCTGCCCGCCGCCTTCTCCTTCTCGAGCTGCTCCTTGATCCACATGTAGGTAATGGCCAGGCCGTCCTGAACCCAAAAACCCACCACTCCATTCATCTTAACATCACTTTCTGCTCAGGAGCAAAAGCAAAGCGTCCCGAAAACAGAGGAACTAAAGCAAGCATTCAGAAGGTTAAAGGTTGGAGCGCTGAAAAAACTGGACTTCAGAGCTAAGTTACGTTAAAGCTCAAAGACACAAGAAAGAGACGATAAAAGATCGTTCAGCCAAAAAGATAAGGATTCACACAAGGGAACCAATAACTGAAATAAAAATACTGAATTGCCTGATTCTTTTTATTTGAAAGCTGGCCATCCACATTCTTCAGCCCTTCTGAACAGCATCCAGACACTTGACAAAAATCAAGAAAATGTTTCCAGCCCCTCAACCAATCCACCACATGAAAGGGAAAACGAAAGAACCTGTAACTTCCTTTCTCTCTCCCCTCCCTCAACCCTCCATCAACCCTCCCTTAACAGAGAACACGCACATGGAAAAAAACAGCCCTTAAAAGCTTAACCAAACCACCAAACTAAACAGAATTTAAGAAAGGGGCCAAAAAATATCCACCATGAACTTCCCCGCCGTTCCCCCTCTCCCACCCTCTCACGCCCCTCCCTCTTCTCCCCACCTTCCTCCCGTTTCTCTTCTCCGCCACATCCCTCTCCCATTTCCCTCTCTCCTTCCCCTCACCCTCGCGTCCCTCCCGCCTCTTCTGCCTTCCCCCTCCCTCCCTCCTCCCTCCCCCCTCCCTCCCCCTCCCTCCCCCCCTCCCTCCCTCCCCCCTCCCTCCCCCCCTCCCCCCCTCCCTCCCTCCCCCTCCCTCCCTCCCTCCCTCCCTCCCCTCCCTCCTCCCTCCCCTCCCCCTCCCTCCCCCCTCCCTCCCTCCCCCCTCCCTCCCCCCTCCCTCCCCCCTCCCTCCCCACCTTGAGCTTCATGGAGGGCGCCCATCCGAGCTTCTCCTTGATGAGCGTGTTGTCGGAGTTGCGGCCGCGCACGCCCTCGGGTCCGGGGATGTGGTTGATGGGCATGGCCTTGCCCTCGATGGCCATCACCATCTCCGCCATTTGGTTCATGCTCACGCCCTCATCGCTGCCGATGTTCACCGGCTCGCGGAAGTCAGACTTGGTCAACCTGCAATCATTGGAGGTCAACGTGGGCAAGGCAATGATTGTTGGTCGTGGGGGCACTAGTTGGTTGTGGGTACTGATTGCGAAGGGCGACGATTGGTTAGAGAGAGAGAGAGAGGGGTTGGATTTTGAGGTTGAGTTTTGGGGTGTGGATGAGGGAGGGTAAGTACACAGCAGCAAGAAAGTCACTTTTTGAAGCAGGCGTTACATCACAGCGGGCGGTGACATCACTTTAAGGTTACGTTTGGAAATCATTTTTTGAGCTTCATTCATTTTGGGCTATTTCCTGCATTACTATGAGAGTAGCATGGAGGGGGTTCAATTAAGATTACAAGAAGCATCACAGTACCTTTCAGAAAATAATATCACAGAACAATTACATGTGTACATGTCTCCTAGAAGCTCTTTAGATTCACTTTCACACATCTTTGATAAGCAATCACGTACGTTTTAACAACTCGTAGAAATAACTTTAAATCATTGCGCACATCAGCGAGGCAGCAACTTTTAAAATACTTCTTGTAGCATTTATTAAAAAACTTTCAATACAAACTCAAACGTTGAGACCAACTTCCATCACTCGCAAGCCAACTCAACCAAATGCAGAAAACAAACCAAAAAAGGCAACCTCGCATTGTATGTACCAAAGAAAAAACTGTGAAAACCAAGCTATTGAAAGCTTCACGATATCACACAAAATCAATTCCGCATCATGGAGGAAAAAAAGAAGCCAAAAACATAGAAAATTTCACAGACATTTGATCACCTCATTTCAGTTAAAATTTAGCACCAGTCCCCATCAATGTAGTGAAGGGGGGAGGGATAGTTCACCTGAGCACTCCCTCCACGCACTCGTCAATGAAGGTGAAGGAGCGAGTCTGCTTGCCGTCTCCCCACATTTCAAATGCGTCGGTCGAAGTGAGCACCTTGCGGCAAAAAGCAGCCGGAGCCTTCTCACGACCACCTGCAGAAAAAAGGAGGGGTGGCAGAATATTAAGAAAAAACAAAGGCAAACACATACACTTCCAAACCATCTTTCAAAACTGGGGGAAAGCATTATGGTAAGAGATTAAAATATAACGAGATCAATGAATCATCGATTTCCTACCCTTCCATGTTCCGAAAGGGCCGTAAATATTGTGGAATCGGCCAATTCTGCACTCAATCGCGAAGTCCTTATTGTAGTGCTTGCAGAGCTCCTCCGAGGCCAGCTTCTCCAACCCATAGGCGTCCTGGGGCTGCGGAATTTCAAAAAGGAAGAGAGAACGGAGCAGATCCACGCCAAGGAAAGCAAGATCAGAAGCAAATTCGACTCGTTCTAAGTTTGAGGCAAGAAATGGTCCACAACGATCTAAAGCGCTGTTTGGCAAGGAGAGCGAGAGAGAGAAAAAGAGAGAGGAGAGAGAGAAAAAGAGAGAGGAGAGAGAGAGAGAGAGACAGAGAGAGAGAGAGAGAGGGAGAGAGAAGAGAGAAAGAGATTCAAAAACAGCTATCATTCCTCAAAAGTGGAACTTTTGAGCCAGCAAAGGCCCCATCCAAGGCAGAAGGTACGGACTTCCGCAGGCCACGCGTCAGATTCCTTCAGGCTGATGTTGTCGGTCTCCAGCTGCTTGAACTCCGGGTAAATGCAGGCAGAGGACGCGTAGAAAAGCCTGTAAAAAAGCCAAAATATTTCAAATCAGCCCCGATCCAACGCTTTCAAGCCCTCCTCCCTCTCCCACTTCCCCTCCCTCCCAGCTTCACATCCTCTCCCGCACCTGGCGACGCCGTTGATCCTGCTGGCCTCCATGACGTTGAAGGAGATCATGGTGTTGTTGTACATGATGACGGAGTGGTTGGACTGGATGAACCCCATGCCGCCCATGTCTGCCGCGAGGTTGAACACGTGATCCACCCCCTTGGTGATCTGCAGGCAGTTGTCCATCACGCGCAGATCCACCAGGTGGAACTCGTCGCAGAACATGTCCTCCGTCATGTGCTCGTTGCGCTTCCAGTCGGAGGCCACGATGTAGTGCCCCTCGCTCTTCAGGCGCCGCGCCAAGTGCGAGGCGATGAACCCGCCCGCGCCCGTCACGGAGATGCGCAGCTTCGCGGCGGGCCAGTAAGGCTCGCGGACGAGGTCGGGGGCGGTGTAGGCCATGGCGGCGGGCGAGGGAGGAGGGAGAGGGAGAGGGAGAGGGAGAGGAAGGGGGAGAGGGAATGAGGGTGGGAGACGGAAAGTTGCGATCAGGGAAAGGGGAGGGGGTTTGATATGGGAGAGGGGGGCAAAGGGTGGGCGGGAACGGGCAGGTGAATTTTTTTTTGCACGTGTAATTACGATCTGAGATTGGCGGAGACAGTAGGTGTAAAAAAGGGGTTGGCGGGTAGGTGGAACGGAATGGAAGGGCGTTGAGATGCTTGTTGAAAAGCGTTCCGTTTCGAGGGAGGTCGCAGGTTCGAGTCCTGAGACTGGCTCGAAAAATTTGAACGGGACTGGTGGAAATTGGCTTCCGGTGAGGGTGTCAGGGCCAATCAAGGGATGCCTCGTCAGCAAAAGGACTGACGTGGATGACTGTGATTGGTTTGAGCAGTAACTACTCAGGAGGGCCGGGGCAGGTTTGGAGGCTGCGATGAGGACAAAAAGTGTCTTACCAGCGGTTTAACGGCAGGTGGCCTGTGCGGCTAACCAGTCCTATAGGTAAGCCGGTTGAGCTTAGGTCGGTTGTAGGGTCCGCAGAAACCGACAGATTTGAGCAAGTCGTATCAAAAGGACAAGAAATCGTTTAGGATCTTCAATAGATTTAATAGAATCTGACAAGATTTTTTCAGATCCATTTGCGACGTGGCAATTTTTAATTGGATGCCATCTACATTTGGAATCTGATAATATACAAAAAGGTTTTAATGGATCTTGCAAAAATTCAAGATTCATCTCACTACGGGCCAAAAGTGTTGATCTCATCTGAGAATTCAGATTGCGGATAAGTGTACGGCTTGCCGCCCTGCCAATAAAGTGCATGTGTCGTATGAGTCCTCAAGCCCCGAACTTGCCAAAGCCGGCGGGGCCGTCAGATTCGAAGCCGCCAACTGCGGGTCCGCGGGAGGGACCTTGGAATCAGGAATATTTCAATCCTACGAACACTGTACGGCCTGACCCTGCACTGAAAATAATTTCTTGTCTTACCCTTTCCGTTGTCCGTAATTTTTTTTTACTCAGGCCTAAAATTTACCAGTCACAGAGTCGCCGTACACTAAATTTGTCCGTTGTGGCCGCCGTCCTATGCAGCACCTGGCGGCCGTCAAACGGTTTCAGGCGATCTCCATGTCTTCAGTTCTGTACTGCGAATTCTGAGACGTAACCGGCACCCCCCCTGAAGCTTATGCGCACTCCCCAGCCAGCCAGGCGTACGCTAATAGCATATGATTTGCCGCGCTACAGGCACACTCCAGTTCGTCTAATTGTCCACCCCAAATCGAAAACCACGAACCCTCCCCGCGAGGGCATGACTCCCTGTCAGGCTTATCTTATCACTAAGAAAAAAGAAAATGCTATTTACACACCTTCTTTGGCTAGATACACAGAAGAAAAAAAATAGAAAAGAATAATCAGATAAATATCCACAATTGTGAACACAATATCTACATACACAACAGGACGGGTTTCTCCTTTCATGTGGGCCCCACCACGCCCCTGTTCACATACATGGCAATTCACATACCACATGCACAGCGTCCCTAGGGTTCCACAACATCCGTGTGCCATGTGCCCCAAACTTCAGTTTTTTGAAGGCTTCTACCCACAGCAGTTCCTACTTCGCCAACACCCGCCTCGCCCTAAACGCTGAACCCCTAAATGTCCCAACACGTGCTATTTTTCATAAGCCCTTACCCTCTCACTTACACCACCAAATAATCTTCTCTAAACCCAAAGAAAAGCTCCCGCTAATGTCTTCTTTGTTATCTCCCAATCCCCTCTCCCTTTCCCTCTGCTATTTTAAAAACCACTTCTCGGCCACAATTTTTCAAGTGTGAACGGGTCAAGTAGCTGTACTGTTCGCGTGCTGCCCTTCATGGAACGCACCGTTTGCCGTTCCGTGAACTCGTTCCCACCAAGACAGGCTCCCTGTGGCTGGCAAGCATCCAAACAAGGAGAGCAGAATCCATGCAAGAGAAATTAGCGTAGTTATTTTCCGTTTAGATTTTCACGAGGGGATAAACCGGCAAGTGCGGTTTTTGAAAGTCAATGCCTAGAGGAAGGAGAGAGAGGAAGTGGGGGACAGAAAAGCGTGAGGAGAGGAGGATAGAGCAAGCGGGAGGAGAAGGGTAAGTGAGAGAGAGGGAGAGGGAGGAGGAGGTTTACTGGAGGAAGAGAAAGAGAAAGGGGCATTATGGTAGGGAGGGTGAAGGAGAGCCAGAAAGGAAAGGAGTGCATAAACAGGAAGATTGGGGAGAGGGAAGTGGACGAGAGAGACAGAGACCGTTAAAAGGAGGGAGAGAGCGCTATTTGAGAAGCCTATATTGAGAGAAGGAGAAACCAACAGAGAGGAAATGATTGAAAGGGAGTGAGATGCAGGGAGAGGAAGTGGGAAAGAACTACCTGATGGTTTCCAATGAAGAGTTCCCAGTGAGTGTGATATTTTGTGCCAGTAAAAATACATGAGGATTGCAACCAGAGTAAGAAAAGAAAATTGAGCGAGTCGATGAATGCTCGTTTTAGGCCTCCTTTGGAAGCGGTTCGGCCTCCGGGTGTTGGATGGGATGGGGTCGTCCAAAGGGACACGAACCTCATCGTTTATCTACATCACAATGAATTTTATTTAATACATCATTTGTTCATGAGCGGGGAGTACAATCGGTCTTATGTTTCCTGATTTACAAAGGTCAGCAAAGAAAGAGTCAATTTTTAGTTTAGCGAGATAGTGCATTATTCAATACCTTCAAGCCTGGATCAATACAGAGGTCCTACATGGCATCTTTTGGCGAAGAAAGAAAGGGTGGAGAGAGGTGGCCGGCGGGGTTGGTGGAGATGAGAGGGAGAGAGGGAGTTCGAGAGAGAGAGAGAGAGAGAGAGAGAGAGAGAGAGAGAGAGAGAGAGAGAGAGAGAGAGATAGAGAGAGAGAGAGAGCGAGAACCCTAAACCCTAAACCTAAACCCTAGACCTTACACCCTAAACCCAAAACCCTCAAACCTAAACTCAACCCTAAAACCCTACATCCTACACCTTAAACCCTAAATAATGAACCCTAAACCCCAAACACCAAACCCTAAACCCGAAACCTATACTCTGAACCCTAAACCCTCAACCCTCAACCCTCAACCCTCAACCCTCAACCCTAAAACCCTAAAACCCTAAAATCTACACCCTTAAAACCCTCAACCCTAAACCCAACCCTTAGCTCTAAAATCTTCACCTTTGAAACCCTCAACCCTAAATCTATACCCTTGACACCCTAAACCCCAAACACTAATCCCTAACCCTAACCCCTAAACCCTTAAACCCCAAACCCTAAACCCTAGCAGGGCCGGCGCTACCTGCTGCCGCCGCGAGGCTGCTGCTGACCGACCTGCAGAGCCGTGTCGTCGGCGGGCCGCCTCCTGCGGTTGGCCCCGCCCCCGCCCTCGAGCGCGTCCTTCTCGACGGCCCCGAGGCGGTCCGAGAACTGCTCGAGCATGCGCAGGAGCTCCGCGTCCTCCCCCTCCGCGTGCAGCTTCCCGCCGCCGCCCGGGGGCGCCTCCACCATCTCGATCTCCTCGCCCAGAATGGAGGACATTTCCTGAACCCTGGGGGCCGAAAACCCTAAAAAATCTGAGCCCTAACCGCAATTCTGAGGGCTCTGGAGGGCTTAAACCGTAGAGTCCTGGTGCTGAAATTTGAGGGTTCAGGGAGGATGGCGCTGCTCGATCTGTAGGGGTTAGCGAGGGTAAGGGGACAGAGGCCGGCTAGGGTTTGCATGCAGCTCAGTTTGCCGTTCCGTTGAACTGAACTACAGCTGCACGTGACGCAGCTTCGTGAAGAAAAGACGAGCGAGAAAATGGAGGGACACGTGGCGTCATCCGCACGAGAACGGTTATTTCTGTTAGGGGTTGTCCGCATGATTTTCGAGTAACGTTAAGAACGCGGTTAGAGGGCGGTTCGATACGGACGGTTCTCTACGATAGTAGTCGATATTATCCGATACGAGGAAAAAATCGGCTACTACATGGGAACTGCTATGCCTAAAAACGTGGCTTTAATCAGTTTTCAAGTCGACTATTATGGCTAAATAATGACTAAGTCAATGTTGATTCATAGATGGACTAGGGCCAGACTGGTAACCAAGATCTAGTTATGAGTCATGACTAGAAATGCCCATTTAGTAACCCATGCTTAGTCAGGATGTTTGCCAACACTGAAGCCACAAGTGCACTGGTTGTTGTCATCGTCATAGCGTTCATGGGTGCACACAGAACCCTAAAAACCATGTGCATGCCCATGTGAGCGAGCGCCCTCCCATCACATCAGCATGTCACGTGACGGTACATCCTCAGCCCAACATCATCACCTCATCGCACAACACAAGGATGACATATCACTGCCCTCATCGAACCCTTCCATTTCACATCTCCCATTTTCAAAAAACCCACCTCCACCCGACCCCTCCCCAGAACCCTAAACCCTAAACCCTAAACCCTACACCCCAACCCCTCTACCGCTTCTTCTTAGAACTACTCTTCCCTTTCGCCTTCGCAGCCGCCGCCGCCGCCGCCACGGCCTCTCCCTTCTTCCCCCCCTTCTCACTGCTGCTCACACTTCCCCCCTCTCCCGCCTTCTCTCCCGCCTTCTCCTTCACCACCGCTCCCTGCGCCCCCCTTATCTGAACCCCCGCCCTCTTGTCCTTCTTCCTCGGCCTATAGCCCGCCCTCTCCCTCCTCGGCAGCCACCTCTCCGGGTCCGGCGGCGGCGGCGGATTGGCGGGGTCGTAGCCCTTCGGCCAGACCACCTTCCTCTTCCTCTTCCGCCTCTTCTTCCTCCTCGCCGCCTCCTGTTCCATGTCCGCCAGTTCTCCGTTCTCCGCCGTCCGTTTCGCGCGACTGCCAAAGAACGGGCCGCTGGCGGCGCGCTCCAGGGCGGAGGGGTCCAGAGAGGCGGCCCCGGGGACAGCTGGCAGCGCCGCGGCGTACTGCTCCGCCAGGTCTGCGCGAGCGGGGTTGTAGGGGGTTCAGGGTTTATGGTCAGAGGGGTTTAGGGTTTTAGCGGTTTAGGGATTTTTTTGAGGGGGGGGGCGGGGGAAGGATGGGGGGGGAGGGTTAAAGGAGTAGGGTTAGCGGTTTAAAGGTGTGAGGATTAGGGCTTAGGGATTCAGGGTTTAGGGATTAGGGTTTAGGGACTAGGGTTAGGGGTTGTAGGGATCAGGATTATGGGTTTAGGGTTTAGGGATAAGTTCAGGGTTTAAGGCTCAATGGTTTTGAGGTTTTGAGGTTTTGGGGCTTTAGGGTTTCAGGAATGGGAGGGTTTGCAGGGTTTTACCTGCAAGTACAGGAATTTTCGCTTGTGTTGACCCTCAACCCTAAGAACCAGTATTTCAGATCCTTTCCTCCCCTAATCTTAAACCTCAACCCTCACCCCAAATCCTGAACTCCAACCCTGACCCTATATCCTGAAACCTAGCTAAAAAGCTAACCCTTAACCCTAAACCCAAGCCCTAAATCCTGCCATTGTAAAAACCCTAAACCCTAACCCTGACCCTAATTCCCTACCATTATTCAACCCTAAACCCTAAACCCCTACCAATTTTCAACGCTAACCCTAAACCCTAACCCTACCATTCTACAACCCTAAACCCTCAACCCCTACCATTCTTCAACGCTAAACCCTGAACCCTAACCCTACCATTCTACAACCCTAAACCCTAAACCCTTGCCATTTTTCAACCCTAAACCCTAATCCTGACCCTAACCCTACCGTTCTTCAACCCTAAACCCTCTACCCTAAACCTTAAACCCTACACCCTAAACCCTAAACCCCAAACCCTAAACCCTAAACCGTACACCCTGACCCTAAACCCTACACCCTACACCCTAAACCCTAGATCCACCCTACACCCTGAAGCCTGAACCCTAAACCCTACCTACCGTTCCAAAACCCTAATCTCACCTGCATCATACTCCGCAGCGCTGCATACGAGTCCGTTGAGCGCCTCCGCCCGTACGGCCTCGCTCGGGCTGCTCAAGAGGCGCTCGAAGAGGGAGGCGGCGGAGCGGGGGTCCGTACGACGCTGCTTCAGGCTGGCGGCAGCCAGGACCATTTTGTCCCATGCGGTTAAGGAGCCCTGCTTAGCCGAGTCCTCATACATCCGATGGCTCTCCCACCAACGGATGGCGCCGTCGAGAGTCGCTTCCGCTCCCGCCAAATCGTTACCTCTCTCCTGCGGGAGGACCAGAGTAGGGTATTAGGGTTTTAGGGTTGGAGATTTTAGGGTTTGAGGGTTGAGGGTTTTAGATTGTTAGGGCTTTTGGGTTTTGAGGGTCCAAGGATTCTCGGGTTTTCGGGTTATAGGGTTTTAGGTCCCATGGTTTAGGGTTGCAGGGTTCTAGAGTTTGGGGCTTTATAGGATGTGGGGTAGAGATGCAGGGTTCTAAGGACTTCCGGTTGTAGACTTTCGAATTATTAAGGGTTAAGCGATTATGGCAGGATTCTGTGGATTTAGGCTTCTACAGGGTTCATAGTTCTTAGATGTCATGGTTCTAGGGGACTATAGGGAGAAGATGGGAGAGAGCGAGAGGGAGCGAGAGAGAGAAAATGAGTGAGAGAGAAAGAAAGAGAGGGAGCAAGAAAAAGAGAAAGGGAGAGCGAGAACGACATCAAGAAAAAGAGGGAAAGAGCGAGAGGAGAGGGCGAGAGAGCGAGGAGAGAGGGAGAGAGAGAGAGGAGAGAGAGAGAGAGAGCACCTTCAGGTCCACCAGAGTCGCCACCACCGCCGGCTGATACTTGAGGTCCTCTGCCCCCTCCAGCGCCGCCGCCGCCCTCAGAAAGTCCCCCGCAAGGACCGCGGTCTGAACCCAAAGGAGGAGGGGGGTCCCCCCGGAGGGAGGGAGGGAGAGGAGGGCCTGCTGAAGCTGCTTCTCCTTCACCATGAGGGAGAGGGAGAGGGAGAGGACCTCCTCGGGAGGGAGGAGGGGCTTGAAGAGGGAGAGGGTCTCTCGCGCCTGAGGGAGGAGGGAGAGAAGGGATTAGCGGAAGTGGCGGAAAGGAGGGGGGGGAGAACGAGGGTGTAGAGAAGAAGGAGATAGTGGAAAAGGAGGTGTACGGGACGGAGTTGGAAAAGAGGGTTTAGGGAAGAGAGTAGGTAGAGGGAGAAAGAAAAGAGGAAACAAATCTGCAGAGCTTCGTCCTCCCAACGTCAGGAGGCCTTACTATCACCAAAATCTCAAAACCACAATAGCGCAAAACCTTACAAGTCCCAGAAATCTTAAACGCAGCCCCCCCCCCCCCCCCTCCCTCCCCAAAAAAAACTGAAAACTGAACACCCTAAAAGGTTAAACCTTGAACCCTGAACCCTAAACGCAAAAGGGTCGATCCTCCCACCTGCTCAAACTTGTTGGAATGTAGGAGCAGCAAAAATCGGTTTTTAAGAATCGCAGCCTTCTGCCTGACCGAAAGTTTTCCCCTGACCGCCTCCGCAAAGTCGAATGCTCCGTTCTCATTCGATTCAAATATTTTTTCAAATTTTTTTAGCCCGTCCAGAAGATCCTTCGGGCCCCTTAATGCAATTAAATTATTGGACGCAACAGCCATAGAGGGGGCATCCCCGGGCCGGTTCTTTAGGAGGGAGGAGTACTTCTCCATGGCTTCTGTGCTTCTTCCGAGAGCCTGAAAGTGGCATGGAAGTAGTGGAGTGAGGCATAGAGAGAGTGGGAGAGAGACAGAGGGAGATGGGGGAGAGGGTCGGGGAGGGAGGGAGGGAGGGAGGGAGGGAGATGGAGAGAGAAGCAGGAGAAGGGAGAATAGACAATGAGCGGGGGAGGGTGAGAATACAAATGAGAGCGAAAGAGTGGAAAAGGAGTGGGGGGGGGAGAGGAGGGAGAGAGAGAGAGAGAAGATGAGAAAGAGAGAGTGGGGGGTGGAGAGGGAGAGGGAGGGAGGGAGGCGGGAGATGGGGGTGAATAAGGCAGGGAAAGGAAGGAAGTAGGGAAGAGAGAGAAAGGGAAGGAAGGCGACGAGGCAGGAGAGGCAATAGGAAGGCGCGTGAAGGGAAGGAAGGAGGAAAAAAGGAAGGGAGGGGGACCGAGAGGAGGAGGAGGGGAAGGAGACGACGGCGAAGTGGGAGAGGCAACGAGAGGAGGGGAGGGGGAGGAGAGGAGGGAGATAGAGACAGGAGAAACATAATGTGTTTTCTTCCCTTGTTTATGTTACCTGCTGCACAAAAGCGAGCTGCACGTTAATGGGCGCCAATTCTTGCTCGATTTCCGGCTCGGTCAACTCCTCATCAATGAGCATCTCCTTCCCCATTCTGTTCTCCCCCATTCCGAATTTTGGAATTATTCAAAGAGTTTGACTTAATTGACTTAGAACGATCTTCACTTAGAAGGATGATGATATGATTGAATAAGAACTATACGAAATCCGTTGAGTTACTCATCAAGACAGAAAGTTTTTCCATAGTTAAGCCCATTCCTTTAAGAAAATTAGAGTTTCGTTCGTGTCAAGGATTGAGGAGTTTTAGCACCTCTGGGGTAGGAGATTTAGGGTTTTAGGTTTCTAACATTTTGTGAAAGTGCTGAATCTAATGAGGTCCTTCTAGAGTTTATTGTCGGATTTTCCTTTGGCAATTGCCTTTGCTGCCTTTCGCATTTTTTCCTTTTTCCTTGAACATTGGCTTCCTAAGATTTGAGGCTGGTCCTTAGGAACTTTATGGCTTGCGTAAATTAAGGTTATAAGGTTGTAGGTTTTGTAGTGCAGTCCCACCTTTTTGAAATTAAGAGCATCTCCTCCGCCTGGCTGAGCTCCCCCGATTCAACCATAGAACAAGCAACATTGTATGCCAAATCAAAGCTTTCTTTTGGGGCAGCTTCCAAAGTCTTCATCAAAGCGGGAACTTCAGCTGCCCGCCCTCCACTGACGTAGGCAGCAACCATATTTGTTTTAATTTCGGTGGTATTTTCATCTTCCATTTTTCCCAATTCTTCGTATCGCTGAATGGCGCCCTCGCTGTCTCCCATTCGATAGAGAATTTGAGCCTCCAATTGAAGTACAGATGGGGACTTTTCGCAGCCTTGAAGAGCAGAGAGAGCTTCTTCATGGCAGGCCTTCCTGTACAGGCAGTAGCCCTGAGGGAGGGAGGGAAGACAGTGTCACGAGGGAGGGAGAAAGAGACACGGGAGGGGGGAGAGAGAGAGACTAGGGGAGGGGTTGGAAGCGGAGGGAAAGGAGGAAAGGGATAGAGGGGTGAGGGGGGAGGGGGGAAGAGGGTAGGAGGGAAAGGGAAGGACGGAGGATACGGTAGGCATGGGGGCAGACAGCGCATTGTTTTATGTTAAGTGAACACATTCACTCTCTCTTTCTCTTTCTCTCTCTCCCGCTTTTGCTCCCATCCAGCCCCTCTAACTTTTTCTTCACTTCCTCTTCCCACCCCCTCGCCCTCTCCGTCTCCTCCCCAAACTCCCTCTCTCTCCCTTGTCTCCCTCTGCGCCCCTCCCTCTCCCTCTCCCTCAGTTCACTCTCCCTCGTCCCCATTCTCCCTCTTCCCCCCTTCCCTTCCCTCTCCCCCCCTTCCCTTCCCTCTCTCCCCCTTCCCTTCCCTCTCCCCTTCCCTCACTCTCCCCCCTCTCCCTCCCATCTCCTCCCCCCCTCTCTCTCTCACTCTCTCACTCTCTCTCTCACTCTCTCTCCCTCACCTTTTCGGGCCGCAGGTCGACGCCCGCCGCGTCCTTTGAGGCGATGGTGGCGAGGGCGGCGTCGTAGAGCTCGTCCTGCACTTGCGCCACCACCTTGCAGCGCACCGCGTCTTCGTCGCCGGGGAGCAGCTTCAGAACTGGGAAGGGGGAGGGCGGGTCAAGGAGGGCAACATCCGGCCGGGAAACCACGGAGACTCAAGCCACAAAAATCCACTATGCATCACGGCCTCAATGTATGGTTTGATATGCGCATGAAATGCTTCAACTTGTCTTCCTAACGTTAAACCCGAAATGTCGGCAACTGGATGAACTCAAAGAGCAGCGTCATACTCAAACCTTCTCCGACACGCCTGCAATCTCTCACCCCAATTAGGGTTTCCTTAACTCTCAGCCTCCCCAGGGTTCAGCAATCCTCCTGCCCCTGCACTTCCCCTGCTTCAGCACCCCCGTCCCCCTCCCCCCCCTCCCCAACCCACTGCCAGACGGATACTCTCATCGGCGAGTCGCACCACCTTCACGCACTCCCGGCGCGCCGCGTGGCTCTGAACCCTCTCAAAAAGGTCCTCCACGACCGCGCCGACCTGGAGTTCAGGGCCGCCCGCCGCCACCGGAGGCGTCGTCACGTGTCCCGCCTTCGCGCCAGCTGGCGCCCCTTTGACACCCCCGCCTTTCGCGGGGTCCTTGCCACGTGGCCCCGCCATGGCCGCCCCCCCGCACTCCGCCGAGCTCTCCGGCGCCTTCCCCTCCGCCTGCGTCGACTGTACGACGCGACGGGACTGCATGGAAAGACTGTTTACGGAACACTAAACGGCGGCAGTTGTAACGACATATCGTACTGTATCTGTATTTTTATTGTATCGTAATATCGTAGCATATCTTATTTGATATTCTATTAACGATACGATATTCCAGTTCGATATTTTGTGCGTGTGTACAGATTGAAGACATGACTGTCCGTACATATTATACGGACTGTACGGATATCATAAGCCGGGCCGGTCCTCGAGGTGTCCCGCTGATGCCACGTGGCGAGCTCTGATTGGTAGACGGCACGGTTCTAGAGCTGCTTAGGATTAGGGTTTTAAGGTCTATTCTGTTTAAAGGTTTTTATCAACTTAAAACTTCATATTCGTTTTTTTTTTTTTTTTTTTGTGAACACGTTTTTGTAGCCATTCTCGGATTTCTTCGCTTTTTTACATTTTCTAGGATTTTTTTTTGGTTTTTTGGGGTTGTGGGTTTTCAGTTTTAAGTTTTTCATAACTTAGAAATAAAAACCAAACCCACCTCCGCCTCCGCCATGGCTCCCTCCCTCCCCCCTCCCCCCTCTCCCTCCTCTCCCTCTCCCTCCTCTCCCTCCACCCCCCTCCCCTCTCCCTCCCCCTCCTCTCCCTCCCGCCCCTCCCCTCCCTCCCTCCTCTCTCCCTCCTGGTTCCTCTCCCTCCTTTCCCTCCTCCTCCATTACCTCCACCTCTTTTTAGGGTTTCTCGCCGCCGGCCATGTCTTGAAGCTCATCGACCGCAGCCAGGTCCTTCGCTCCCTCCTCCTTCCCCTCGTGGGGTTTTTGGAATTTCTAGGGTTCAGCGCCGCTCCTTCGCCTCCCGCCTCCGCTGTGGGAGGGGGAGGCGGCGGGGTTCAGGGCCGCGCAGGGGAGAGGGAGAGGGAGAAGGAGAGGGAGAAGGTGGAGACCGAATGGAGCGCTGTACAGACGGAGGCGGCAGCGCTGCTTCCTCCTCGCGGGAAGGATCATCACAAGCTCACGGTGAGGGTTTAGGGTTTAGTGTTCAAGGTTAAACAGTTGGAGGGTTCAACTTAAAACCCGTAAAACCCCGCAACCTCTAAGAAATCTGAAACTCCTACAACTCACATAACCCCGAAAACCTCTAAAAGCTCTAATACCCCTAAACCTCTCAAACCCCTAAATCCCTAACCCCCCTCAACCCCCTCAAACCCTAAACCCCTCAAACGCCCTAAACGCTACACCCTTACCCTTAATCCCTGAAATCCCCTAAACCCTCAACCCTCAACTTTAAACCCTAAGCAAGAAGCTCTAAACCCAACCCTAACCCTAGACCCCAACCCTAGCCCCCAATCCTAGCCCCCAATCCTAGCCCCCAACCCTAGCCCCCTACCCCCCTAGCCCCTACCCTCTAGCCCCCTACACCCTAGCCCCCTAGCCCCCCTACTCCCTACCCCCCAACCCCCTAGCCCCCTATCCTCCTACCCCCCTAGGCCCCTACCCCTTAGCCACCTACCCCCTAGCCCCCTACCCCCTAGCCCCCTACCCCCTAGCCCCCTACCCCCTAGCCCCCTACTCCATAGCCCCCTACCCCCTAGCCCCCTACTCCATAGCCCCCTACCCCATAGCCCTCTAGCCCCCTACCCCCTAGCCCCCTACCCCCTACCCCCTAGCCCCCTACCCCCTACCCCCCTACCCCCTAGCCCCCTACCCCCTAGCCCCCTACCCCCTAGCCCCCTACCCCCTGGCCCCCTACCCCCTGGCCCCTGCTCCATGGCCCCCTGCCCCCTGCCCCCTGGCCCCTGGCCCCCTGCCCCTAGCCCCCTACCCCTAGCCCCCCCTGCCCCCTGGCCCCTGCTCCATGGCCCCCCTGCCCCTAGCCCCCTACCCCCCCTCCCCTACCCACCCTCCCTACCCCTAGCCCCTACCCCCCTTCCCCTACGCCCCCCCCCTACCCCTAGCCCCGACCCCCCCTCCCCTACGCCCCCTCCCTACCCCTAGCCCCTACCCCCCTTACCCTACGCCCCCCCCCTACCCCTAGCCCCCCTACCCCCTAGCCCCCTACCCCCTAGCCCCCTACTCCATAGCCCCCTACCCCATAGCCCTCTAGCCCCCTACCCCCTAGCCCCCTACCCCTACCCCCTATTTCACCCTACCCCCTGGCCCCCTACCCCTGGCCCCCTGCCCCCTGGCCCCCCCCTGCTCCATGGCCCCTACCCCATGGCCCTCCTAGCCCCCTACCCCCTGGCCCCTACCCCTGCTCCACTTGGCCCCCTACCCCATGGCCCTCTACCCCTAGCCCCCTACCCCTACCCCTAGCCCCCTAGCCCCCTGCCCCTAGCCCCCCCTGCCCCCTGGCCCCTGCTCCATGGCCCCCTACCCCATGGCCCTCCTGGCCCCTACCCCTATTTTCCTACCCCCTCTCCATGGCCCCCTACCCCATGGCCCTCTACCCCTAGCCCCCTACCCCCTATTTCCCCTACCCCTACCCCCTGGCCCCTACCCCTGCTCCATGGCCCCCCTGCCCCCTGGCCCCTGCTCCACTTGGCCCCCCTGCCCATGGCCCTCCTGGCCCCCCTGCCCTGGCCCCCTGCCCCCCTGCCCCCTGGCCCCTGCTCCATGGCCCCTACCCCATGGCCCTCTACCCCTAGCCCCCCTACCCCTAGCCCCCACCCCCTAGCCCCCTACCCCCTGGCCCCCCTGCCCTCCTGGCCCCCTGCCCCCTGGCCCCTACCCCCTGGCCCCCTATTTCTGCCCTGGCCCCCTGCCCCCTGGCCCCTACCCCTAGCCCCCTGCCCCCTATTTCTCCATGGCCCCCTGCCCCCTGGCCCCCTGCCCCCTGGCCCCTGGCCCCCCTGCCCCCTGGCCCCTGGCCCCCTGCCCCCTATTTTACCCCTGGCCCCCTGCCCCCTATTTTACCCCCCTGGCCCCCTGCCCCCTGGCCCCTGCTCCATGGCCCCTACCCCTAGCCCCCTGCACCCCCTGGCCCCTGGCCCCTACCCCTAGCCCCCTGCCCCCTGGCCCCCTGCCCTATTTCTCCATGGCCCCTGCCCCTAGCCCCCTGCCCTGGCCCCCTGCCCTATTTCTCCATGGCCCCTGCCCCCTGCCCCCTGGCCCCCTGCCCTATTTCTCCATGGCCCCCCTGCCCCCTGGCCCCCTGCCCCCTGGCCCCTGGCCCCCTGCCCCTAGCCCCCTGCCCCTAGCCCCCTACCCCTAGCCCCTAGCCCCTACTCCATGGCCCCCTACCCCATGGCCCTCTGGCCCCTGCCCCTAGCCCCCCCTGCCCCCTGCCCCCTGGCCCCCCTGCCCCCTGGCCCCTGCTCCATGGCCCCCTGCCCCTGACCCCTGCCCCCTGCCCCCTGGCCCCCTGCCCCCTGGCCCCCTGCCCCCTATTTTACCCCTGGCCCCCTGCCCCCTGCCCCCTGCCCCCTGGCCCCCTGCCCCTGACCCCCTGCCCCTGACCCCCTGCCCCCTGGCCCCTGGCCCCCTGCCCCCTGGCCCCCTACCCCTAGCCCCCTACCCCTAGCCCCCTGCTCCATGACCCCCTACCCCCTGGCCCCTACCCCCTGGCCCCTACCCCTAGCCCCCTACTCCATGGCCCCCTGCCCCCATGGCCCTCCTGGCCCCCTACCCCCTGGCCCCTACCCCCTGCCCCCCTGCCCTCCTGGCCCCTGCTCCATGGCCCCCCTGCCCATGGCCCTCTGGCCCCTGCCCCCTGGCCCCTACCCCCTGCCCCCCTGCCCCCTGGCCCCTGCTCCATGGCCCCTACCCCATGGCCCTCTGGCCCCCCTGCCCCCTGGCCCCCTGCCCCTAGCCCCCCCTGCCCCCTGGCCCCCCTGCCCTGGCCCCCCTCTCCCATGGCCCCCTGCCCTGGCCCCCTGCCCCCCTGCCCCCTGGCCCCCTACCCCTGCTCCATGGCCCCCTGCCCCACTTGGCCCTCTGCCCCCTGGCCCCCTGCCCCCTGGCCCCCTGCCCCCTGGCCCCCTGCCCCCTGGCCCCCTGCCCTGGCCCCCTGCCCCCCTGCCCCCTGGCCCCCCTGCCCCCTGGCCCCTGGCCCCCTGCCCCCTGGCCCCTACCCCCTGGCCCCTGGCCCCCTGCCCCCTGGCCCCCTACCCCTAGCCCCTAGCCCCCTACCCCTAGCCCCCTACCCCTAGCCCCCTAGCCCCCTACCCCTACCCCCTAGCCCCCCTACCCCTAGCCCCCCCTGCCCCTAGCCCCCTGGCCCCCACCCCCTAGCCCCCTGCCCCTAGCCCCCCCTGCCCCTAGCCCCCCCTGCCCCTAGCCCCTAGCCCCCTACCCCTAGCCCCCTACCCCTAGCCCCCTACCCCTAGCCCCCTAGCCCCCTGCCCCTAGCCCCCTAGCCCCCTACCCCTAGCCCCCTGGCCCCTGGCCCCCTGCCCCCTGGCCCCCTACCCCCTGGCCCCTGGCCCCCTGCCCCTAGCCCCCTGCCCCCTGGCCCCTGGCCCCCTGCCCCCTGGCCCCTGGCCCCCTGCCCTATTTCTCCATGGCCCCTACCCCATGGCCCTCTGGCCCCTGCCCCCTATTTTACCCCTGGCCCCTGGCCCCCTGCCCCTATTTGCCCTGGCCCCCTGCCCTGGCCCCCTGCCCTGGCCCCCTGCCCCTGACCCCTGCCCCCTGGCCCCTGGCCCCCTGCCCTATTTCTCCATGGCCCCTGCCCCCTGGCCCCCTGCCCTGGCCCCTATTTTATTTTGCCTATTTTGCCCTATTTCGGCCCTGCCCCCTGGCCCCTGCCTGGCCCTGACCCCTGCCCCCTGCCCCCCTGCCCCCTGGCCCCCTGCCCTGGCCCCCTACCCCTAGCCCCCTACCCACTAGCCCCTACCCCTACCCCTACCCCCTAGCCCCCTAACCCCCCCCCCCTTGGGCGGGCGGGCGGCAGGTGGTGCTGGACCTGGACGAGACTCTGGTGTGCGCGTACCCCTCCGCGGGGCTGCCCGCGGCCGTGCGGGCGGGCGGCCTGCGCGGGTTCACTCTGCACTGGGCAGCGGCGGACGCGGTCTCTCTCTCTCTCTCTCTCTCTCTCTCTCTCTCTCTCTCTCTCTCTCTCTCTCTCTCTCTCTCTCTCTCTCTCTCTCCCTCTCCCTCCTTCCTCTCTCACTGGCCTCCCTCCCTCTCTCTCTCCCTCTCCCTCTCACTCTCTCTCTCTCTCTCTTTCTCTCCTTTTTATACATCCCCTCTCTCTTCTCGCTCCCCTCCGCCTCCTCGTCTCCCTCCCTCTCCCCTCCTCGTCTCTCTCCCCTCCTTTCTCCCTCCCTCGTCCTCCCTCCTCCCTCGTCCCTCTCCCTCCCTCCCTCTCCCTCCCTCTCCCTCCCTTCCTCTCTCACTGGCCTCCCTCCCTCTCTCTCTCCCTCTCCCTCTCACTCTCTCTCTCTCTCTCGCAGGCGAGCTCTCCCTCCCCCCGCGTGAGCAGCGTGACGGTATTCGAGCGGCCCGGCCTTGCGGAGTTTCTCGCGAGGACGAGTCAGTTCGCAGAAATAGTGCTCTTCACGGCCGGGGTCGAAGGTGACATTGTGTGAATGATCTCGTGTTGGTGTTGTTGTTGTTACGAGGGTTCTAAGGAAGAGATTTCTTAAGTTCATGGAGGACTTTGTGGGGTTTAAGGCCACAAACACTAAAATTTGCAAAAGTCGTCTAAACTCTTGTTTTCTGCTGTTATCTTCTTGGAGTTATTGTCAATTTTGGCTTTTTTTTCTCTCTTTTTCCGGGCGCTGAAGAGGACAAGAGGGATAAGCAAGTGATAGTTTAAATTTTATTAATGCAAACAAATTGAATTACGGAAATACTGATTCTGCCGTACAGTCTGCAGGGTATGCGCGGCCGCTCGTGGATCACATCGATCCGCACCGTCGGATCACACACCGCCTCTACCGCTCCTCTACCGTCAGCACGTAATCCTCTCTCTCTCTCTCTCTCTCTTCCGGCCCCCCTTTCTCTCTGTCTCTCTGTTTCTTTTGCAACTGAAGTTGGAACTTCGATAGTCAAATGCTGATTTTTGAACACCTAACTCCTTGATCACTTGATATATATTCCTTCAAAACAATATGACTTCAACAAAAATCCAGCAATGGTCATCATTCTCCAAAAGCCAACTATCGATTTATACAAAGCATAGTAATGTGGTGTCCAAAACTGAATCACACATAGACTTGACCACAAATAAGTTTTTTTGAAACTAATTAAATTAAAAAAATATCTTTTAATCTTTGGCATGTGCAGGAAGCTCCGGGAGCATGTGAAGGACCTTTCCGCTTTAGGCCGCGATTTGCGGCGGGTGGTTATAGTCGACAACAATCCGTTCAGTTTTCTGTTACAGCCGTTGAACGGCGTTCCATGCGTGCCCTTTACAGGCCACCAGATTCAAGATCAACAGGTTTGAAAAAAAATCTTAAAAAAAACTCCGCTTTCTCATTCTTCCATGCAATCTGCCCTTGCGGAGATCTTCAAAGCCTAACACAAAAAGGGCACAAAATCCTTCAAAAAAACCGACATCTACCCAAAGAACACTTGAAACCCCTGCAAAGCCCTAAACTTAAATCTTCAGAACCCCAGCCAGTTACCCATAAGTAATATTTATCTTAATTTCGTCTCTGTCCTCTGATTTCTGTTTTCCCTTTCCGTTTCCGTTTTCCCTTTCCGTTTTCCGTTTTCCGTATTCCGTTTTTTCCGTTTTCCGTTTTCTGTTGGCAGCTCCTGCAGGTCCTCCTCCCCCTCCTGGAGCAGCTCGCGGCACAACCCGACGTTCGTCCTTTTCTGCTCCGCCGATTCCACATGCCCACGTGGTTCCAAAGCCGCGGCGTGCCCGCCCCAGATCAACCCTAAATTCCACTTTCGGAGGTCAACAAAATTTCCCCACCTCCCCCCGGGTCAAGAACGCAAAAAAAAACCATTCCAAACCGGCATTTTCCGTACATAGAACGGCGGCGACTCGACGACAAAAACTGAACTGAAACTGAGATATCCTTTTGATGGTCCAGCGTGACGTGGCATGGCGTACGTGACGAGACGTGACACGTGGAAAGTGGCGCATGTTCACACTATGGGACCTCCACAAAAACTTCATTTTTTATGAACGGTTCGTTGTGTGAACACTTTTGGAATATTCGGAGAACTGGAACTTTGGGCCAAAGGACGACATGGAAATTGGTAAACTTTTTCCCAATTTGTGTCCGTCTCGAAATTTAACGTCCGCGCTTTGGACCCCATTTGCCGTCAAGGTCCGATCCGACCTTTTTTTTTTAAGGCTTTGTAAATAGCCATTTTCGTCCATATCGGTGAAATTGAAGATTAAGATGAGAGGCTGTAGGTAGCTTTTGCTTAATGTAGTCATAGGTTTGACTCAACAGGTAACAGAGGTGGGATTGAGAGGGAGAATGAGTGGAGGGCGAGGTAAGGATGAGTGCAGGAGAGGGGAGAGAGTGGGACGGAGATTTGGATAAAGAGCGAGCGAGGGGAGAGAGAGAGAGGAGAGAGAGAGAGAGAGAGAGAGAGAGAGAGAAAGAGAGGAGGGAGGGGGGGGGAGCGAGAGAGAGAGAGACGGCTTCCTTCGTGAAGGCCATCTTCTCGGTTCGATGTACGCGACAAAACAAAGGACAACTGTTAGCCGCATGTAAATAGGCGAGGAATGTTTAATTTTAAAAAAGTTTGGAGAGGAATGGAGGCACTGGGTAATTTTTTTTACGCAGGAATGGGTATTTTTTCTGCCTGCCCGGAATGGAGCTCCCTTCTGCCTTTTCCTGAGGTTGTGCTCCTTGATAGGCTCCACAATAATGGCCATGCAAAGTCTGCTTGGTTTATAAGGAGATAAACCCTTGGGTATAACCTTGGCTCAAGAGACAGCGATCCCGGATTGTAACCTGGGAAAAGGCTTTCAGGAGGGGAAAAAAAAATCCTTCCTTTGTGGTTTCATTTAGCATTAAAGCCATTTCAATGCCGTCAGTTCGCATGGAAACAGACCTCCGTTAAGCGGAACAGAGCATGGAAATGTTTTGTTCCTAAGTTACGTCACATTTAAATGTGATGGAAAACTTGTGCCTGGTTTCACTTTTATTGAGTTTCAGATTTGACAAAGTCGACATGAAATTTGGTTTGAAGGAAGTACTTCTGATCTCGTTGTTGCTGCCTATTTCGTGGGACAGCGTGTACTGATTTCTGAAGTATACGAATGTGAAATTTTTCCTAGTCTAGAAACCCCTGCTGGACGAACCCTCCTGCTTATAAAGGAAAAGAAAAATAATGCACATGTTCAAGAAATTTAGTTGTAGCTCTGTTTTTTTATTAGAATAATTGTCCCAGCGAGTTCCATGACAGTTTATCTTTGTAAATGTAATAGATATACGCAAAA
Source organism: Zygnema circumcarinatum (assembly GCA_037447605.1). Lineage (NCBI taxonomy): Eukaryota > Viridiplantae > Streptophyta > Zygnematophyceae > Zygnematales > Zygnemataceae > Zygnema > Zygnema circumcarinatum. Next base: position 2,700,258 of record CM074813.1, on the reverse strand, counting down.
ATCGCAACGAGAACGGCCGCCATGACGGGCGCGTTCTCTGCAAAAATTTCCTTGTATTTTTCCGTGGGACTTTTTGGCAGTTCACCGTTCTGCGCAACAGAACACAAACCACACGGGAATTCAACGAAACAGAATGAGGCCACAAAGCATTTGAGCTTCGCATTAAGGACGAAAACTCGATAGCATATCAACGCAAGTCGCAAATATAAAAAAGGACAAAAGAGGGGTTCAAAAATCTGACATGTATAGAGGTTTCAGGATTAGAGTTTTACTAGGATTTAAAGATCGCAACTCTTAATGGCTTATCAGCCCCAAGGGCTCATGCAATTTGAGCTGAACAATGGAAAGCCGCCATGGTTGACTAAAGCAAATCACTTGTTTGCATACTCAAACTTCGGTAAAAGTCGGCCCATTGTGCCCTCCCCCCTATTCCTCCCCACCCTTCCACCATTCCCTCCCCCCTCCCTCCCTCTCTCACTCTCTCTCTCGCGCTCACTCACTCTCTCTCAATCTCTCTCTCACACTCCCCCCCTCCCCGCTTAAGAGCTCATCCTCCCTCCCATCACTTACATCATCTTTGATGGTGGGATCGGCCCCAAGGCTGAGCAGCAGTTTGTACACTTGGCTGCCAAACAGATGGCTCGCATAGTGAAGAGGGGTCCGACCATTCTAAACACCCAATCAACAAAAGCTCGCCATACAAACCAGATAAGATAAGGCAAAGAAATCAAACAACCCTACCATCCAAAACTCTTAAAAAAAACCTGAAAAAACGTACATAGATTTCTGTATTCCAGGACTCCTGCAAGCATATCGCCTCAAACACTCTAAACCCTAAACCCCAAAGGTCTCTTTAAGGAAGTCAAATGAGTTGAATGCATGAAAGGAGGAGCCGTACCGCGTCCTGAGCATTCACATCCACCATGTGTTTTGAACACTTTTTTTTCTTGCAATCGCGACACGTGTCATCACGGAGACTTCCCAAATACTCCACCACATGGTCCCAGTTCTGTCCGACGGCTCCATGGAGCGGAGTCTGTCCAGCCTATCAAACGGAACACAGCAGAGAACCGAGAAGGGAGCATAGAATCAGTCTCATATCTCCCCTTCTCTTCCCACTCCCTGCCTTTGAAACGCCTTCCTCACACTCCCCTGCATTCGAAGCTCGCACCCTTCTTCACTTTAAAAAAACAAAAATAACAGTTTAACACCCTCCAACTCTGCAGTCCCAACGCCTTAATACAAATCCCCAAATCCCAGTATTAAATATCCAAGCCCCCCTCACCCAACGTCCCTGTATTCTCATAACTCACACGCAAAACCCAATATACCTCAATTCTAAAAAATGGGGTCTCCCTCTGCCCTTCCCCCTTCACCGATCCCACCCAATATCCGTCAATTTCAAAGACTAACATTTTCCCAACCATGTCTCAATCCCAAAACTGACGGTTTTACCCAACCCTCAACATTCCTCAATCTTTAAAGTTAGGTCCTCTCCCCCACCTCCCCCAAATACCCCTCCATGTCAAAACTAGCCCCCCCCCCCCCACTACACCCTATTAGCAGCCCCCCTCCCATTAAGCGCTCCATCCCCCTCCCCTTAGTCCCCCCCCCCACTTATTACCC
>CM074813.1:2688233-2698622 GCA_037447605.1 Zygnema circumcarinatum | reverse complement strand
CCTCCACCAACCCCACCCCCCCCCCGCTCCCAATTAGCCTCCCTGCTGTTTTTACTTTATTGAGGCCGTTGATCTCCGCCCCGTGCTCGACGAGCAGCTGCGCGACGCGGCGCGTGCCGGCGACGGTGGCGAAGTGCAGCGGAGTGTTCCCCGCGAGGTTGCGCGCGTGCGCGGCGGCGGGCGCGCGCTGGAGGAGGAGCTCCGCGCAGGCCGCGTGCGCGCCGCGCGCCGCCCAGTGCAGCGGGAGGGACCCCGTCGCCTCGTCCGCCGCCATGCACTGCGCGCCGCCCGCTAGCAGCTCTGCAAGCGCCGCCGTCTTCCCGCGGGAGGCCGCGGATTGGACGGCGTCGGAGGACATGACTGGAGGAGGGAGAGGGGAAGGGAAGAAGAGGTGGGCGGGCAAGTAAGAAGTGGGCGGAGGGAGGGAGTGGGTAGGGGAGGGGAGTGGAGGGAGGAAGAGGTGGGGAAGGTGAGGAGATGGAGAGGTGGGGGAAAAGTGGGGGGGAGAGAAGGGGGTAGAGAGAGGGAGAGACGTCTGAGAGAAAGTGTGGGAGAGGGAGGAGGAGAGAAAGAAAGAAAGAAGAATGGAGGGAGAGGAGAGGGCAAGGAATTGAGAAGGGGGGGATCGAGAGGGAGAGAGAAGACAATGGGAAAGGGAGACGACGAGGGAACACAGAGGGCAAAGAGGGAGAGAGAGAGAGGAATCGGAGGAAGAAACCGAGAGAGGGAAGGAGTGAACGAACTAATAGGGATGCCAGACAAGGGTGAAGCACGGAGAGACGAAAAGTGACAGAGTGAGAGACTGAGAGAGAGAGACTCTCTACAGAGAACGACAGAGTGAGGAGCAGGCCCTGGAGGGAGTGCGAGCGCAGGGCGAGCTGAATTTCAAGCACAGAAATAACGAATGGGCGGGACGCTTTGTTTCCATGTGCCACAGTTTGCGGAATCCGTTGAATCACCGACAAAAATCCTGTACGGTCAAAGAGAGACCGTACGACCCGCCGTTCCGCGGGACGGCGGGGTGCCCTCATTTGGCTCCTTGAGAGGCTGTCCACGTGGCGCGCACGGATTGGTGGAGAGGCCGGCCGTTGGGCCGAACGGCCGTCCGGTAGTGCAAGGGCCGAGCGAGGGACCTAGAGTGTAATTGTTATCTCAAATGTAGGACCTACCATTTGGAAAAAAAAATATATATATATATATTTTCTGACCGAAATTTGTTGGATATCGTCAAAAGTATTCACAGCCGTCCGATCGACTGACGTCGCGCAGATGGACGTCTTATGGCGTACGGAAGATCAAATAAGGAACTGCCCGAAAGCTTAAGGAACGAATAGCTTTACGGGCAGGACGAAAAAATATATCCCGCTGGGAATTATAAACAACGGTCAACTGCGCGAGCCGTCCGTCAGGCGGCGCATGTGTCGGGGGGGGCCCGGGAGGGGTGCCCAACCGGGCTTACACTGAACAGGTTGACCCATTCTCCTTTTTGTACAAGAACTATTTACTGCGCAATTTCGTAGAAGAACTTCTACGAAATTCTACTACTCCCTCTCCCCGCTCCTCCCTCTCCCACTCCCACTCCATCCCTCCTTCCCTCACTCTCCCTCTCTCTCTCACCTCCCTCGTTTTCTCTCTCCCTCTCCCGCTCCTATCCCCTCCCTCTCTCTCCCCTCCAACTGCCCTCAAGACCCTCTCCCGCTCCTATCCCCTCCCTCTCTCTCCCCTCCAACTGCCCTCAAGACCCTCTCCCGCTCCCCTCCCACTCTTTCTCTCTCCTCTTCCCCTACCTCCCCCTCTCGCCTCCCTCTCTCTCTCTGCTCCCACGGCACTCCTAACATCCCTCTCCCACTCCCACTCCATCCCTCCTTCCCTCACTCTCCCTCTCTCTCTCACCTCCCTCGTTTTCTCTCTCCCTCTCCCGCTCCTATCCCCTCCCTCTCTCTCCCCTCCAACTGCCCTCAAGACCCTCTCCCGCTCCCCTCCCACTCTCTCTCCTCCCTTCTTTCTGTCACTTTCTCATGCCAAACTCCCCTTCCTGTCAGGTTGTCTTCAAGACTCATTCATGCCCACAGAATCCATAACAGAGACGCACATACGATTAGGGTTCAGGATTCAAGGACCGGCCTTCCAGCACAGTCCTAAACCCTCAAACACCCACAAGCCCCCACACACGCCCCCCACCATTCCCCCTCCCCCCCCACCTCTCTTCCACAAATGGACCAAAATGAGCATTTTCTTTGCACCTCCGCTCCGCTCTCTTACACATCATCCATCCATTAATGCTAACCTTCCTCTCCCCCCTCTCCCCCTCTCTCCTCCTCCCTCTCCGTCTCCCTCTCCCTCTCCCTCTCTCACTGAGGCGGCACGGCCTCCCAGCCTGCCGGCGCCACCGGCTGCGCCTCCCAGCCCCCCCCCCCGGGCACTCCCCCCGCGGAGGGCGCCGGCCGCCGCCTCATGCGCTGGCCGCCGCGCGAGGGGCACCGCGCGAGTCCCCGCCCGGGGCCGGACCAACGCACCGCTCTCTGCAAGACAACCAGCCGCCAAAATTTAGGGTTTAGGGTTTAGGAATAAGGGTTTGGGTCAGGGTTTGGGTCAGGGTTTGGGTCAGGGTTTGGGGTTCAGGGATAGGGTTTGGTGTTCAGGGTTAGGGTTTGGGGCAGGGTTAAGGTTTGGGGTTCAGGGTTAGGGTTTGGGGTTCAGGGTTAGGGTTTGGGGTTCAGGGGTAGGGTTTGGGGTTCAGGGTTAGGGTTTGGGGTTCAGGGTTAGGGTTTGGGGCAGGGTTAGGGTTTGGGGTTCAGGGTTAGGGTTTGGGGTTCAGGGTTAGGGTTTGGGGTTCAGGGTTAGGGTTTGGGGTTCAGGGTTAGGGTTTGGGGTTCAGGGGTAGGGTTTGGGGTTCAGGGTTAGGGTTTGGGGTTCAGGGTTAGGGTTTGGGGTTCAGGGTTAGGGATGAGGGTTTAGGATTAAGGAGTTAGGGCTTAGGTTGCAGGGTGTAGGGTTAGAGAGCGAGTGGAAGGGTTTCGAAGGGGTTGAAGGACGTGGGCATGTAAGGCGTCAAGGATTAGGGTTTGGGAGGTTATGGAGATGGACACATCTGTAGACTCTGAAAGCCCTTCTGAACCCTCGCCTTGACCCCATGCAGGACGGGGCCAATACGGGGCCCGAGAAGGAACTGTTGCCTCTAAAGCTGACCACTGAGACTTTGACCCCTTCTCTTCCGCGGCCCACCAAACACATACAGAAGAAGGCACGCACTAAGTTCCTCCGCCCTCTTGCTTCTCTCTCAAAAACGGATTCCAACCGTTGGGCGGATGGAATCCGCCAAACGGCTCAAAACCCCAAACGCGGCGAACCCCAAAACCCTGAAGTATCCAAACCTGAACCCGCCCAAATAATAGATACCGAAATACTTGGAGACCTGAAACCTCCAAAACCGCAAACCTACGAAGACCAGTGCTTCTCCCTCCAGCGCATCTACTGCAAAGACTCAAACTCTCGTCTCCCTCTCACGTCCTCCCTCTTCCCGCCCTCCTCCCCCAACCAAACACCACCTCCCTCTTTTTACCCACCGTTCCCCCTCCCTCTTCCTAACTCCTCCCTCATCTCTTCACCTTAACACAATTCCCTCTCTTCCCACCCTCTCCTTCGACCTTCCTTCCCCCTGTCCTGACCCCGCACTCCCTCCAACCCACTCCCCTCTCTCCCTCCCCCATTCCCTCTCCCTATCCATCTTAAACCCCCTCTCCCTCCCGCCCTCCCAACTCCGCCCTCCTCTCTCCCCCACCCCCCTCCCCAATTACCAAGCCCACTCCATCCTCTCTGAGGTAGTGGAGTCTGCGGGAGGCCGCCTACCTGTAGCAGGCTCCCACTCAGTTGTAGCGGGAGTGGTCTCCCACTGCGCATCGGTCAATGAGGGCACAGGTCCGCCCATCAAAGGAGCACTGAATTCAGCTCCGCCAAACTCAGGCACGGGAGCACCCTCCTCCTCCTCCCTCTCCGTCTCCCTCTCCCTCTCCCTCTCTCACTGAGGCGGCGCGGCCTCCCAGCCTGCCCAGCGCCACCCGACTCGCCTCCCAGCCCCAGGCTGCCCCCGCGGTGAGGCGCCGCCCGCCGCCTCCCGTCGCTTCGCCGCCCGCAGCTGGCCTCCGCCCACGCCAGATCCCACCCGAGAACAGGGACGCCCGCCGCCACACGCCCCTCTGCAAGACTCAACCAGCCGCCAAAATTTAGGGTTTAGGGTTTAGGAATAAGGGTTTGGGTCAGGGTTTGGGTCAGGGTTTGGGTCAGGGTTTGGGGTTCAGGGATAGGGTTTGGGGTTCAGGGTTAGGGTTTGGGGTTCAGGGTTAGGGTTTGGGGTTCAGGGTTAGGGTTTGGGGTTCAGGGTTAGGGTTTGGGGTTCAGGGGTAGGGTTTGGGGTTCAGGGTTAGGGTTTGGGGTTCAGGGGTAGGGTTTGGGGTTCAGGGTTAGGGTTTGGGGTTCAGGGTTAGGGTTTGGGGCAGGGTTAGGGTTTGGGGTTCAGGGTTAGGGTTTGGGGTTTCAGGGTTAGGGTTTGGGGTTTAAGGGTTAGGGTTTGGGGTTTAAGGGTTAGGGTTTGGGGTTTAAGGGTTAGGGTTTGGGGTTTAAGGGTTAGGGTTTGGGGTTTAAGGGTTAGGGTTTGGGGTTCAGGGTTAGGGTTTGGGGTTAAGGGTTAGGGTTTGGGGTTCAGGGTTAGGGTTTGGGGTTAAGGGTTAGGGTTTGGGGTTTAAGGGTTAGGGTTTGGGGTTTAAGGGTTAGGGTTTGGGGTTTAAGGGTTAGGGTTTGGGGTTTAAGGGTTAGGGTTTGGGAGGTTATGGAGATGGACACATCTGTAGACTCTGAAAGCCCTTCTGAACCCTCGCCTTGACCCCATGCAGGACGGGGCCAATACGGGGCCCGAGAAGGAACTGTTGCCTCTAAAGCTGACCACTGAGACTTTGACCCCTTCTCTTCCGCGGCCCACCAAACACATACAGAAGAAGGCACGCACTAAGTTCCTCCGCCCTCTTGCTTCTCTCTCAAAAACGGATTCCAACCGTTGGGCGGATGGAATCCGCCAAACGGCTCAAAACCCCAAACGCGGCGAACCCCAAAACCCTGAAGTATCCAAACCTGAACCCGCCCAAATAATAGATACCGAAATACTTGGAGACCTGAAACCTCCAAAACCGCAAACCTACGAAGACCAGTGCTTCTCCCTCCAGCGCATCTACTGCAAAGACTCAAACTCTCGTCTCCCTCTCACGTCCTCCCTCTTCCCGCCCTCCTCCCCCAACCAAACACCACCTCCCTCTTTTTACCCACCGTTCCCCCTCCCTCTTCCTAACTCCTCCCTCATCTCTTCACCTTAACACAATTCCCTCTCTTCCCACCCTCTCCTTCGACCTTCCTTCCCCCTGTCCTGACCCCGCACTCCCTCCAACCCACTCCCCTCTCTCCCTCCCCCATTCCCTCTCCCTATCCATCTTAAACCCCCTCTCCCTCCCGCCCTCCCAACTCCGCCCTCCTCTCTCCCCCACCCCCCTCCCCAATTACCAAGCCCACTCCATCCTCTCTGAGGTAGTGGAGTCTGCGGGAGGCCGCCTACCTGTAGCAGGCTCCCACTCAGTTGTAGCGGGAGTGGTCTCCCACTGCGCATCGGTCAATGAGGGCACAGGTCCGCCCATCAAAGGAGCACTGAATTCAGCTCCGCCAAACTCAGGCACGGGAGCACCCTCCTCCTCCTCCCTCTCCTTCGACTCCTCCGGCTCGCGGTAGAAGAACAGATCAACCTGGGAAAGTAGGGGGGAGAGAGAGGGGGAGGAGTGAGCAGGGGGGAGAGAGAGGGAGAATGAGAACGGAAGGGGTAGAGGAGGGGAGTGGTCGTGGAGTCTGAGAGGAATGACTTGGAGAGGTTTCGACAATTGTTGTATTCGTGTTTCTAGACGTGAGGTGAAGAAGATGGTAGTGATTTTGGATAGAAATAGAATGGGTTCGCGAACTAGACGTAATGAGATTATACTGCTTTCGGTGCCTAAAAGAAAATCTAAAAATCCAGAAAGGCTGAAAGCGCGTAGGGCATTGAAAAAGTTCTAAAAAATCCAAACCAGGAAAAGCCTAATATTTCACCTCCGAACTCTCGAACTCGCTGTCCTCAAAACCCCAACAAAAAACGGCAAACTTCATAAACCCGAATCCCTCCAGACCCTCGAGACCCCAACCAAGTCTTCAACCCCCCTAACGCCACTGCCCTAAGCCTCTCAGTCCCCCCAAACCCCCAAAACCCCAAACCCTCCTCCCCCCTCCCCCTCCCTCCCCCTCCCCCCCCCCTTCCCCTTCTCCCCCCCCATGAAGTGGAGCCCCTCCCCTGCAGCGATAAGGAGGAGCTTTGACTGACTGACGAAGTGACTGGCTAAGTGACTGACTGACTGACTGACTGACTGGCTGAGTGACTGACAGAGTGACTGACTGAATGACTGAGTGACTGAGTGAGTGACTAACCATGACGTCCCATGGCTGCGCCGCCGTGACGGTGCCGCGCATTTGCAGCACCATGCGCGCGAGCAGCCAATAGAGGCACCCGATGCTGTGGCGGCCCTTGTTGTTCGCGGGGATGCCGATGTCCACATACTTCATGGGAGAGTCCGTGTCGCAGAACGCGATCACCGGGATGTTGCCCATGGCGGCCTCGTTAGCGGGCTGCGGGGAGGGAGAGAGGAGGGGGGGGGGGGAAGGAGGGAGAAAAATAAGAAAACGAACAATGGTTTCCAAGTGTAAGGGATGGAGGAAGATAAGCAGTTGAAGAGATAAGGGAGATGCAGAAGAGATAGATAGGGCAGGAGAGTGGGGGGAAAGAGGAAAAATGCAAAGAAGAAAGAAACGAGAGGTAGCTACAGAGACGAAGAACTGAAAGAAGGGGGGATTAGGAAAGAGCTGCCGAGAAAAACGGAGCTCAAACGAAAATGAAAGGAGCTCCAGAGATAGAGACAGATTCCAAATTAGAGAGATATAAGAAAGGTTTCTCACAGAAGTAGAAAACAGAGAGTAAAAAATCTCACGCCAAAAGACCTCCCTACACAGACTGACACGCCGCCTCCACACGAGCGGAAGCGGAGCCCTACAGACCGAACGCATAAGTCCACACATCCGTGCCTCAAACCGCATAAAAAAAAAACAGCGCAGAAAACAGAGAAAGAAAGAGAAAGAGCGAGAGAAAAAGAGAAACAGAGCGAGTGAGAGAGAGAAAGAGAGACAAAGAGAGAGAGAGGGAGAGAGGAGAGAGAGAAAGAGAAAGAGAAAGAGAGAGACAAAGAGAGAGAGGAGAGAGAGAAAGAGAAAGAGTGAGAGAAAAAGAGAGAGAGAGAAAGAGAGAGAGAGAGAGAGAGAGAGAGAGAGGTGTCCCACCTGGTGGTCGACACGCGGGTCGGTGAGGATGAGCAGGCGCGGTTCGGTGAAGGTGTTTTGCAGTTGATTGGTGAACGTCCCGGGCGTGTGGCGGCCCGCGATGGCGACTGCGCCCGTGTGCTGCGCGAACTTGAGGACCGCGCGCTGTCCGTACGGCCGCGCGGACTGCACGCAGATGTCCTGCGGGTTCTCAATGGCCACGATCACACGCGCCGCCATTTGGAGCTTCTCCCAAGTCTTGCTCAGGTTGATGATGTAGATGCCTGGGGGGGGAACACGGAGCGCAGTGGAACAGAAGGGATGGAAAGGAACGGAGGGAGGGAGGGGGAGAAACAGCAGGGAAGAGGGGGGCACGGATTGGGGAGGGTGAGATAGAGAGCGCGAGTCATGAACAGAGGTGGGGGGCATGGAGGCAGTAAGTTGGGTGGGGGAGGGGGGAGGTGGGGAACGGAGCAGGGAGCAGGGAACAGGGGGGCATGGAGCACAGCGTTGTTAGTTGGTTGGTTTTCTGCTGGGAATATAGAGTTTGGGATTTTGTGCGTGGAATGCCTAAACCGAACTAGGCATGGTTCACATGGAAAGAGAGAGAGAGAGAGAGAGAGAGAGAGAGAGAGAGGGAGAAAAGACAGGGGAGTCCTATGTCACTACAGAAGGAAGTCTATTCTGGTGATCCTTAACATCACTCGGCCGGGAATGTAGCATCCCAGCAGGTTCAAAAGATAGACTTTACTGAGAATTCTCATACATAAAAATCAGCTGAAATAAAACAGTCGCTAAATTTGATTCATCATCTGAATCAGATTTAATGCACCGTGTCAGCCATCGGTGTGAACACGAACGTTCGTGCATAATCGAAACCAATATGTTCAACTTGACATATTGTGTTTTCTATCTTCTTATCCGACCCTTCTTTCCTTCGGCTTACGTGTAAGGATGCAAAGGAAGTGTTCAACCTCTGATTTTCCACCCCAGAGGGACTTGGCATCAAAACTCTTAAGCTTTTTCTATGCCAGAAAAGCCCAAACCCCTATGTTTAATCTCTAGAACCCATATTATCCTAAAGAGTTAAACGTTAAAAAAAAGAAAAAAAAAGTAATTGGGCTTCCCCTTTCCTTTTCCGGTGGCTGCCCTTCCCCATCCTCTCGCATTCTCTACTTCATCTTTCTTCTCATCCTGCTCCCTCCACTTCCTCTCACATCTCTCACTGTTGCCAACTGTCGTCATCCTCTCTCTCTCCCTCCCTACCTCTCTCCTTCCCTTCGCTCGCCCATCTCCCATCTTCATACCGCTCCTTTCTCCACTCCTTTCGTTCCTCACATTGCTTCTCCAATCTCCTCTCCTTCTCTGTCCTTCTCCCTCTCAACCTCCTCTCTCTCCACTTCCAAGCTCCTCCCTCTCCTTCCCATCCTCCACCACACCTCAGCTGCGCCTACTTCCTCCCTTCCCTCTCCTTCTCTCCTCTTAAGCTTCCCTCACCTCCATCACTACCCATTGCAGCCACCGACCCGAATCCAATCGACCCTAAGACCTGCCCCAACTAGAGACCGTCAAAGCAGCATATCGAGAGAACTAATTCAGAGAGAAAAAGAGAAGAAGAGAAAGAGAGTGACAGAGAGAGAGAGATAGAGAGTACCGTCGGTCCCTCGCTTGTAGACGTATCTCTCCATCTGAAAGTCGCAGTTCTTGGTGCCGAGATGCACCTTCGCCGCCAGCATCATCTGAATGTCCGCCTCCTTCTGTGAGAGCGCCATGGCTGCGGCCCTGAACCCTCCGCAAGGCCCTTAAACCCTTAGGCGCGGCGGCGGCTGCGTGCTTAGCGGCAGCGCAAAAGAGGGCACACTGAGGCCGCGCGGAGGCCTAAGGCCGCCGCAAACCCTAATTCCGTCACCCCGGAGCGCGTTCACACGGACGACGACGAATCCGAGGGAGGTGTTCACACTGACGGGTACTCAAGTTCGGGGACTTCGAGGGCGCTTTCGAATTCTGTGACCTTTGTGAGCGGCTTCTCGTGGTTCCCTTCGTTGGTTTTCTTTTTGTTAAGCCATGCCAAGCATCGCCAGCGTGAAACCAATGACAATTCCTTTTACGATAGTAAAATATTGCATGACTCGTACTGTCAGGGGAAAACCGGGAAGGCGTGCGACATGACATCTGTACGTGGGAGTCGTTTCAAAGACGAGCAGAGTTTCGCTCATTTTTGTTCTTTGGTCGGATTTGTCGCCGGTTCACATTGGTTCTACATTTTGGCTTTGTCCCTGTACAGTTGATGGTTCAACATGCCAATGCCAATGCAATTCACTTCTTTTCCTTCGCATTGTTCTGTTCTCCATAGGTTTCCTTACAAGTCTAGTTATCGTTATGTGATTGCATGAGGGGAGTTGAAAACCTAACACCACAATTTAAGTTTCGAAAAACAAAGTGGCTTTGGTTTCAAGAGGTGTGGTTTAAGATACATGCACATGTTGTCCTTAAAGTTATCATTGTAATCATCCTTAATGTTATCAGTAAAGTTATCCGTTAGTTCAGTTTTCATAAAGTCATCACCAACTAGGCATATCGTGCTAGACGCTATTAGGGTGACACCTGAGAACAGTGTTTCCTTCAAAAATTGTGTTAGCTCCTCATCAATTTTCGAGTTCTACCATCTCCGCTGCATTGCAAGTTTTTTAGCGAAAGATGGAAGGAATACTTTATAACAAAGCCATTTAGTCAAGCGCTTGTTGACAGTTTCAGTCAAATCTGTTACATCTGTTCACCACCGCCTGGACACCCATTCTCTCGGCACGAAGGGCCATACGGGCTCAAATAAACCCTCCAATGAAGACAATGAAGAAAAATTGAAAGCATGAACAACCAGATACAACAATATTAAATAGAAACGCGGGCGGGGCAATGAAACGACAAAAAGTCCGCAGCAAAAACCAGTACATCCATGAATACATTTTCTTTAGGCCTAGAAGTGAAAACAGCCCCGCGGGGGGGGGGGGGGGGGGG
>CM074813.1:2625207-2678558 GCA_037447605.1 Zygnema circumcarinatum | reverse complement strand
CCCCCCCCCCCCCCCCCCCCCTCCCCTCCTCCCCCACCTTCACAAAACCTTAAATTTCCCTTTTTTTAAATGTTTTAGGAGGCACCGGAAGCGCGGCGACTGCGTCGGAAGCTTTCAGAGAGTTCGGGGGGGAAGAGGAGCAGCCGCTCTCCGATCTTCTCTGGATCGTTTGGAAAACTCCCAACGGAGCTTTTTCCACATATTCTCAAATATCTCTGCCCGGAGGTATGCGCTGAGATCAGACTCCAATCCCCCCTTTGTAGGGTCCATAGATTCTAATGATTACTATGCTATATTTAGGGTTTTTTTTTAGCCAATATTTTGTAGAAGGGCCCATTCCTTCAGGACTCACGCAGTAGAGAGTATGTAATTATGTGTTCTTATAACTTTTAGGGTTGATTTTGTTTTGCAGGACCTGTCCGCTTGCTCTAAAACCTGCCAGTTTTTAAGAGCCGCTTCAGGGGAGGAGAATCTTTGGCGGCGTCTGTAAGTAGCTGCCTGGGTGGATAAAGACTTTAACGTTAAGGCATAAATCTAACTGAAATTTGCATATGAAATTGAAAAGCGGGGAGGGGGAGGGAAAGTTGAAAGAGTGAGAGCATAGAGAAAGGTGGGAGATGAAAGAGATAGAAGGAACAGGAGTGATGCAAACTAGCAAGAGATGTGCAGTTAGAGAGCTGAAGGAAATTGGCACGAGAGACGGCAGGGGCAATTGGCAGACCCATTGGTTTGCAGAAACAGAGAAAGAGGAATGCATATGCTAGAGAGGAACACAGAGAGAGAGAGAGAGAGGGAGGGAGGGAGAGATATGTTGAACCCACATTTGAAGCCATGGCGGAGAACTGTTTATTGGCAGTTACTGTCTGAGGTGGGGAGCTCCGAGAGGTCGGCCACGTGGCGTCACATGGAAACAGTTCTACTTTGATGTAATTCCAAAAGCGTTGACCTTGACCAACCCTCCCTCTCAACTCCCTAAAATTCCAAAAATGTCTTCAGAATCCCACGTTAATAATCCATCCTCTTCCTTCAAAATTCCGACTTTGTAAAAATTCCAAAGAACCGCCATTACAACCTGAAGTAATCTTTTTCGCCCGTCCTTTTCTTTGTTCTTCTTTTCTTCTTTTCCCCCCTTTTTTCCTTCTCTTGGTGCAATGTTCAGCGAGACCGCGCTGACATGGCGGAATTTGTGCGAAATTCTCCGGAAGAATTTCGCGAATATTTTGTGCACATGCAGGCGGCAAAGAGGAGTCAAGCACCAAGGCCGGAGCAGGTCTGAATGTGTTTCTCTTCTTTTCTTGCTGCCACATTCCATCGGACTTAACGATATCTGAATCGAATGAAACTGAAGTGGGTTGAACGGGGATCAATCTCAGTCGCAGTCAAAATTTTGATTCATTGGGTTACTAGAAAGAGGTTTGTGTTTTTTTGAAAAGCCGGGACGGCCCCAAAAACCTTATGAGCTCTGAAATCCTAAAACTCCTTAAGACTTCAAAACTGCGGAACCCTCGAAACATTAAAGAACAAATGCAAAAAAAAAAAAAAACAAAAAAAATGCCCCCTGATATCTGTCACCGCCCCACTCTGTCATATATAATGCGTTTGTCTTATTCATGCGTTAGCAGCTCTTCCTCCCTTTCCTCTCCCCATCCCCCTTATTCCTCCTTCCCCTCCCTCCCCTTCCTTACCCTCTTCCCCTCCCTCTCTCTCCCCACCCGTTCCCCTCCCACTCCAAAAGTCCCTCATGCTTCTTCGAAACTTACTTAACTTGCTTAAATATAAGTAAATTAAACGATCGATTTACCGATAATTTTTTTTTTGCGCCTGCCCTTGCTTTTCGGGCAGCTCTTCGACGACGTGGTGGTGGTGGAGTCCAGCCTGGCGCAGGAGATTGCCACGTGGCGGCACCGCAGGCGTCTCCCAGAGGTGCCCTCGGGCCGCCACGTGTGCAACGGCGCCGTGTGCGCGTTTCACCGCATGGGGGATGTCTACCTCTGCGAGGAGACGGGCCGGGCCCACGGTCTGCTCTCTCTCTCTCTCTCTCTCTCTCTCTCTCTCTCTCTCTCTCTCTCTCTCTCTCTCTCTCTCCCTCCCTCTCCCTCTCCCTCTATCTCTCCCTCTACCTCTCTCTCTCCCTCTGCCTCTCCCTCTCCCTCTACCTCTCCCTCTCCCTCCCCTGTCCCTTCGCCCTTCCCCACTTCCCCCTCCCACCCCCGCTCCCTTCTCTCGCCTCTTTCTCTCCCTCTACCTCTCCCACTCCATCTCCCTCTCTACATATGCATGCATGCATGTACTTTAATCTTGTTTGGAAAGGAGGGTGGGGAACTGGTTTCTGGTGAGTTTTGTAGAGGTTTCTATTAAGTTTTCTGCCAGTTGTACAGAGGGAGGGATTAGCTTTAGCTGCTTCCAATAAGGCATCATCCTTTCCTTAGCCGTTCCATGCGTTTTCTTCTTCTCTCTCTCTCTCTCTCTCGCTCCCTTTCTTTTTTGCAGTGTGCGATGAGAACTGTACGGAAACCCTCTCCGACCCCGAAAACCAACTGCTCGTTTGCTCCATCTCGGGCCGCTGCTTTGACCGTTTGCTCTCTCCCGAGGAAGAGGACGACGACGGAGAGCAGGCAAACTTGAACCCCTGCGCACTTGAAAAACCCTAAGGAAACGTCTGGAGGGAGAGAGAGAGAGAGAGGGAGAGGGAGAGGGAGAGTGAGAGGGAGAGGGAGAGGGAGAAAACACTTCAATTGTGGAAATTCCAACTTTTTAAAACGTCCGAATATTCAATACAGAAATTCTTAGAACTTGAATGTTTTACCTAAACGAGCTCCGCAAGTCTGTTCTATTATTAAGACGGTGAGCTGGTCGAAATGATGAATGCATGTATGTATGCATGCGTGCATGGATGCCATCGTTTGACAGTTTTCCGTACGAACTTGGATGCAGGCCCAAGTAGCAACAGCTGTGGCAGAGGAAGCCGAGCCGCTCATGGGGGCGGGTCGCTTAGGTGACTGACTACCCCTCCCTTTCTCTCTCTCCCTCCCTTCCTCTCTCTCTTCACACTCCCTCCCCTCGCTCTCCTCCCACCACCACCCATCATTGTTCCTGTGTTAACGGTGCCCAAATAGAGAGCGAGAGAGACATTTTGCACAACAGAACTGAGCTTCGCATGGAGCGCTGTTGCAGGACGTGCGTACTGCCTCGGCTACAACTGTGATGACGAGGATGAGCTTCTAGCCGCTCAGAGGTACACGGAGCCCTCTCTCTCTCACTCTCCCCTCCCCCCTCTCCCTACTCCCTCTCTCCCTCGCTCTTTTCCTCTCTCTCTCTTCCTCTCCTTCTCGCTTTCTCACTCGTCTGTCCTCCCTGCCTCCCTCCCTTTCGCCAGCTCCCTCTGCGCCTTCCTCATCTCTCTCTTCTTGTGCATCATTTGGTTCAGAGTCTTTCATGATCGCTCTTTTCAGTCTGGGCCTAACGAACAAAAACACTTGTGTCCAAGTTTGGAATTTTTTCTATGGTGTCCAAGATTGAATTTTTTTTCTATGTAGTCAGAATTTACCTTGTTCTGCGTGCAGGGCGATGGGCTGCTACTGAATGCCCAAAATTTGTGAAGAAATTTCTACGCAGCTCTCGGGAAATTCTTGCCGTTCCCGCAAGATTATAGACGTTTGAAGCTTTCAAAATTATTACAATTTGGGCCCCTGATAGCGGTCTCGGTGCCAAATTTACCCTCTTTGTATATTTCCTTTCGAAGAGAGCTGCCCGAAAGAGGCATCTCATTTGTCTTCCGAACATTGCTTCCTTCCGTTCAGGAAAGTTTGCTGTAAAAAAAAAAAATAAAAGGTTTTTTGTTTAGTGTGCAATCCCAAATGGTGTGGAAACCTTTTGATTTTTTCTGTTTTTTGGCTTGATCGTCAATTCTAAACGAATAGCCAGTTTACACAGTTTCTGAAAACAATCAGCATTGCGTCTTTCAAAGTGCCCCTTCAAGGAAAGATTCAAAGAAGTGGCATTGATCTCACGATGGCGGTGATGCCATCAAATGTACATGGACAAAATCAGCATCATGGGGAAACCACGAGGAACTGGTCGCAAAGGACCCAAGCACAAAAGAAAAAAGCAAGGAGCGAAAAACTACACCTGGGCTCACCAACGCTTTAAGCCCTCCCTCAAAGCAGCCGTGAAGGTCACCGGGCCACCTCATCCTCACCTCCATGGGCCTTACCCTAAGCATAAGGCCGGCTTTTGAGGTCAAGCAAATCCCGGAAACGCTTGGCCTTGCGGGCGTGTCCGGTTTGCTGAAAACGAAGGACCTGCACTTGAAAGAAGTTATCCAATTGATGCTGAACACTACCCTGAGCACAATATTTCGCTATGTGCTCAGCAAGGAATTCGTCCTCGAACTTCTTCACGGCCCTCTCCTGCTCACCGACCGTATGCACAGTCGTGGCGAACTTCTCATGCTTCTTAATGTAGGGCTCACACTCGCCCCGAATCCCTTTGACCTCACGGGCTAACTCTGCCCGTGCCTCCTTGAACATTTGAACATACACCACAGTCTGTGGGGTATGCCCGGCGGGAGCCTTCCGCTTGTTGACCTCGTGCCGGTATCTCTTCAGGACTTCCTCACGGAAACCCTCCTTCTTCATGGCGTCCGCCATGGCCAAGTACTCCTTCCACCCCCGCTTCCCATCCGGCACCAAAAGCCCCACCGATATGGCCTCCGCCAGTACATGCGGCGCATGTTGTGACCGGATCGCCGTTGCGAGCGGCGCAAGCCTCCTCTCGAGCTGGGCGGGGGTGAGGCCGCCATGGAGGCACCCCTCGACCCATGCCGTGCTGCCCTGCTCCCAGAGCTTCGCTACCTCGTCCGTGTTGGGGGTCGCTGAAGGTGTGCTCGCCATAGTGTGTGTCTGTGTGTGTATGAAAAATTTACCTGTTACCCGTGGTGAGGTTTATCTGTAATTAGAAGAGGAGGAGGAAAGCCTTAGGCGTGGGGAAGGATGCACCGAGAGTGGGAGCTAGAGAGCTAGAGAGAGAGAGAAAGAGAGAGCGAGAGAGCGAGAGAGCGAGAGAGAGAGAGCGCTAGAGAGAGAAAAAAACTTCAATGCACACACTAACTGAAACTGGAACCAAAACTGGAAGAGCTCCGCATTCTGCTCTCCAGTGTTTCACTTTATATACTCACACATAAAGGACAAAATAGCCGTACCGTGCTTGTCCGTACAAGAAAGGCAAGGAAAGGAATTACAGATTGGGCGCCTAGGACTTGTGGAACTTGGGAGGGTCGAGTTGCCCAAGACCGCTCTAGGCCCACCGACACAAGTCAACGGCGGCCAC
The DNA here is from genome assembly GCA_037447605.1 of Zygnema circumcarinatum. NCBI lineage: Eukaryota > Viridiplantae > Streptophyta > Zygnematophyceae > Zygnematales > Zygnemataceae > Zygnema > Zygnema circumcarinatum. The sequence continues at coordinate 2,673,230 of CM074813.1, read as the reverse complement.
GTGGCGACTGCTGATTCGGTTAGTTGACACAACTTTGCGTCAGCACCGACATGCACCGACCTACTTTCCAAAAAACCTAGCCTTGTCGTTTTCCCCAAGCAGAGGACAACAACGGCGAGCGGTTGAATACCCGCCGGCGCTTGCAGTCCCGTGACGTGACGTGGCATCCGCTGAGACTGCCACGCGGCACAACACGACAAAAAACTTCCAGCCGGCTTGACCGGACAATGCGTCCGGACGTCCCCTGTCGCGGCCACGTGGCTCCGGAACGGGAAGGTGCGCCCAGGAGCGCCACGTGGCCTGCCGTTGCTCTGCCACGTGGCGGTCAGAGCCGCGGCGGATTAGGGTTTACTGGTCTGCCCCCAAAAGCAGTGGACTGCCCTCTTCGGGTTCGCTCTGAACCCTGCAACCTCACCCTCTTAAACCCTTCGAATTAGAATGGTTTAACTGGGCCAGAACCTATATTGTGATAAACAGACCTTGCAAATGCTCTGGAATTGAAACTTTCTCTCTCTTTAAAACTTGATTTACTTAGAATTAAGAATTAAATTAGATTCATTTTCTTTTAATTTGTTATACACTATAGATCTTTCTCCCAGATGCTGCTCCTCCTTGTCCCCCTCCTCCTATTGCGCGCGAGCTCGGCCATGGCGGCCGTCCTCGCGAAGAGCGACATCGTCTCCTGCGTGGTGGAGGGCTCCTCGCCTGCTCCGCCGCCAAGTGGCAGCACGGGATTGGCCGGGAACGGGAGCATTGCGTGCGGGAAAAAGATTGTAGTCACTCTCTCAGTGGCGAATGGGCAGGTGCGGGCAGCGATAAAAAGAAAAAACTTTTGCTGCGGGCAGGAGGGGAGGAGTCCCTAGTGCAGGGCATCGGGGTGGGAGGGTTCAGGGACTTCAAAATCCTCACGTTTTAATTATTTTAAAGGGAAAGGATACTCAGCTCTTGCTGTGTCTCATATTATTATCTTACAGCCATATATTCTAACTTCAGATACCTTTCCCCTCCCCCGTCCCTTCCCCAGACCGCCGGCACGCAGAGCATCGAGGCGGAGGTCGCGGCCGCAAAGGACGCCAACGGAACGGAGCGGCGCCTCGCGGAGCCGTTCAGGATAACGGTCACAAAGACCGCCGTGTACGCCGTCTACCCGCTCACGTACCTGCAGGTGCTTGCTCTCTCGCTCACCCTCCCTCCCTCCCTCCTTCCTTCCCTCCCTCCCTTCCGTCTTCCCTCCGACCAATCGTGGCTCCTGCCCCTTACATCTCGCTTGCCTCCAACCCCCTCGATCCCCCTCCATCCTCTCCCTCCCTCTCTCTCTTTCTTCTTCGCCTTTCACTCCCTCTCCCTCCCCTCCCTCTCACCACTCCTCTTCCCCCCCTCCCTTTCCCCCACCCCCCCCTCCCTCTCCTCCCTCCCTCTCCCTCCCTCCCTCCCTCCCTCCCTCTCCCTCCCTCCTCCCTCCCTCCCTCTCCCTCCCTCTCCCTCCCTCTCCCTCCCTCCCTCTCCTCCCTCCCTCTCCCTCCCTCCCTCCCTCCCTCCCTCCCTCTCCCTCCCTCTCCCTCCCTCCCTCCCTCTCCCTCCCTCCCTCTCCCTCCCTCCCTCTCCCTCCCTCCAGACGTTCAACGGGCGGCCCTACGAGGTGGCGGTGAAGACCGACCGGTGCCGCGCGTCCCCCTCCGCGGACGCTCCCACGTGCGGATGGTTCCTCGCCGGGGACCGCTCCTCGCGGGTCTACGCCTCGCAGGTGGCCCAGAGAGAGAGAGAGAGAGAGAGAGAGAGAGAGAGAGAGAGAGAGAGACAGAGAGAGAGAGAGAGAGACAGAGAGAGAGAGGGAGAGAGTGAGAGAGAGGGAGAGAGAGAGAGAGAGGGAGAGAGAGAGAGGGGGCCCGCCCTCGCACCAGTGAGAATGAGTGGGTTTTTAGGGTTTGGGGTTCAGAGCCGTCGATCGACTGATAGGGAATGAGGCGAGGAATGTGTGCCTCTTCTTCATCTCAGTTCATTTTCCGTTAAGAAAAGCTTAAACTGGTCAGTTGAGTGTAACGGATGACTGCATCCATGGAGCCCCTCCCTTCCTCCCTTCAGGGTTTCTGCTGCAGCTGCGGAGTCGATGACGTGTTCGACCGCTCCATTCTCGGAACGTCCAAGGAGGCCTTCCGTACGGATCTTGACTGCAGCCTTTGGAATCAAGGTTGGGGGGGGGGGCAGATTTGCTATAATTTAAATATACGCCAACGTAACTTTTTCAGGATTTAAAGAAAAAAGAAAAAAACGAATTGGGATTGGAAATCACATCACGTCTGAAGCTCGCTTCACTTTTTCGTATTTTGATTTCTATATATGATGTGCAGAAGATGAGTACATTTTTCAAAATAAGTTAAGATTCAGGGACTGTATAGCTAGGAACAAAATTTATCATTGCTTTATCTTTTCTTTTCTTATTTAAAAAATTTTAAGAATTCTTTTTTCCCCCTGCCCGAGGCTCCCCCCTGCAGGCCTGTTCCTGGGCGGCGTCCCTTCCAGCGCTCACTGTCTGCGGTTCAACAGAACATGGTGGCCGCCCTCAACCCTAAACCCTAAACCCTAAACCCTAATTTTCTGCAACGGACAAAATCTTAAACCCTAAAGCTTCAGCATGTCCTGACGCTTTCAAGCCACCCCGCAATCTAAAAAAAGCAATAATCCCATTAGGACCTTTTTTTTTTTTTATGTCAGAGCTTGATCCATGACGAATATAAAAGGAAACCCTATTTTCGGCTGTATCGGTCTGCTCGTCCTGCAGGTACTCCACCTTCAGAGTTGGATCGGCGACTTTGAACTTTCAACTTCAGATCAATATCACCAAACCATCCACGGGTGAGAGCAGCAAGGTGCGAGCCTCTCTCTCTCTCCCTCTCTCTCTCTCCTCCTCTCTCTCTTTCTCTCTCCCCCTCCAACCCTCTCCCTCTGTCCCCCTCTCATTTTCGTTTCCTTCAACCTCTCCACCCTCAAAAACCCCTCCCTTCTCGCTCTTAACCCTAAACTACCCTAAAGCCGTCAAATCCTAAACCCTAAAACCCTCAACCCTAGAACCCCTCTTAACCCCCTAGTAGCTTAATCCTAAGTGCTTAACCCTAAACCCGAAAACCCTCAATCTTCGACCCTAAGAACTTCAACAGTAAACCCTCAAAACCTAAACCCCCAACCCTCAACCCTCAACCCTCATTACCCCTAAACCCTAAACCCTAAACCCTAAACCCTAACCCCTCCTCCCCCTCCTCCCCCTCCTCCCCCTCCTCCCCCCTCCTTCAGGAGGTGCTGGTGGTGGGCCCCACCGCGCCCTTAGCCCTAAACTCGGACCGGTCAGTGGCGGCCTCCCTTTTGGGCGACTTTGCGTTGTACGCGCAACTGCCGGAACTCGCCTCCAAACTCGTCGCTGTGCCGCAAATCGAAGGCTCGACTTCGGCAGAGATAGTCGCCGATACATCGCGTAATTGGAAAAATAATAATAATAATAATAAGGAATAAACAACTTTTTCCAATCTTCCCAATGTTCTCTCCACTCCTTTCGTTTTTCTTTTCACTTTTTTTTTTTTCTGGCCCTTTTTTTTTCTAATTTCTCTGAGTGGACTGTTCATCCTTTCCTTTCTTCGATCGTAGACTTTGCAAAAGCCAAATTTTGGAGGCTCGTACTTTTTCGACAAGTACTAGATTTTCAGTTTCTCTCACATAGATCCAAATCTCTAAACCCCCTTTTTTTTTTTTGAATTTTCAGAGTGGCTCCTTCTGGACAGCGCGCTGTTCGCCCTGGATGGTCTGCAATGCGACAAAATAGGGTCCTCCTTTCAGGCATTCAACTTCGAGCCGGAGCGCTGCCACAAATTCGTCAACTCGTGCCTCCGGAACCAACTGCTGGACCTCGCCGAGGTTGACTACATTGACTTGATTGACTCCGTTGACTTGACTGACTCCGTTGAATCGATTGACTCCGTTGACTTGGTCGACTTGGTTGACCTGGGTGACTTGGTTGACTTAGTTGACCTGGGTGACTCTGTTTGAATTGGTTGAATCTGTTGCCCTTGGTTGAATTGAGTGGGTTAAGGTTGTTGAGTTGGTTAAACTGGTTGGTTTCTTAACTTTTTGACTTTGTTATATAATTTGAATATGTTTTTTTTGTTTGAATTTGAGGACTTGGTTCCATCGGTTGACTTGGTCGCCTTGCATCTCTCTCTCTCTCTCTCTCCCTCTCTCTCTCGCTCTCTCCCTCTCTCTCTCTCTCTCTCTCGCTCTCTCTCTCTCTCTCTCTCTGAGTCCGTCCGTGTGCTTGTTTGCAGGCCGACGCCGAGCGAATCTCCAACGGAGAGGAGCCGCTCTATGCTCTCTCCTCGCTCGGCTCCGTTACGCCTCTCCAGATTGTACGGATTTACAATTTCTTCATAAAGCATAATATCCATCTGCTTACATTCGCCATTTCTTACAGATTGCGGACCTTCAGAGACCATGTTCAGACCTGCCAGTATTTGCCTCCCAATGCTCATGTCAACCCTCGCATTTTTTGAAAACTTCCTTCATTTTTCGAGCGTTACGGAACTGAGCCGAGCGTTTCTATGTGAGATTCCGTTGAACTGACAGGGGAAGGGCAAGTACAGCGTCGCTCTGCTGGTCACGCAAATGCTCAATTCCGTCCTCACTCTCGAAATCAAAGCGGACAATGTGCGCTTTCTCGTCAACAGGTGCGATTACTTTAAGAAAAAATAAAAAAAAAAAGCTGGAAAAGAAAAACCAAGTACAGACCAGAACAAAACAGCTTCCACTTTTCTGGTCTTTTCACTTCTCTTAAATTTTTTTACCCTTTCTGTAATCTAATCACTGAAATTTGAAATTTTGGGACCCCAATTTAAAAAAAAAAAAAAACAGGAGCCCCGGAAAAATCGTTTCCGCCTCGGCCTCGAAATTTGAGTCTCTCTCGGGGGGAGGTCGCCTCTCTGCCGCCGTTCAAAATGTTGGCGAAATTTCAGCGGATTTTACTGTAACTGTGAGAGCAGGGAAAGGGCCGGAGAGGGACATTGAATGAGTGGCCACTGTGGGTAGAGGTTGAACTGCGGGGCTTTAAAGGGAGGAGGGAGAGAGGAAGGGAGAGGCCGACGGAGAGAGAGATGGAAGAGGGAGAGGGCAGGAGAGAATGGGAAAGACGAGAGTGGGTAGTGGGGACGGGGGGGGAGGGAAAGAGAGAGAGAGAGGGAGAGAGAGAGAGAGAGAGAGAGAGAGGGGGGGGGAGAGGCAATGCAGGACAGAGAGGAGGAGGGTGTGTGTGACGAGTTACAGTTGACAGATACTGAACAACGGAAGGCAGCGCCGTTCCATGCAGGTTCAAAACTGCTCCGAGGGAATCGCCACTGTCGTTGTAAGTCACCGAAAGCGTTCCGTTTTGTGTTCCGTTAAGCCGTAAAACAAAAATATAATTTTATGACTGAATGCACTGAAGCCTCGAATAGTAATTTATCGCTCTCAGGGTTCAGCTTATCCCTTGGTTAAATCCTTTGAAGGAGCTCGATTCCAATGTCAAAGAGTCTAAAACCCTAATTTGTTTTGCAGGCCCAAATGCGAAGTATCGATTCCGGACAAACGGCCAACTTCACATTTGAGCTCCGTACAGAGGACGCGTCCGCCAAAAATCGTTCATGTGACGGTCAGTTCCGTAATTTTGCCTTTTCTGAAAATATTTGCTGAAATGTTTAATTTCCGGCGGATCCATTCCTTATGGAAGATATAGAGAGGTATTCGAATGTGGGAGATGTGGACTGGGGGAGGGAGAGGGAGGGGGAGGGGGGAGGCCAAGATGGAGTGGAGAGAGGGGGGGAAGATGGGAGCGACTGGAAGCTGCGGAACTTTAAGTGCGGTAGGGAGAGAGAGGTTGATGGAGAGGGACAAGAAGGGCTGGAGGGGGAGGGAGGGAGAGAGAAGGTAGAGAGAGAGAGGAGAAAGAGCGACAGGGAGAGAGAGAGAGAGAGAGAGAGAGAGAGAGAGAGAGGAGAGAGTGAGAGAGGGAGAGGGAACGGCAATTGTTGATTGACCACTTAAACTTGTGTGATGTATTTTTGTGATGCATCAGTTCTTTTGTACGATGCTCTCGGAGCCCTTATTGATAATCGCACCGTTGGCTTCTCCACGACGGCGACTAAAGACAACCGCGGAAGTCAGGTGGAACAAGAAATGAGTACATGACTAAAAGTCAATCGATGAATCATGTCTGCAATTTCATACATTGAAATCGTGATTAAAGAATCTTGCCTTCGATGTTGCCTAACGATCCTACGATTCGAAATCTTAAATCCTTAAACCCGAATCCCTGAACCCTAGCCCTTATATTCGTTTCAGGGAGGCATTGGCAACGGAGATCAGTCATCCAACATCACTTTTTCTGACGATCTCAACCCTTGCCGGTGAGCTCCTTCTCCTTCCATTGTTAAAAAATTAAGTTTGTGGAGTTCTAGGGTTCAGAGGTTCAAAGGTTCTAGGGTTGTCGGTTATGGGATTTTAGAATTTCAGGGTTTTAGATTTTTAGGGTTCTAATCTTTCAGAGATCACTGCCTCGTCTTTTCCTAAATACTGACATGCTTTCAGCTTCCGACGGCCCTTAGGCTTTTAGAGTTTTCCGGTTTCTAGGGATTTAAACTTTTTCAAGTTTAGGATTTAGGAATTGAATTGATTGAATGTTACTCTGTTGCCCCTCCCTCTCTCCCCATGCAGACTGTGCGGCGCAGTGGACATGGCGTGCTATGTGCGCCGTTACTGTTGGACTCAGTTGGCTGCTTCCGTTGGGGCCGTGCTCGGAGTGGCTGCCGCCATTGTCCTCAGTGCGTTGCAAAACCCTAAAACGGAAAACCTCTGAACCCTAACAAAGGACCCTGCTAGATGGAGATTGGGGCTCTTTCATTGGAGGACAAGGTCAGAGTCAAGCTTGCTGATTTTCATCCTCCATAAGTTCGAATTCCCTCTCACCCACCTCCCCCTCTCTGTCTCGTTCTCTCTGTTTCACTCTCTCTTCCTCCCCTCTCCGCTCTCCCCTCCCATCTCCCCCTTTCCCCCTCTCTCCCTCTCCCTTTGTCTTATTCTCCCTCTCCCTCTCTATTACTTTCTCTGCCCGATCGTTTTCCCTTCCCTTCATTTTTTCTCTCATCGCCCCCTCCCTCCCCCATCTTCCCTCTCTCTCTCCCTACCCCTCCCCCCCCCCCCCAGTCATCCTCTTCCTCATGTTCCTCTCCCACCTCGGCCTCCTCCTCCCCATCCTGAAGGCGCCGTTCAAGGCCCTCTCCTCCTGCCTCTCTCTCCTCTGCTCCCTCTCCCCCTCTCCCTCCTCACGCTCAAGAACAGACACCACTTCTTCCAAAACCAATAAATTTGTCGACGAAACTGGGGACTCCCGAACGGTTTCTGTGTCCTTTTCGGCTTCTGAAAAGCCGAAAATTCCAAAAATGAGCCAGTCGAGGAAAGGCTCAAGTGAGTTCAGGCAACGGAGAAGCTCTCCTGGAAAACTTTCTGAAAATTTTCCCGAAAGTAAGAACAACGAGGAGGAAGCCATGGCTACCGACGTGGCATCAACGACACCACGTGTCACTCTCTCGTCGCCCACTCTCTCACCTCCTCCACTCCCTATTCTGAGGTCAGAGCTGTCGGAGGAGGAGGTGTGGCGGCTGGCAGAGGAGGAGAGGGTGGTCTATGTCAATCTTGAGGTGAGAAACAAAGAAAAGATTTCAGCCTGTAGTCTCAGTTCAATGTGTGCATGATTTGCTTCTTTATCTATCTATCGTCTTAAAACTTATTCGAGTTTAAAGCCGCGTTAGGTTGAGACGATATCTGTCCGTGCGTGCTGTGTTCAAACTTAGGGTTTGAACTCTTTAGGGTTACAAGCTGCAGAGTTGTGCTTGCCTTCTTCTCGCTTCTTGCGTCAAACTTAGACTATGTTTGACTCCAGCTCATTCCCCTCCCCATATACCCGGCCACCATACACATATACATATACATATACATGGCCATGGCGGCGTAGGACGCGCGCGTCATAGCGGCCCTGCCCTCCTCCTCCTCCCCCTCGTGCTCCCTCGCGGGCCGCCTCCGCCCGCGCCCGCCCTGGCCCCGCAGAGGTCTCCGGTTCGAGGTTGCGCGCGCGCACGAGGACGACCACGCGTTCGAAATCGAAATGACGGTGCGGGGAAACCCTAAAATTCTGAAATCCTGAACCCTGAATTTGAAGGCCTGAGATCCAGAACCCTAATACCTCGAATCCTAAAATCTGAAAACTGATCCTTCCCAGCTTTAAATCCTGTGAACTCTGGACCTTAAACCGTGAAGACGAAAACCTTCAATCCTGGGATTCAGAACTCTGAATCTAAAACCCTGAACCTTCGACCGTAAGTCGTGAAACTCTGCACCCTGAACTCGATTTAAGAGAAAACAGGCTGTAGGAAATTGCAGTTGCTTAGTGAGGCTGAGCATGTTCGGCGCAATGTTTTGTTTCGCAGGCGGAGGAGGCGTGCGCGCTGGTGAGCGTGCAGCCTCTCTATGAAGTGATCAACTGAACGAAGAGAAACTTCAAGAAAAACATAACAGTTTTAGGGCGTGGATGGAGTGTTAAATTTTTTGGAGATTATACCAGAACTCCATACGCTCAAGTTCCTCAATTTCCTCAAGTTCAAATGAAATTATGAACGTATTGTTCGCAGTTTATATGATAAAGTTCCATTGGGCGGTCGATCCAGTTCCATGGCAAGACGGGTCATTGCGAAGACATCGCAAAACAGAACGCAGTTGACATGCGGCATGTGAAAAGATAATACATGCATCTGCGCATACCTATCCATCTATCCATCCATGCATGGCACAACGCGATGATGCTATAAGTTAGTAGCCGCCATAAGGTACAAAGCGTCGCCTGTCCAGCAAACCCCATTGGCCTCCCTCCCTCCCTCTCCAAGAGAGCGGCGAACCTCTATTTGTACACTCGTGCATTAGCCCTGAACCCTAACCCATAAACCCTAAGCCCCTCCTACTGTTCAGCAAACCCCCCCCGGTCTATATAATCTCTTCACAGACGAAGGGTTTTTTGACAATGATACACGACAGTGGGCCCAGTTTCGTTGACACCTTCATTCAAAATTAAGCTTTGCTCGCAACTGTCTATGACTCGTCCCCCTTCAAAACAGGCCTTCAGAGTTTCTCTGCTTTTCTCCCCTTGCACACCTCTTCCATTTTTAATACATAAAAAAACCTTCCTATTTGTATACCCTAACCCCCTTCCCACAAAAAGATCTCCGTCCTGTATAATGCACACATGGTTCTCCCTCCTCTTTCCTAAACCCTAAAGTCTGAACCCTCCCATCCTCAGCCACGCTCTGCCGCCGCCTTCACCTCCAAAACGCTCATTTTGGGAATATGGAGGTCGAGCCCACCCCCTGAAAGCGAGCTTTCAGAGGCAGACCTTGACATGCACGAGCTCGGAGTCAACGACTCGCAAGCCGACGCGACCGATTTGGGAGTCAAAGCCTCCGTCAAATTAGGGTTTTTCTTAGAGCTCTTAGTTTTCAAGGCCTCCTTCCCAGACGCCGAGTTTTTCACAGTAAACTGGGTTTTCACTCCCAAGTTTTTGATTTCCGCCACGTTTTCGAAGGAAGAGTCCTTGCTCAGCTTCTGAGGAATTTCTTCAAATGACTTACTCTGCCCCTCCTCCGCTTCTTTTCCGTCCTTTTTCTCCGATTTTTCGAATTCTTCCGTTGGAACTGCCATAGAAATGACCTCTCCGTGCTGCCCCTCCTTTCCGGATATGGCTGTTCTCCTTTGGTCAACTTGACCAGAAGCAGAAATTAACTCATCCAATAGAACGCCATAGCAGTTGGTTTGATTTGGGCCTTGAAACAAACCCCCCTCCCCGATATTATCGAGAGAGCATGCAAAATCGGAGATCGGAAAGTCGCCCAAACGGAGCTGCTCATCCGTCTCCATGAGAAGAGCATCAAGCAGTTCCTGGTCTCCTCCGTCGCCCAGAACTGGGAACGGAACGGAGGGAAAACGGAACGTGTTGAGAGGACTGCCCGGAAGGAAGTCGCCGAGAGGGAAGGCTGCTTCGGAAGCTTCCTGGAAGTTAGTAGTCGCTGGAGAATCGCTCTCCCTGGTTTGAAGGGAATAAACCATTTTTGAAGGGGGAGCTGTTGAAGAGGATGGGTGATTGACATTCGGAGTTGGGGGAGAAAATGAAGAGGGAAAATTATTGAAATTTTGGGAAATTCGTCTCGTCTTGACGGCGGAAAAATCCTCTCCCTGAAGCACTTTCTTGACATTTCCTTCCGATTCGCTCTCCCCCGAGATTTGAGATAATACTGTTGGACCGGATAACTGACTTTCTCCACTTCCTGCTTGAGCCATTAGCAGAAAAGAATCGCGGGAATTTCCTTCATTCGATATAACATTAGAATTCGAACTTCCTTTGTTCGTAACAATTCCCAAAGCCTGATCTCGCGACCTCTTCAATCTCTGAATGGTGCTACCAGCACTTCCATGCAACTGCCCTCTGATTGGCTGCCGCCCTGCCAGCTGTCCTCCTGCCATTGGTCCAGCTTCAACCGAGCTGGCAGAAACCTTTTCCTTTTCATTTCCAACTGATGAAGGAAAACTCAAATGCTTCTCCCCTTTGACGAAACCACTAGTGTCCGCATTTGAAGAAGAAGTCGTAATGTCCCCAAGTACTGGCAGACTCTGACCAATGGGGCGAGACTCGGTCTCTGTAATGCTGCTTTGAATCCTTGCGTCTTTGTAAGGAGAGCTCATAGAAGAGAGGTGGGTTGAGCTCAAGTTTGAGAATTTGGATGAAATTCGGTTGCTAGGGGGGTCAGGAGAGGTGGAATAAACAGGCAGACCTGCTCGCAGCCGTCTCTTAATTCTTGTGTTCCAAAAATTCTTTATCTCATTATCAGTGCGTCCTGGAAGCTGCATGATCGCACCAGTCAAGGAGGGGGGGTGGGGGGGGAGTCAATACTGCGTCCAATATGAGAGCAACCGAAACTTGCAGAAAGATGAGAATCAACTCCAAGCCTGACAATATCAGAGCGCCCCTTAAATTGTCCGTCAAAAAAGAAGGGAGTCACTAACTTTCACAAAAAACGAAACCGCGAAAAAAAGTGAAAATACCCAAAAACGAATCAGCAGGTTATCGTCAATCGTTCCCAGGAAATTCAAAAAGAAGAAGCGAAAGAAAAATAAGACATAAAAAGCAGAATCCGACACGAATCTCTCTCTCTCACTCTCACTCCATCTCCCTCTCTCTCCCTCTCTCTCCCTCCCCCTCTCCCTCTCTCTCCATCTCCCTCTCCCTCTCCCTCTCTCCCTCTCTCCCTCTCCCTCTCACCTGCGCCGCCATGCGCGCCCACTTGTTCCCGATCTGCGCGTGCATGTGCACGATGAGCGCCTCCTCGTGCGGCGAGAAGGCCCCGCGCTTGAGGTCGGGGCGGAGGTGGTTCGCCCACCGAAGCCGGCAGCTCTTGCCGCACCGCCGCAGCCCCGCGTTGCGCTGGACCAGGTTCCAGTTGCCCTCGCCGTGCTGCGCGGGGGGGGAGGGAGGGAGGGGGAGAGAGGGAGAGGGAGAGAGGGCGAGGGAGCGGAGGAATAGGAAGGGGAGATAGAGCGGGAGAGGGAGGGCGAGAGAGAGTGGGAGAGGAAGTGGAGGAATGGAAGAGAGAGTGAGAGAGAGGAAGTCACTGCCTCTGATTATTCAAATCTTGAACAATGACCTAAACAAAAATCCAAACGGGTTTCCTTCCTACTTGGTGCAGAATACCGACGGGCGACATTTTCGCTGTAAAATAGCGAAGCCCGCCCGCCATGGCAGCGTTACGTGAAGGCATTGTACTAAGAGACCTAAGGTTCGGCGAGTTCTAGAGAGATTTCTGCACGCGCGGATTGACACGTGCCACCCGCTCGTGCCGAGAAAAGATATGCGGCCACGTGGCCCTTCCGGCGGCCACCATGGCCTGCAGGAAAGAGACATTCGGAGACCCTTCTTTTCCTCAAACTCTGCTCCTTGATGAGAACCACGAGGACCGCTCCGCGTTGGAGGGAAGGGAAGGGAAGGGGGCGGATGCTGACATGTCGGTTTCGGCTCTTCTGATTGGCCTGCCGACATAGGAAGCTACGCCGGCGGCAAGGTCGATGATTATTTTTTAGGGCAGGTTTGGAGTGGGGCCAGAAGAGGAAAACAATATAAAATTGTACTAGAAGAAAATATTTCGTTTAAAAAACTTGAAGGAATCATTTAAGAAAGCAGTAAAAAAAAAACCTCGCATTCAGCCAATCAGAGGCCACTTTCAAATCAATCGGTAAGCAAAAGTAATTTTCTTTGACTTTTCGAATGAGCAATTATTCCAGCAAATTTCTCTCATCGTAAAAAAATAGAAAGACTCCCTAGAAAAATTCCCAAGCAGTGCCTTGCAATCAGTCCCTTTTCCGAGAAAAAAGAAATTTCAGACCGGTCTGCACGGAGGGATATTTTGAACAGCACACATGCGCTTAGTTCGCCGTTCCGTGTTGACCAACTGTCGAGCCAACTAGAAAGAACTATCAGTTTCGAAAATTGCCGTTGACCGGGTGAGAAACCTAGCTCGATCTCCGCCGTCCATGAGGCGAGCGTGCGCCAATGGACGGTCCAGATCTTAGATGTCAAACGTCGCTATCCACCCGTACACGTGGTAACTCCCGTCGCTATCGACGGCTGCGATGCGCTGAATTTAGAAACTACCAATTTTGGCGCGACACGTGTCGCCTGTCGCCCTTTAGCGACAGTTCGCGAGTGCGACCGCTCATGCCATGTGGCGCATGGTGAGGTTTGTTCGCGGCCGAACTTGGGCTGGGCGGGAGCTCATGGAAAACTTGCACTCGCCTTTTTAACAAGTATTCAGACAGGGAATTTGACCTAATTGTCTTCCCCTCTTATCTTCACATGTAAAGGCATTTGAAGACGGCATGCACAATGGCCTTATTGTAGCACTGCTGCTGCGGCTGCTACTGCTACTACACGACCTTTCTTTATCGACACTCACCGTAACGAAGGCGTGTATCAATGACTGCACACATGAATGCATGAATACAGTGAAGTAGATACAAAAAAAAAATCTCTAAAGCCCGATCAAGGTTACGCAGATAGATTCTCTTTCTTTGAGGAAGCTCAAACGCTGAATCTCGTACTCCCCCCAAGCATGTCATACCATACACAGACTAATACGAAACAGGGCACGAAAGGAAAATTAGCACTTCAAGATCGTCTGAATCGCTGTGCGGGTTCATGTCTGCTTACTTGCATGACGTAGGCAGTCAGGATGCGATCCTCCTGCGCGGTCCATGGCCCTTTCTTGAGTCCGTCCATTTCAAGACCGTCATCGAGATCCTCGTCAAGTGCGCTGGCGAGGGGCATGGCCATGGAGGAGTGGTGCTGATGGTGGTGGTAGTGGTGCTGGCCATGCAGCATGCGGGGGGGCATGCCATAGATGTGACTGCTGGAGCTGGCGACATCCATGGCGTCGCCGCTCTGCGCTTCCAGGTACGCCTCTCTCAGCATTGCGAGAGTGGTGCAACTGCTCTATCCGCTTAAGGTGTGGAACTTTGGAATGAAGAAACGGAAAAGGTCGATATGCTGAGAGGGCTTAGGGTTACCAAAAAGAAAATAAATATATACTATAGAAAGAGGCTCCAAAACTGGTGACAGAGTACGGTACGGAACATGAGAGAGGGAGGGGTCTAATAGTGGCGATATGTAATAGGGAAGGTAGAGGGGAGAGTTTCCTTGTCCAAAAACCCTTCCTGTGATGAAGTAGCGGTAAATTATGGGAAAACGGACAGGATGGGCATTCTAATACCATATTTGTTGGGTTAATTAAGCATTCTTACAGTTTTTACGTCCCCATTTTCCTTCCTCAGCTGGTAACTCTGCCTCTACACGCACGCAAGAGTAAAGGCCAGCTAGCTGCTTGGAATCTGCCACAGGCAGAAACCCAGGATTATTTTTTCACATGAAGTGCCCGAATGAAATTAATCCCCCTCCAGATAAATAGATATCTTCTGAATCCACCCTTCCATTCCCTCTTTATTCCATTTCCCTTCTCTCTCACCCTCTCTACCTCTCCCTTCTCTTCTTGCGCCCTCCCTGCGCCCCACCTCCTCTCTCCCCACTTCCTCCCCTCTCTCCCTATTCCTTCCCACCCCTACCCCAGCCCTCACTCCCCTCCCACTCCCTCCCCTCTCTCGCTGTCCTCCGGAATCTACCGCCTCTCTCCCCCCCCTCCGTCCCCACCGCTCCCTCTCCTCGGCAGCCCGGCCCGCCCCTCTCCACCCGTTCTCGGGGGCGCCATGGATATCTAAACCTGTGCTCGCCGGATCTCCGGCCCCGCCCCGCCCCCTCCGCCATCCCCTCCGCGGCGCCTCCCTCCCTCCCTCCCTCCCTCCCTGCCGCCCGCGCTGGTCCCCACACCGCGCCCTGCGCGCCGGGCTCTCCTGTCATGTCATGTCACGGGAAGGTTTGCAGAAATCGACGGCTCCGATTGGCTGCTGCTGCCGTGGGTCACGGAGGGCCTTCCGATGATTATGGCACGTGCGAGGACGGACGCTGATTGGGCGGGAAGGGTGGAGGGGAGTGTCGGTGGGAGGGAGGGGGAGGTCCCCCACGGTCCCTGTACGGTCCCCGTGGTCCCGCGCGGGGTGGGAGGGAACGGCGGGAGGAAGGGGAGAGCTTTGTGGTCCAAAATTCAGTTGGGTTTTTTGTCTCTTTCAACTTCTAGAAAATTGGGATAAACAAAAAAAAAAAAAAGGAAAGTAGAATGGGAAAAATTCAAAAACATTGAAAAATCTGGGAAGTTCTACAAAGTGGATTTAAGCCATTTCTTTTGACGTGGCGAGCTGTGATTGGTTCATGACTCGCAAAGTGAAGATTTCTTGGAGAGATTCCACCTCTACATTTGTTCCAGATTTGAACCAAATTGATTTTTTTTAGATAAACATTTTTTCGGTCCATGCCTTGGAAAGTTTTTCTGCAAGTGAAAATAACTTCAATTTTACGTCACCTTTCAGTCAATTTCAGGATGCGGACAAAACGTCACTCTTCCCTTGTTCCTGTTCCGCCGCTCCTCGACCAAAAGAAGAATCAGTACCCATAGACTGCCTCGTTGAATTTTTATGACATGCACTCCTGTACTGATTCTACACTGGGAGCTGAAAAGGTGACTTTATCGAGGTGCAAAAGATTCTCTCTTGAAAAGTCGAGATTCTGTCCGTACGATCGCGTGTCCGTTAGCGGGAGGATGGAAGCCACCAGTGCCTGCCACGTGGCCAGACAGGACCTTTAGGGCTGACGTCAGCCCTAAATGAGCGCTGGCAGTTCGGCGATGAAGGCCGGCGGAGGAGCGCCCGCGGGGACGCTGAATGGTGAGATTTCAGGGTTTTGGGGTTCGGAAATTTAGGGTTCAGAATGTGGAATTTGAGTGCAGGAGCTGGAGCGCAAAAATGTAGATTCTAAGATTTTTTCGGTCTTTAGGGTTTTAGTGGAATTTTTTTTTTAAGTGGGGCTGAAAATTTGCTTTTGGGTCTCACATTGTGCGCTGGAGCGAGTGGAGGCGGAGAGGGTTCAGGGTGGGCAGACAAAAGTTTCTGACAGGTGCCCGCCGGGCAGGGTTGCATGATTCCGGCCAGCAGAAAAAGAATTTGGAGAGGCGATCCGGCAGGAAATCAGTGGCCTTCAGTCTGAAGTATTCCCTTAAACCCTAAAGATTGCGAAACCCTAAAAATATTCTATACCCTTACAACACTAAAGCTCTAGAAACTCTACTAGCCCCATACAATCCAAAAATGTTAAAATTCTATAATTTTTCCTGCAAAGCTCAAGTCTTGTAAAACTTTTGAAGTTCTTGAAGTCCAAATTCTTCACTTTCAATCAGTGTAAATCCTTCAAACTCTTAAACCTTGAATCCTAAATCCTAAACCCTGAACCCTAAACCCTGAACCCTAAACCCTGCACCCTATACTCAGCCCTCAAACCCTAAACCCTAACCCTCCCTCTCTTGCAGGATTGGGGAGTTGCAGCGAGAGCTGCTGCAGCGATTTTCCTTGACGCGGCGCGCGCTGACGTGGCGCCTCATCTTCAGAATGCAGTGAGCCGTACTCTCGTTTACAACTTTAGGGTTTGCATTCTAGGGTTTGATTATGTGCTTATTCTTCTAAGTATCATATAGTATTTATTCTATATATATATATTTTGAATCATTTTTAGGTTTTCCCTTTGCTGTTGGGCGTGTGCAGATACCCCCTCTTGTCTCTCTCCTCAGCAGTCCGGACATTTACTGCCAGGTTTGAACTCTGACATTTTCCATCCCCTCCCTTCCTTTTTTTTCCATCTCTGCATACATACAGTCTCTCATATCCCTCTCCCCTTTCTCTCCGCTCTCCCTCCTCTCCATTCTCTCCTCTCTCTCTCCCTCCCTCAATCTTCACTCTCCACTTCCGTCTTCATCTCTCTCCTCTCTCCCCCTCCACTCTCTCTTCTCATCTCCTCCTCCTTCATTTGCCTCTCTCCCTCTCCCTCCTCCTGACCCATCCTTCTCACTTCCCTTTCATAAACATTCTCTATCCCTCCCAATGCTTCCTCCCCTCCCTCTCCCAAACATGGTTTCTGCCATTCCAAGGGCATCCCCACATTGAAAATAATCGCAGGTTTTCGTCCTCCTACTCTTTTGTGTATTTTTTTAACCTCTTTAAGAATGTCAACTCCCTTGTTTTTTTTTTTTTTCCTTTCTGCAGAGAAATGCCTGTGGGGCCCTTACTTCCATAATGGCTGCTGGAGGGCCGCTCTATGCTGCAGTTATTGCGAGCCAGGGTCTGGTAAATCACCCTTTAAAAGAAGCACTTGAAACCACTCAAAAGAAAAACCCTAAACCTCTTAACCCCTACGATTCTAAGCCTCTGCAACCCTAAAAAATTGGGACCTCCAAATTTCAAAATCTTCAAATCTCCAGCCCGTAAATCTCAGAAGCACTTCACCCCGAGAGACCTTGAAATCCTAAAAATCTCAATGCCTCAGGTATTGAGACTCGAGCTCTGAGCTGGTCGACCTTCCCCATGTACTGTTCTTGTTTTGCGTTTTTTTAGGGTAAAGAGTTGAAACTGCGCAGTCAGATTTAGGGTTTTAGGGTTTGGTGTTTTCCGATGTTTACAGGTTTGCAGGGTTTTGGAGCCAGACTTGGGACCCACCATAGTGTGATGTGATGTCATGTGTTGGGATGCGACATAACATGATGTGTGATGTAATTTTTCGTGACGTAACATGATGATGCTATATCATGTGATGTCATGTGAGCGTGACGTGACAGGGTCCGGCTCTGACAGAAGCGCTCCGCAGCGAAGACTGCGCCCTCCGCCTCAACGCGGCCTCCGCCCTCTCCTCCCTCGGCCAGGGGTGCGCCGCTCCCTCTCCCTCTCCCCTCTCCCTCTCCCTCTCTCCCTCTCCCTCTCCCTCTCCCTCTGCCTCTCCCTCTCCCTCTGACAATAGTGCACACTCACGAAGAGATTCCTGGGGGCAGAAGTTTGATGCCAGTGGGTTTACTTCCACAAATCTTCCCTCTCTCCTCGCCCCTCTCCCCTATCCCCTCCCCCATCGCTCCTCTCCCATCGGCCTTCGCCCCTCGCCCCTCCTCTCCGCTCCCCTCCTTCCCTCTCTCCTCCCCAACTTCTTTCCCTCCTCCCATCTCCCCTCTCCCGTCCTCCCCACCTCTCCCCTCCTCCCCTCACTCTCCCGTCCTCCCCTCTCTCTCCCTCCTCCCTCTCTCTCCCTCCTCCCTCTCTCTCCCTCCCTCCCTCCTCCCTCTCTCCCTCCCTCCTCCCTCTCTCTCCCTCCTCCCTCTCTCTCCCTCCTCCCTCTCTCTCCCCACCTCCCCTCCTCCCCTCCTCCCTCGTCCGTTGACGTGAGCTTTGTAGTAAGTTTTGAACTTCAACCCCAAACTCATCGTTACAAAGAATAGGTGCTATCTTGTTTGTTTTTCACCTGTTTTGAGGTACTGTTTCTGAACCTGCTGAAGGGAGCAGCCCCGAAGGACTGGAGCTCATTGAAGCTGCCGGAGCGGACGCAGCAATCATTGGTCTTCTGCGTCAAGAAAATGACGGTACTCTCAAAACCCCTTCGTAGGGGAAATGGGGTTTAACGAACTAAGGGGTGCCCTTGTTTGAATTCTTGCGTTTACATGTGCGTTTACGTGGGCTTCCGTTCCGTCAGATGCGGTGTTGGAGGCAGCTACGGACGTTCTATGTGCAATTGCGGCAGACGAGGGAAGGAGGGGTCGTTTGATAGAGAAGGTAGACCAGTATTCTTCTCTCTCTCCCTCACTCTCTCTCTCTCTCTCTCTCTCTCTCTCGTTTTTCGTCCTGTCTCCCTCCCTCCCCTTCCGCTCGTCTCCCGCTCTTGCTCACTTGGTCTTGATGCTGCATTGTCCCTTTTCCCTCCTCCTTCATCCTCTCTTCTTCCTCTGCACTCTCCTTCTCCTTCCCTGTCTCCCTCTCCACTTTCTCCTCTCCTCTCCCTCTCCCTCTCCCTCTCCCTCTCCCTCTCCCTCTCCCACTCCCTCCTATGCTCCCTCTCCTCCTCCCTCCCTTCTCCGGCTTATGCTCTGCTCTTCCCCTCCCTTCTAGCTGCCATGCCCCCTCCCCCAAAGAACCACTTTGAAATAAACCACAAAAGTACCGCCCCATGTTCAGCAATCCTTAGTACTAATAATTTCGTTGTAAAATTTGAGAGTTGAGTTGTGGCGTCATCCCCGCATTTCCAGGGCGCCGTGGAGGCCCTCTCCCCCCTCCTCCAAAGGGACGCGGCGGAGCCCAAAGTTCGAGCTCTACTGGCACTGGGGATGCTCGCTGGGAAAAGGTATTTGTACCCCTTTGACTTACATATTAGATTCCAAATTTGAATTATTAAGTTTTGGTTTATCCCCTCCGGCTTGGTATACCCGATTTATACCCACAGAAGGTATTTAATTTGCTAAAACTTGTTTGATTTGTGAAGAAGCTCAGACCTGACCGCTCTCTATGTGGCTCCGTTTGCAGTTCGGAAGCACAGGCGAAACTGGCGGCGGCACATGGAGCCGTAAAAGCGCTGTTAACGCTAACGAGGTGAGTCCATGTGACTGGACGCCGTCGGCGCGTTCTGTATGAAACGGGAACCTTCAGTTTCGAAGCAGAATCTTTTCGTTCTCTGATTGGTCCACGTGGCCTTGTTGTTCTCCGATTGATCCACGTGGCCTTGTTGTTCTCGATTGATCCACGTGGCCTTGTTGTTCTCTGGTTGGTCCATGTGGCCATGTTGTTCTGTCCACGTGGCCTTGTAGTTCTGGACCACGTGGCCTTGCTGTTGTCTGACCGGTCCACGTGGCAATGCTATTCTGTGATTGGTCGACGTGATTTGGCTGATCTCTGGTTTGTCCACGTGGCCTTGTTGTTCCCTGATTGGTCCACGTGGCTCTATTGTCCACGTGGCCTTAATGTTTTCTGATTGATCCACGTGGCCTTCCTGTTCTCCGATTGGTCCAGGTCATCCGACCCCGACATAAAGGCCATTGCGGGGGACCTTTTCGGAGCGTTTGCCCAAAATCGATCGCTCAGAAATTTGATCGAGGAGAAATTGCGGGAGGCCTGAACCTTGAACCCTGAGCCTGAAACCTGGTTTTTGGGTTTTGATTTCTGGTTTCTGGTTTCGAGTTTTGGGTTTGGTGTTTTGAGTCCCTTTGAAATTTGAAAACTTGGTAAGAAAAAGTCGCAATTTTGTCGAATAGGGACTGCGACCGTTGCAACTATCTCCGCAATGTTTGTCGTTTTGCGCCGTCACATGCCACGCGTCAGCCGTGCCAAAGAGATCACCACAATCTCACATGTGTGATGCCACGTGTTTGTATATGGTAGGCTGAGATCCTACGGCGCTTCGAAACGTCTTTTTATGGGCAAAAGTCGCGACCCTATTTTCGGGAAATTAATTGAAAATACCACGTGGCAGCGCCCCATTGTTTGACCGGAATCTGGAAGGGCCGTTATTGCCAGGTGTCGCTTCCAAAATTCCCTCTGTGGTTTTGTCGTTATCTGACGCTCTAAAATTCATAAGGGCCCAAATTCCAGAGACCCAATTGCCGGTTTTTTTCCAATGTCGGGTACAAATGGGGTAAATATTTCTAATTCGCAAAATTCCAAACTGCCAGCTGGTGCTTCCGTCCCATTCCGTCCAATACGGCTCCGCCAAATTCATCCGTACACCGCTAGGCCCAAAATGTCCTTGAACCCCCACGCCCGCCCATAAATGCCACGTCGTAATGCTCCCTAAACGACAAACGTCCTTCTCGCCCATTGTTGTCGTTTCCGACAGATCTCCGTTCCCACGTAATTCATTTCGTCGTATCACAATTTTTCAGATCCCCTCCTGCTGTCAAGCTGTCGCGTTTCAGCCCTTAACGACAAAACTACCGCCCATGGTCGTACGGCCGGCGCCACCTCCCCCTGGCGGCCGTTCCCATTTGCGGCTCCGCTGCCGCCCAGTGGGCCGAGTGCGCCCGCACGAGCGGCGGCGGCAGGGGGGGGCCGTACGGTGTGGGTACCTCCTGGGCGGCATTTCAGGAGAGCCGCGCAGGGACTGAAGACGGCGCGCAGCGCACGGAGCGGAAGGAGCGGAAGGGACAGGGAGAGAGAGAGAGAGAGAGAGAGAGAGGGAGAGAGAGAGGGAGAGAGAGGGAGAGAGGAAAAGAGGGAGAGGGAGGGAGAGGTCGAGTGAGAGAGAGAGGGATAGGAAGAGAGGGAGAGGGAGAGGCAGAGGGAAGGGAGAGCAGTCTGGGAGGAGCAGCAGCGTGGCGGCCATGGCGGTTCCTCAAAGGGGGCGCGGCCGAACGAGCGCCCTCCTCCTAGCCGGCGCCCTCCTGGTCGCGGCCCTCGCCCTCTCCTTTGCGGGCCCCGCGGAGGGCCGCCGCGGGCGGTTGCGCGCGGCCGTGGACGAGGACGCGGACTTCGAGCGGTACGCGGTGCGCGTCACGCGCGCGGCGGAGGGTCTCGGGAGGAGGGCGAGGCGCGGGCGGGCGCTGCTTCCGGAATTTGGCGGGGGGGCGTGCCTGGCGGGGCAGGCCGCCTGCGGGACGACCTGCACGTCCCTCGCGGCGGACCCGAGCAACTGCGGCACGTGCGGGAACATATGCGACGCGACGGAGGAGTGCTGCGGAGGAGCCTGCGTGAGCCTTCAGACGGACTTCAAAAACTGCGGAGCGTGTAACAGCACATGTGCCGTGGGGTCGTGCGTGGCCGGACTCTGCGGGTACTGATTTCTTACGATGGGCGTCAGTGAGGAAGGAGGAGAGAGGGAGAGAGGGAGAGGGAGAGAGAGAGAGAGAGAGAGAGAGAGAGAGAGAGAGGGAGGTGGAGTGGGAGTGGGAAGCATGCAGGAGATGTGGATGTGGGGCATAGGCAGTCTGGCCGTTCTGTGGAGGCTGAGGGGTCGTTCTGGAAGGGGGACGTGGGTCGGCGAAAGGCAGTCGCTGCTGGATCAAGGAGATGCTGACACGTGGCGCTTTGAGGAGCGCCGCCTCTCGGCTGCCAATGGTGTCGGCAACCAATCGTTGGTCCCGGACAGATGTGGGCAGTTCAGTTACCGTTCAGTTCCCTGCGGCGCAGTTCTGTAACATGTGTCGTCTGTTACGCGTGGGAGTCTCCCGCTCCCCAACAGAAGATGTCGACATAGAGAGCCGGTGGTAGGCGATTTGGGGTTTTCAAGGGTCCTTGAATTCCGAGTAGAGAGGAGAGTAGGGTTGACCGAATGCCTTGTAAATGCTCGAGTCGAGCCGGGCACTTTCGCAGAAATTGCGGTGCCGGCGGAGACGAGGGAAAGACAGCATTAGTTAGTGGGCGGATTTTAAATTCTTGTAGATGTTAAATAATTTTCGCTCAAAATGAGCAATTGGGTTTTTGTCCAGGTGGTCCTCTGGTGGGTTCAGGAAATCTGGACAGAAGAGTGCTTGTTTGTACTGCCGGCAAATTATTTATATTGATCCCTGTGTATTCATATTAGACAGATCATATACTTTGGTGGACCCCCTGAAAGAAACCACAGTTTTGCCGTTCCTGCCAGTCTTGTTGCGCCGCGTGGACCCTTCCTTTCTTGATTGCTTTTTTTTTCCTTATGATCATTGTCCGTAAACGCTGGAACTTTTGACTTTTCTATGTTCTCAATCTGTGCTGACGATTGCGGGAAACTTATTTGACTCTTTTGCCATCAGGACCAGTTCCTCCCTCCCTCCCTCCCTCCCTCCCTATCTCGTGCCTTAGTAACGTGACTCTTCCTTTCTTTCGTTGTTCCATGGAAGCCGATCGGTTGTTTGATGCATTTCATTCAATGATGGGATTCTTTAGCTGCAGTTCTGCCTTTGATGAACAAGTTCCTTTCAGCAATACTTCCTGCTACTCGTCAGCTTTCAGTAGTGGGTTGGTGGCAGTTGGAACCTTGACATGTGCTGGTCTGCTGCTGCGCCTCCTCCCGCACTAAATCTCTTTGTCGCTCAACATCCCCTCCCCCTCCCCCTCCCCCTCCCCCGCATCACCCCCTCTCTCACTCTCTATCCTCTCCCCGTTCTATCCCCTCCCTTTCTATTTTTCCTCTCACCGCCTGTTTTTCCTCTCCCTCGTCCACCATCTTCCTACCTCTCCCCCCTCTCACAAAATTTTCACAGCCTGACGTGCGGGTGTGTGTGACTTAAGGCTGTGGCAGCTTTAGTCACTGGTCAAGTCGTTAGTCACATCGCAAAAATGAGAAATTGCCAACCAGACGGCTCAAGGTTGGTCGAAGTTCGGTCGCCCGCGCGCCCCAACAGAGAACAGGCGCCAGCCACGCTCCAACTACGCCTTGCTTCGTGTCATGCTGTGCGCGTGTGCGGGTGGCACTGTTCCTCTCGACAGTCCTAATCCCAGTTCCAGTTGCAGTTAAAGTTGCGGTTGTCGGTTTGCATGCGAATGCGTCCCCACCAGAAGTTTGCGCAGATGCAAACAACAGCGTAAGGTGACGCTACCAGCGGCGTCGTAATTTGTTTGATGACGCAAGCAATGTACAAATTCTGAACAGAATTGTACAAAATTTTTACCTGAAACTGTACGAATTCTAAGTGTCCAGCGGGCGCCTGTTGTCGTTTCTCATAGCGACAAGCCTGCCCGGCCGCGGCACGGCCCTACGCCCTCAGCCTAAAACCCTCCGAAGGCGACAAAGTGACGTATACTGACGATCGTATACATGTCGTTTTGATATGTTGACGTCAGTTACCTCTGACGATGACGCAACTTCCAGATGTTACGGTGGATCTGGTCAGACCACCTACCATCCACCAGCTGCCGGTACTGAAGAAAAAATTACTTTTAATCTGTTGCCGAAACAAGTCGTGCCATCCTCGTGCGCACCACGTCAGCACAACGCGTCTTGACGGAATACCGGCACGCGTCGCACACGACGGCGAAACTCTCTATGGAACCCCACTTTGGGACCTGCTATTCGTTGTACTATGGTTTTGTCGTATCTGACGACCTGACGATCTTTGCGAATCCTGCTCCGTAGAAACTCTACCATACGTCTGTCTCCTTTCAGTCATTTGTACGGTCATCTGGACTGTAGCGCATTCTTGCCCTTCTCATAAATCAATTTTTCTGTTTCCCGTTTCTGGCGTCCGAGGAACACGCCCCGATTCCCCGAATTAGCCAAAAACGGTCCTTTGACCGAATCGTTACTGACAACGTCAAAGCTAGCAGCGACAGCCACGTGGCGCCATTTTTGGTCGTCGGTCGTCGACAGCCGTTGACGACAAGTCAATTCTCCCACAGTTGACTGGACGTTGAAAGTTGGACCCTTGCGGCGGTCAGCAGACTCAGCACCGACATCCGATAACGACATCGTCAGATTCGCAGCTCCTTGTCGTTAGCGTTATTGACCGTTAAGCCAAAATAGTTTCTCGAGGGGTGCAAATGGGGTATACCCAAAGATTCACCGACAAAAACTGGAATTTACTACATATTCCACATAGAACACTGCATAGAGCGTCGAATTCTGGACTGCACTTTGGATTTTCAGTTTCATACGGTTTCTGTGTCGGCGCCCGTTCTACCTGAGAACACCAATCCCTTGTCGGCCGTAACCCTAACTTAGTTTGTACCCCATTTCTGTACTGTTATACCCCAATTTTGGCCACTATTAGGGACATGGTCCGCTTCCATTCTAGTCACGTTTCCCCCCGCCGTCCACTTGGGCCGCCAAATACCGTTTGCCAATCAGAGAAGGTTTCCGCATGTGCGGCACCGACACGACCGCTGCGCCTCCTCGGGGAGACCGGGACCGTCCCTTCCACGTGGCACGTTTTCTAGCAGCCACGTGTCAATATTAGAATATTGACGATATATCGAGGGTGATCCTGTGAATCGGATTTGGGCGGACGTACGGACAAGACGAGGCCGCGGCGACGCCGCGGCGCGTATTGAAACCGAACTGAGCGGCGGCGGGAGGCGGACGACAGAGCCGGAGGGGGAAGGGAGAGGGAGGGAGGGTGGGCGAGAGTGGTAGAGGAGAGGATAGGAGAGGGGGGGGGAGGAGGGAGAGAGGAGAGAAGAGAGGGAGAGGGGGGAGGGAGAGGGAGAGGGAGAGGGGGGAGGGAGAGGGAGAGGGAGAGGGAGAGGGAGAGGGAGTGGGAGAGGGGGAGGGAGAGGGAGAGGGCGAGGGAGAGGGAGAGGAAGATAGATAGGGGAAAAATGGAGGAGAGGGAAATAGAGAGGGAGAGTATATGGAGAGGATTGGAATGCAGGTAAGGTTCTGGAAGCGGCAGGAAAGGGAGAGAGAGAGAGAGACTTGGGGTTGGAGTTAAAGCAGGTGGGAGAGAAGGGGAGTGGGAGGGAGGCGAGTGAGAGTGATTTGAAGGACCCATCAGGTCTATTAGTTTCAGTGAGCTCAATTTTTTTTTTTCAAAAGTCGTTCGGTTTATCGGCTCTCTATGCGTCAGTTACGGCGCCGTTCAGGAGTGGCATTCTGTACGGCCGGCAGCATCGAACCTCCGTTAGAACTGAGCGGCGCAGGGGACCTCTCACATAGAGATTACGTAATTCCGACACGTGGCCCGTCTGGGCGCGTGTCAGCTGGCAATGACAGGTGGAAGGAGGAGAGCTCCCGGCAGTGGTGGTATGCGATGTGGCGGGTTGGAGGGTGGCGCTTGAAGAAGGAGAAGGAGGGGAAGGAGAAGGAGAGGCAGAGGGAGAGAGAGAGGGAGAAGGGGAAGGAGGAGGGGAGGGAGAGGGAGAAGGAGAGGGAGAAGGGGAGAGAGAAGGTGGGAAAGCTGAGGCGAGGTGATGCGCGAGTGGGTGATGCGTGTCCGGAAAGTGATGTCGAGCACGCGCGACATCATCCCGAGCCTACCGCCTGTCCCCCCTCCCCGCGATGCCCCATCTGGCCGACCGAGACCGCGGCTTCCCCTATTGTAATTCCGGATGTAAATTCGATCGCAGAGAAGCAAAAATCCGCCAAAAGGGACCCCGCGTTTTTGCAGCTCGCCGCGCGCCATCGGCAGTCTCAAGGGAAGCCGTCGGCCGCCGCCTTCTCCCTCCCCAACTTGCAGGCGAGCCCCGCTTGGGACTTGGACGTTTCCTCGCCCGCTCTGCTTCACGCAGGCAGCGAGGAGGACGACGAGGAGGAGGAGGGCCGCCGCGGTGGTGCGCTTAACGGCCTTGCGTTGTCCCCTCGGTACGGAAATGGCGCTATGGGCACAGGCCTGGAAGCTTCTAGAATGTTGGAAGCGTCTCCGAGGAACACGCCTTTGAGGAGGATCAATGCGGGGAGCCGCGGACGCTCATCGGATTTTTCGTTTTATCCCATGAGTCCGGCTGTTTCAGAGCTCGAATCAGTGGCTTCCACGTGGCAGTTTTCGTTGCCAGGTGGCGACAGCTCAGAGAGCGTCTCTAGTGGGAGTGATCTGCTGGAGAGGGGATCGAGAGGGTGGGGAGAAATCCATGTAGCGGGAGAGACAGTGGAGTCGTTCACTCCCTCGGAGAGAGGGGAAAGGGAGGACACGAGAGGGAGAGAAGGGGAGAAAGGGAGAGAGGGAGGGAGGGACAGGGAGGAGGGAGTGACCTTGAGAGGAGCAGAGGCGGAGAGACGGAGGGAGGGAGAGGTAGCGGGAGAGCCAGTGGAGTCGTTCATTCCCTCGGAAAGGGAGGAAAGGAAGGACACGAGAGGGAGAGAAGGGGAGAAAGGGAGAGAGGGAGAGAGAGAGAGAGAGGAGAGAGTGAACTCGAGAGGAACAGAGGCGGCGAGTGGGAGAAAGGGAGAGATGGAGAGAGAGGAGTGGGAGGACATTAGAGGGAGAGAGGCCGAGAAAGGGAGGGAGGGAGAGGGGGGGAGAGAGAGAGAGAGAGGGGATCGAGAGCACTCCAGAATGGAGCACTATGTGGCGCTTCTTCGGGACGGGAAAAGTGATGAGCGGAAATTGGCAGTTTGGAAAATTCGAGGGTTGATTAAAAACAGCGCAGAAAATAAGGCTCGGCTTGTAGCGGCCAATGGGATTCCGCCACTTGTCGCGTTATTAGAGGCCGCCGACATTCGAGCCGTGGAAGATGCCGTGACGGTAATTCTGAACGTCTCGAGAGTTCCGAGGTATCAGGAGGAGGTGGTGGCGACAGGTGGCATCGACGCATTGGTGGAGGTCTTGAATCAGAGCGGGTCTGGAGGAAATTTTGTCGCCATGGAAAACGCCGCAGCGGCCCTCTTCACGCTCTCCCAAAATGCGGAATTGCGGCTGCTTGTGTGGATCGCGGGGGCGGTGAAACCACTCGTAAAAATTCTGAAATCGGAGTCGGTGAGGGCGAAAAAGGACGCCTCTTTGGCCCTTTTCAGCCTCTCCCTGCATCCGGGCTGCGCCAAAGACATAGTCAATTTGGGGGCAGTTCCGCGCCTTTTGGGACTCGCGACGGACCCCGAACTCGAGGAGAAAGCGGTCGCCGTTTTGGCGAATCTTGCGAGGACGGCGAGCGGGAGACTGGCCATAGTCAAGGGTTCAGGAATCCCTGTCCTTGTGGAGGTTTTAGAGGGAGGGCCCTTGCGAGCTAAAGAGGATGCGGTTTCCGCCCTGTTGGGGCTCGCGCTCCATGTCAGTTCCGCCCCGGATTTGATGCTTAAAGAGGGGGTGATGCCCCCTCTTGTGAGCCTCTCGGAGGGGTCGGTGAGAGGGAGGGGAGAGGCCAAGACTTTGATTCAGCTTCTTAGGAATCGGCTCGGAAGAGTTTCCGGAAGGAGCCTCGTTTCGAGCATGGAGAGCGGGAGAAGGATGGGGAGCATGGAGGTGCTGGGGGAGGATTGGCTCATAATGGGGAGGGAACGAGGAGGGGTCCATGTGTAAAGTATTAGATCTGCCATTTTAAAGTTCAACCAAGTCAAAGCGGTTTCTGTCTTTGTTCAATTCGAAATAAAAAATATTTCTTTGGAAGACGCCTTGTGATGTTGAAAGGAGGGCGCTTTGGGTTTAGCGGGTCGAGAAATTAGCATTCAAACATTTTGGCGGGAGATTAAGACTTGGATAGACTGATAATCTCACAGTTGTACTGTAGTCCGTAAAACAGACATTATTTTCTATGCTCGTCTCCCGTATTCGAGAATACAGTCACTTCGGTTTTATCCATGTCTAACCGGTGTACAAAGAAAAATTTTTTTTCTTCCAAAAATTCGCACCATCACGTGATTAGATGATGCATGTCTCGGCGTCTACTTTGATGTGAATATCTCTAAAGATTTATTTTTGAAAAATGTAAAAATATCACGCGAGGCTCCAAATTGTCAGAAGTGCTTTAGTATGTTTTCTCTTTAGTATGCTTAATTAACAATTAAAGTTCCATTTTGGGTCAATTTATGCCCTGCGTGCTGCCGCTGCTTCTCCGCGTTCTGTCTCTTGTTGAAGTTATGCTCGCAACTGTGGTTTCAAATTTACGGAACTCCCTGTTGTA
Organism: Zygnema circumcarinatum; assembly: GCA_037447605.1. Lineage (NCBI taxonomy): Eukaryota > Viridiplantae > Streptophyta > Zygnematophyceae > Zygnematales > Zygnemataceae > Zygnema > Zygnema circumcarinatum. The sequence continues at coordinate 2,645,204 of CM074813.1, read as the reverse complement.
CCGTTGCCAGCAACTGTTGAGCTTCTTTACGGACGTTTCCATGTTCCCCAGCGCACCCCCCAGTTCCGTTGACTCGAACTGACCGGCAGAGGCGACACAGTTCGTGGCTTCCTGCAGCCCTTCAAGAGGGGAAGTCGTTAGTTGCATGTCTGCTTATAGCCAAGAGAGGGAGGGAGGGAGGGAGGAAGGGAGGGAGGGAGTGCAACTGAGAATGGGGGAGCGAGAGAGAGACGGGAGGGGGAGGGTGAGGGAGAGAGGAGAGGCAAAAAGCTGAAAGATTGCGCCGTAAAGGATCACAAAAGTGAACGAGAGGAATCGAGACCATTAGGGGGAGAAAGGACAAGGACGGGGATATAGACAGAAGCAGACAAAACGAGAGAGTTTGAGATGGGACATGGAGAGGATAAAGACTAATGGGAGGTATTCCAAGGCAGGGGGAGAGAAAGACCTAAGTAGAGGAGTAGAGGGAAAGGGAATCTCTCTCTCTCCCTCTCATTTTCCCTCTATCCCTGTCGGTTTCCTTATCGTCCCTCTAGTCCTCCCTCTCTCCCCTCCCCCCTTCCCGCACTCCCTTCTCCCCTCTCGCACACTCCCTCTCCCTCGTCTGCCAGGAACCCGTCCAGGGGGGCCGCACCTGCAGCTCCTGATGTGCCGCGAGCACACTGCTCCTCTGAGTAAGAAGCCGCCCGAGCTGCGCCTCTCTCTCTGCCTGCTGCTCCTGCTGGACAGCTGTCAGCCTCTCATTGGCTGCCACAGCTGCTGCACGTGCCAACCTGGCCCTCTCCTGCCCTGTTCTTGCCACCTCCTCCAGGAGACGCTGCGCATTTTTGGCCTTTTTCGCAGCCTCCTCCGCTCGCCTCACTGCATCTTCCGCCTGTACAGAGCACAACAACGGTAATTTATTTAAAAGATAATTTTGAGCTTCAGTTTATGGCCAAAGGACTCATATGTGTAGTGTAGTACTTGCCCATTCTAGGGTTCGCAATGTGTCTGTGGGGGAGCGTATAAAGCAACGGAGGAGCCCGTTTCTTATAGAAACATCGCGAGAGTGATCGATGGGATTGTCTATGGCTGCACGGCCCGTTTCCCTCTCTCCCTCCCACTCTCTCTCTGTCTCTCTGGTTTCCTCCTACTCAAGTTTCCCAGCCTCGTCCTTCTCTCTTCTTTCTCGAATGGTAAATATTCTCCCAAATAGAACAGACTGGATCCGTTGACCTTTATCTCTCTCTTCCTCATTCTACTCTCTTTCTCTCTCTCTCTCTCTCTACGTTACTCTCCTTCTCTCCTCTCCTCCTTTCCCCCTCTCACCTGCTTCACTTTGCCGACTGACTCCCTGGCCCTCTCCTCCTCCGCCGTTGCCTGCGCCAAGGCAGCCATGGCCTCCTCCTCCACCTCCTTCACCGCGCCGCTCTGCAGGGCCGCCATGGCTGCCATGGCTGCGCTTATTCTCTTCTCAAATTTACTTAACTCCCTCGCATGCGACACAAGCCCACCTTCTACTCTCTCCTCCTCCTCTCTCTCCTCCTCTGCCCCCACCTGCCCCCTTCCCTCCCCGTCCCTCCTCTCCCCATTACCCTCCGCCCTCCCTTCCTCCCTCTTCTTCTTCCCCTCCTCCACCCCATCCTCTCCCCCAGCAGCAGCACCTGCGGCGCTCTCCCTCCCCTCCCTCCCCTCGTCTCCCTCCCCCCTCCCCTCCCCTTCCTCTCTCTCTCTCTTCCTCCCCATAACAGTACCAGGTGCCGACCCCACCTCCTCGGCACCTTCACAGTTAATCCCATCTTTCAAATTGCCTAATTTTCTTAACCCTTCCTTTTTCTTTGAGTTATCCGTACTTTTTGCAATTTCTCCGCTATTTTTCGAAGCCATAGTTTTTCTCCGAACTTTCAACTTTCCGCGGGGTCTGGCATTCAGCGGATCCTCCGCCTGCAGCGCCGCCGGAAGCTCGAGCCCCTCTCGCTCTGTGTCGCAGTTCGTGGTTGCAGTCTCAGTCCCAGTTCCAGTTCCAGTTCCGCGTTCCGTTCCCTGCAACGCTTCCACGTGGGTGCGCGGAGGGGACCGCGACGGAGCAGTGCTCGCTGCCGCGTGCCGCAGAGACCTCCGGGGAGAAGCCATCTCCCTCTCTGTCTCTCCTCGCCATCTGCCTCTACCTCTCCCTCTGCCTTTCTCTCCTCTCTCTCTCCCTCTCTCCACGCCCTCGCCCTCTCCCTCTCCCTCTCCCTCTCCTTCTCTCTCTCCCTCTCCCTCTCTCTCCTCTCCCCCTCTCTCCTCTCCCATTCCCACCCCCCCCTCCCTCTCCCTCTCTCTCCTCGTCCCCTCCCCCTTTCCCTCCCTCAGGCCTCTCCTCTCTCTCTCCCTCTTCCTCTCCCTTACCCCTCTCGCTCTCCCTCGTCCGTCCGCCCAGGGCTTTTAGGGTTTGCACGCACCACATGTACGGTTTCTCTCCCCGCAGTTTCCCGTAATGTACTGATATCCCGTTCCGTAGAGTCAGGTGAAAGTGACGTCAACCCTAAACCCTGCCTGCAGAATAGCCCTCTGGCCTCGCTCAAAACCCACTAACGTAAAGCCACGGAACCAAGCAAATTATCAGATGAATGAATGTCATGAATGAATAGGGGGTGTCAGACTTAAAAAATTTCAGTACGCGTGTTCGTAAGTTTGACATCAGAACGAGTACTCCAGTATTATCGCGATCCTCCTGCGGCGGAGTACTTTCGTAACCTTTTTTTTCGTAACGCTTTTCGTAAGATTTTGTTAAGTCTGACACCCCCTAATGATGAATGTCAGATTTTCAAATAGAAACTAACAAGTTTGACAAACCGCATACTTTGGGCGGCAGCATCCATTGGCTCGCTCGGCGTCGTTTTCGCCATGTCAACTTGCGACGTGTCGCGTCCCCGTTGGCCGCTCTTCCAGATGGACGTCATCATGGACAGAAAAACAACTCGTTGAAAATCAGCAAACCGCAAACCGCAAACCGCAAACCGCAAACCGCAAACCGCAAACCGCAAACCACAAACCGCAAACCGCAAACCACAAACCGCAAACCGCATACCCCAAACCTGGTTCGCCGTTTGTCGCACTTGCAGACTCGATTCCATGCTGTTGGAGTCCGTCAATGATATGACGTCACAATGACGTCATTGTACTAGCACGGTTGCATAAGGCTGACGTCACATTGACCTCGCACGCATCAGCAGTTCCAGCAAGCAACGCTTTTCCCGCCAAAACTTTAAATTTCACCCTCTTCCTTCCTCCCTTCCAAGCTCTCCCCCGCCCCCGAGGTCCTCTCTTTCCTTCCCTCCCTCCCTCCCTCCCTCCCTCCCTCCCTCTCTCCCTCCCTCCCTCCCTCTCTCCTTCCCTCCCTCTTTCCTTCTTCCTCCCTCCCTCCCTCCCCCTCACCATGGCAGCAAAAACATCATCAGAGCCTTCCCCCTCCTTCCCCTCCAGGCGGTCTCTGCCGATCGGTGCCCTGCCACGTGGCAGCCTACCAGAGTGCCACGTGGAGAAGCTCGCACGCTTGGAGGCGCGCATGGCGGGCGTCTCTCCCATGGCGCCTCTTTCCGGGGAGCGCAGCGCTGACGTGGCATTCTCCGAGGGCTCCACAGCCAATGGCGTGCTGCCACATCAGATGACATTTTCCGGGACATCTGGACAACAGCTGGCGGCTTCTGACTCGGACGACGAGGTGAAACATTTTACTTTTTGTAGCTTTAATTCCTCTTCGCATGTTTTACTTGTCGCTTCTCTTCGGAGGGACCTGGGAGAACGAAAAATGGGCAAGTAAGTTAGGAAAGCAGTGAAATTATTAACTATTCTAGCCCGTGCGGAGATGCAGGAACCGAATTATTTTTCGATTTTGCCAAATCCGAAAAAGCGAAAATTCCTTGGATGTGCGGGAGAAGGAGGGGAGGAGGCGCTCGGATTGCCTGTGAGAACCTCCACATGTCGAGAGGAGAGTGGAATAAAAAATGGAAATGAGGAAAAAGAGAAAAAAAAAATGAAAATGAGAAATGAGTACCTTGTTTGAATTTGCAGTGAAAACTAATCAAATGATATGTCTGGGGGGGAGAGGGAGAGGGAGAGGGGCGGGAAAGGGAAGGGCCCTAAACCCTAAACTCTGAACCCTGAACTTTAAATAAACTCTCAACCTGAAACTCTAAACCCTGAACCCCAATCCCGAAACACTAAAAACGCTAAGCCATAAACCCTAAATCTTAAACTGTACGGTATTTGACCGCAGGACGCGGAGTCCCGGGAAGCTCCTGGAGAGCGCATGCCAGGTGGCAGGGGTCTGCCAGGTGGCAGCGCCAGATTGGCTAACGCTGGGAACAGTAGCTTTTACATGGAAATGGTCAGCTGAGACTTTATCCCCTACTTTACCCCCCCTTCCATTTTCCCGCTCTCTTCATTTATTTGATGTTTTTTTTTTTAGATTTTGAAGTGCAAGGGGATAGGGTTGCTGCCGGACAGGAGAAGGGCGCAGAGCACGAGAAAGGGGTGCCAGGTGGCAGCATCTGGCGAGGACAGGTGGCATCGCAGAGCGAGGTGAGCGTGCCACGTGGCAATCAGTATCAGTTTTTTAATTTGTCGCTTTTGATTGGCTGCATGCTCTCTCTCCCTCTTCCTCCGTTCCTTTCCCCTACTCATTTTGAGTATTCCTCCCTCCCATTCTTGTTTTTTTTCTTTTTTTGGAAGGCTATCTCTGCAGGGTTGAAGTAATGGACACAGCGTCAAAAAGGTGACAGTAAGAGAATTTGACTTTAAAGTGGTGGGGTGGCACGCTCGAGTCAGAAAGCACCACAAGGCAACAAAAATATATTAACTTTCTTGGAGGGTGCCTGCAGGGTTTGCTCCTGCAAGCTGCTGAAGGGCGGTGGAATGACGAAAGGAGGAAGTTGCAGGTAGGAATGGAGGGGAAGGAGGGAGGGAAGGAGGGAGGGAGGGAGTGAGAAAGGCAGGGAAAGGTGGATGGGGCAGGATAAGGGCAGGGGAGAGAGAAGGGACAAGGGTGGGGGGGAGGGATAGTTGTAGGGGAAAATACGGATAGCAGAGAGAGAGAGAGAGAGAGAAATGCTGTTTAGGAGACTTTCATATTGAGACCGTGAAGTTCTTGTTTCAGGACGAGCTTGAGTCGATGAAGGAGCGCCTTCGGATCGTGGAGGCGGAGAAGGAGAAGGTGAGGGGCTGCGCTCGCGGGAGCGATAAGTATTGCAAAAATGTGTTTGGAACAAAGTGGCCTCTTGCATTACCTAGAGAATCAAAAAGTCGCCTTCCCGGTTTACACGGAATTCTTTTCTATTTTTTTTCTTTTTCCTTATTCTCTCCATTTTCGTGGGGGGTGGGGGTTAGCAGGAGTTGGAGCAGCTCCGAGCCGAACATAAAAGCAGGGAACAAGAGGTCATTTTTTGCTTTCCACTGTTATTTGTTTTTTTTTATCGATTTTCCCTTTCTAGCTCTTTCTCTCTTTCCCTCATTTTCTTCTTTTCCCTTAAGGAAACTCAGAAACTAAATTCTGAAGTGCAACATTTGTTGTTGTACTTTTGTCTTTATTCGAATCTCCAGCGGATCAGAGTTCTGTCCGAGATCCTCGTGGCGGCCGCCCAAACGGAGCGAAGCATGGCACGCCTTCGCCTGCAACTGAATTCCGTTCGACTGGGAAATGTCGGCGTCCAACGGTACGCGTTACATGGAACACCGTTCCACATTTTGGCCCGTTCCATGCTGCCTTGTTCCGTTACCTTCCGTTTCGCTCGGTTCGGCTTCACTAAGTAGGGTAAGGGGGATTAGGGTCCTGGGAAGTATTCTGTTGAAATAAGGGTTATTTAGTGAGGGTTTTTGAAATTAGGGTTTTGTAATGAGGGTTTTTGAAATTATAGGTTTGTAGTGAGGGTTTTCGAAAGTAGGGGTTTGTAATGAGGGTTTTTGAAATTAGGGTTTTGTAATGAGGGTTTTTGAAATTAGGGGTTTTTAATGAGGGTTTTGTAATTAGGGTTTTGAGATGGGCTGCAGAGTGGGCAGTATGATTTCGGAGGTTTGGGAGGAGGGCCAAGTGTATAAAGACATTCAAGCGCGACTGGTAACATTTTCCTGCCATTATATTTTTTTATCTCTCGAATGTTTTGACTTTTTCTTTTAGGGCTTTTTTCGAACACAAGGATTGCTTTATCTTCCCGTGAACTGCGCTTTTGGCTTGTTTACATTGTTGTCCTGAACGAGTTGCTCAAATTTCTCTCTTTATTTATTTATTTATTGAGTTGTGGGATGGCGAGCAGAATTCGATCATGCAGGAAAAGGAACTGTTGGAGAGACAACAAAAAAGTTCCCCGCGGCAGCAAAAAGGTGAAGTTGCATACTATGCAAGGACCTGGTTTTTGTTTCTCTCATATATTGTACTGAATGGAATGCCGTACTTCTCTAACTCTCTCTCTCCCTCTCCCTCTCCCTCTCTCTCCCTCTCTCTCCCTCTCTCTCTCTCTCTTTCGCCCGTATTTGATTCCAACGACCGATTTATCCCTCTCAGATCAAAAGGAAGCATCCGAGAAGGAGCGGTCTAAGGAGGAGGAGGAGGATTGGGTCGGGGAGGAGATCTACAAAACGCGACTGTTCGCATTGAAGCGGGTTCGAATTCCGCACCTCCTCCTATTGAAATCCCCAAACTTCAAAAACCCTATGACACGAAGCCCCTGAACTTGCCCTTGTAAGCCTCCCAAAAAATCTAAACCCTAAACAGTAAACCTTAAACCCTAAACACTAAACCCTAACCCTACTCACTAAACCCTAACCCCTAAGCCCTATATCCTAAACCCTAAACCCGAAACCCTAAACCCTAAACCCTAAACTCTTAACCTTAAACCCCAAACCCTGACCCGAAACCCTAAACCCTAAACCCTAAACCTTAAACCCGAAACCAACCTTAAACCTTAAATATTAAACCCTAAACTATAAACCTTAAACCCTATATTCTAAACCTTAAACCCTAAACCCTAAACCCTGAACCCGAAACCGACCCTAAACCCTAAACCCTAACCCTAAACCCTAAACCCTAAACCTAAACCCTAAACCCTAAACCCTAAACCTTAAACCCTATACCCTATACCCTATACCCTAAACCCTAAACTCTAAACCTTAAACCCTAAACCCTAAACCTTAAACCCTAAACCCTAAACCCTAATCCCGAAACCGACCCTAAACCCTAAACCCTAAACCCTAAACCCTAAACCTTAAACCTTAAACCCTAAACCCTAAACTCTAAACCCTAAACCCTAAACCCTAAACCCTAAGCCCTAAACCCTAAACCCTAACCCTAAACCCTAAACCCTAAACCCTAAACCCTAAACCTTAAACCCTATACCCTAACCTAAACACTAAACCCTAAACTCTAAACCTTAAACCCTAAACCCTAAACCTTAAACCCTAAACCCTAAACCCGAAACCGACCCTAAACCCTAAACTCTAACCCTAAACCCTAAACCCTAAACCCTAAACCCTAAACCCTAAACTCTAAACCCTAAACCCCAAACCCTAAATCCGAAACCAACCTTAAACCCTAAACGCTAAACCTTAAACCCTAAATCCTAACCCCTAAATCCTAAACCCTAATCCTTAAACCCTACCCCCCTACCCTTCGCCTGCACCCCCCCCAGGAGGAGGAGGCGGCCCTGCTTGAGCGCGAGCGGTACGAGCGCGAGCGGGCGGCGCACGCGCGGGAGGTGAAGAGGGTCCGCGACGAGGACGGGTCGCGGTTCAAGGCCTGCCCCGTCCTGCACCGCCGCTACGCGCTGCTCAACCTGCTAGGGAAGGGGGGCTTTTCGGAGGTGTTCAAGGTGGGGGGAGAGGTTAGGGGCCACTCTGGGAAACAGGGGTTTAGGGGTTTAGGGTTTTAGGGTTTTTAGGGTTTTAGGGGGATTTTAGGGATGTCGGGCCTTTCGAGTTTGAGGGGTTTCATGGTTTTTTTGTTACATTTGGCGATCGATGGCAGAGATCTGGAAACAACTGAAGAAGGCTTCGAACCCATTCTAAATCTCAAAGGCCCTTCAATCCAGAAGGGCATTGCCCTTAGCCCTATAACCCAAACCCTAACCCCAGACCCGACAACCCTAAACCCTCGACCCTTAAAACTCTAAAACCCTGAACCCTGAAATACGAAAGCTTAAACCCTAAACCCTAATTTGGTTCCCTGTACGAGGCAGGCGTTTGACCTGCAGGAGCAGCGGTGGGTGGCCTGCAAGCTCCACCAGCTGAACCCCCTCTGGCCGGAGGAGAAGAAGCGGAGCTATGTCCGGCACGCCCTGCGCGAATATCAGACGCACAAGCGCCTGCGCCACGTCAGCATCGTGCAGGTCCTGGACACCTTCGAGATCGACAGCGACACCTTCGCGACGGTGCTCGAGTACTGCGAAGGTCAGTCAGGAAGGGGCTGGGTTTAGGGTTGAGGGGGGGGGGGGTTAAGGGTTCAGGGGTGAGGGAGAGGGGAGGTGGGAGGAGGCCCTCTCTCTCTCTCGCTCCCTCTCTCTCTCTCTCTCTCTCTCTCTCTCTCCCTCCCCCAAATCTCCGCACGCGTCTCCCGTGACCGCTGTCACGCGGTATCCCCTATCCCCTCCCCCCCACTCACCGTCAACCCCCACCCCCCAAAAGTCCACTCCCCCCTCCCCCCCCTGAAAGTCAACGTTCAAAGCTCTACCCTCTCCCAAAACTTACCGCTGTATAATCCACTCACACCCCCCCTCACTCCCCGGCCAAACTCAACGCCCTCCCAAAAGTCAACGCCCAAAGCTCCACCCTCTCCCAAAACTCACCGCTGAATAACCCACTCACACCCCCACTCCCTGGCCAAAGTCACCCCCCCCCAAGTCAACACCACCCCCACTCCCCTTCCAAAGTCAACCCCCCCCCCAGTCAACGCCCAAAAGTCAACACCCCCAAAAGTCAACGTCCTCGGTCCTGGGCGCCAGGCGGCGACCTGGAGGCGGTGTTGGCGGGCGGCCGCGCGGTGGGCGAGCGCGAGGCGCGCGGCCTCGCGGCGCAGGTCGGGGCCGCCCTCGGACACCTCCAGGGGGCGAGGCCGCCGGTCGTGCACTTCGACCTCAAGCCCGCGAACGTGCTGCTGAGGGGGAGGGGGGGAGGGGGGGGGGCCGCGCTCGCGGACTTCGGCCTATGCAAACTGCTGCACGGGGAGGGGGAGGGAGGGGGGGAGGCCGAACTCACCTCGCAGGGCGCCGGGACCTACTGGTGCGCGCGCCTCTCGCTCTCTCTCTCGCTCTCTCTCTCTCTCTCTCTCTTTCGCTGTGTGGCTCTCAATTTCTCTCCCGCCCGTGCTGAGGCTGGCAGGTACCTCCCTCCCGAGTGCTTTGAAGTCCACAAAACGCCTCTGATCTCTTCCAAGGTGAGGCCCTCACCCCCTTTCAGGAAACCATTTTCTTGCAACCTCTTTATGTTTCTGCAATACCTGTCGCTATCTCCTAAATTCCAAGCTTTTCGTGATTTCTTCCTTCCCTGAGTTCTCAAAATGAACGCAGCGGACTATCTCCTTCCGAATAAATAATGAAACATCATAAAGTGAAATGAAATCTCTTTCCTGCCATTGGCCGTCCGCCAGGTGGACGTGTGGTCGCTGGGAGTCCTGCTCTTCCAAATGCTGTACGGAAAGCGTCCCTTTGGAGAGGGCCAAAGTCAGGAGCGCATTTTGCGGGAGGGCACCATTGGGAGGGCGACAGCTGTCACGTTTCCGGCGCACCCTGTCGTCTCAAATGAAGCCAAGGTGCGCCGCCTTTAATGGGGCTTCATGTGCTGTCTCTCTCTCTCTCCCATCTCTCTCTCTCTCTTTCTCTCTCCCTCCCGTCTCTCTTTCTCTCCGTTATCCAACTCTCCCATCAAACCTTGCTCACCTTCTACCACAGCCATTTCCTCCCCCCCAACCCACTCTCCCTCTCTCCCCCCCTCTCTCTCTCTCCCTCCCGCCCATTCACACGCAGGAGTTCATAAAGCGTTGTTTGACCTACGACCAGCGAAGTCGGCCCGACATCGTCACGCTCATGAAGGATCCGTACATGGCCCGCGGGACGTGACAGCCGCCGCCCTCCCCTGTACATATCGCGCGAAGCCGCCGGATGGCTCATGTCATGTTCTTATTGATGTTATTTTTCACGTTAATGTTAGCGTGGTCCCAATGCGGATGTTGATTGGCCGCTTTGCAAGGGGAGAGGCGCAGAGGCAACCACCGATAGCCTATTAGGGTTAGCCAAATGTGAATATAGTACTCGGCTGCGTTAAATGTGTACAGCAATCGACCAAGCCGTGGTCTTCATTCCAAACGGCGTCCACGAGCCATGATGACGGCGCATGTCCCCCTGGCCCCCATGGCATCATCCATGCTTTCAGATCAACCGAACGGCGGATCGGCTTGCACCTTTCGCCTCATACGTAACATATGGACGCTGCTCGGAGCGATGCCATGGCCATGGCCTCCAAACTTCCCAACGCGCCCCATGGATGCGACTAAAGCGTGCGTGCGGTGCGGACGGCGTCAGCTATGCGCAGTTCAGTGCCCCGAAACTCGTGACGGAACTGGACGCTGCAACAGAGATCCGCCATGAGCTACGCCACGTGAAACTGTCATGTGAAAGCACCAAAATGGTACGGTACCGTACGGAGCATGAAAATGCTACACCGTACAATCCGATGCCAGCTTGCTTTTGTTCCGTACAACACGGATGCGCCGACGATTGGATTCCGAATCGCCGGTCAAAGATTTTCTTCTAGTTTTTCCAGTAATTCGGTTTCCGACGCGAATTTCCGATGAACTGTCGCCACGGAATTCCAAGAGCCGCCCCGTCACGTCCCGTCTCTCCCGGTCAAGAAAGTCCCAGATGGGAACGCGTTCTTGACCGGAAGTTTTGTCCTCTTGCGCTTTCCAGCACTTGTGAGCACCCTCTCCCCTCCGTTGAACCCGACGATGTTTTGTCGTTTCCCCATCTCCGAAAATCACGGCACCGACATTTCCGCATCTTGAGGTCTTTCAGAATCCATGTGCGTCGTGCCGGATTTTGCGGATCCGAGCTGGAATGCCACGTGTCAGCTAAACCTTATTTTTCGGGCCAACTAGCCTCTGACAGCGTGCCAGGTGGCATACAAGACCCCCAAAAGTGCCGCCCAAAGCTCCAATTCAAATTCTTCACTAACTGACAAGTTTTTTCTGTGGCCCTAACCGCCGTGTCCGTACGGTCTGGCCCGTTCTGCGCTCTGATTGGTCCAAAATGTCAGTGACATGCAACGACTGGACGCTTCAAAATCGCGCGCTTTGATGTCAGCTGCGTCCTGTCGTTTTGCGGAATCGCAAAAGCCGGGCGGCTAAACGACAAAAAGCGGGCCGTCGCCGGAAACCGCTCGACCGGAAAACCGTTCAGGGGAATATATAAATATTTTCTTAAGAAAAAATAGGGCTCGAACGCTAAAATGGGGTACGTTTCCGTACAAATGTTGTACAGATTCGTACAGTTCTGTCCTCGTGGTTCCCGATCACGTAATGACTTAAAGCCATGATTTTTTGAAGTTCAACCCATTCTCTCTGACGATCAGCTTTAGGTTTCATTTTTTAGTTTCGCCAAAGTTAACCTAAAGTTCACAAAGTTTCTTAAACCCTAGGGTTTAAGCCCTTCGATTTAAAGCCATCACCATGCTGTAAATTTGATAGCGATAACCTGAGTAACTTTATAGACTGCAAATTGGCCAAACTTTTCCCTTCATGGCTTTTTTTTTAGGTTAACTTGCGCATGAGCCCTAAAATTTTAAGTAAACATCCAAAGCCCAATTTCCATAGAAGAGTCACTCAAATGCATTGCCAAATTTTAAATATTTTTCTCAAGTTATTGAATTGAAGCCAATTTTTCTATTCAATGTGTCCGATTGAATGCTGCTGTACATCAAAAACGGTCTCCCTCCGCCTCCCCGCTACAAGCGCGCGCCAACCCCAAAAACTTTTGCCAGAAAAAAAAAAAAAAAGAACGGAAAGAAACTATGCCTGAAATGAAATAATTTGAAAGGTTTTCGAGACCTGCCCGCCCCCCTATCCTGCTCCAGACTGCGCCCGACTAATTACAAAAAGAGGAAAGCTTTGTCGTCGAGCGGATAAAGAGAACGGCCGATCGATTTGATCAATGATCAAAATGAAATTTTGCCAAATTTTGCCGAAATTGTTGAAATTGTTGAAGCTCCTGAATGGGCTCCTGAACCCTCCTGCCCTAAACCCTAGGCTCCTCCCTCCTCCTTCCTGCGCCATGTCCTACATTCCGAGCCGCCGCCTTCAAAGAACTTATTTGCTTTCTGCTGAAAAAAAAAAAGTTGGGGGAGCTCCTCTTTGCCGACCTTCTTCTGCTTCTTCTTCTGCTGCGCTGAAAAGAAAAAAAAAAAATTGAAAATGCCCCTGAACCCCTCCTCCGTGTACTCTCCCCTCCTCCCCTTTTTTTCTCTCCTGCCCGCCGCCCAAAATTATTGCGAAATTAGGCCGGCGTGCGATGCCGTCCACTGCGTCCGAGGGCTCAGGAGCGCCGCAAACCCCATTTGGCCCCTTGATCCGAACAAGTCTCCATGTCCATGTCCTCCGTTTCCGTTTCCGTTTCCGTTCAACGCGCCCCACCTAGGACTCGCTCCAAAGAAGTCGCTCCATGAGTTCTGGACCGGCGCCGTTCCGTTCCCCCCTTGTCCGTTGCCCACGACGGAATCCGTCACAGGGAGCTGCAGCGGCTCGAACCCCCCATATTCAAAGTTCCACAGACTCTCGACCACCTTCAAAGCGTCTCCATGTGGGTCCTCCGTTGCAAATCCGTTGCGGCCTTGCCAATTCATTAAACTGTCAGTTTCAATTTTTACGGCGGATCGAAGCTCCCGGTTTCGGCCAATGTCTGTCTCGGCCGCCATTGGTCGGTCAAAGGAAGTCAAATCTCCGATCAGGTCCGGCTTGCAGTCAACGGCTTCAGGTTGTGCAGGCGTGACAGCTGTCACGCTGGCAGGGTCGAAGGAGAGAGGGTCGGCTTCGTAGGAGATCGCCCACCAGAAGGGTTCGACAGAATCGGAATTAAAAAGTCTGTAAAATGTAAAAAAAAAAAAAAACTCTTGTCAGGTCCAGAGTTTTTTTTAAACTTTATAAGAAGCAGTGGTGCGCATTACACGCTTGAAGCTAATCTGGAGGCACTCATCACCCCATGAGAAAAAGAACTAAATAAAAAAAAAAAAACTAATAACTAAAAGATGTTTTAGCCTCGACTAGTATGCTAATCTTAAACAGAAAAAAACGTTGCATTTTCACGGACAAAAATTAACCTACATTAAAAAGTTTTGAAGTTTTAAACTATAAACCCTCTGACTCACCCTTGCTTAAGCAGAGACGGGCTGAGGAGCCCACATCCTCCGGCCTCCAACTTCGGCGAGGACAGTTCCATCTTCACTTGTCCCGTTCCCGTTCCCAGTTCCGTCGGCGTCGCCCCAGCGGACAACGGCAGCATGGAACCCGTTGGCTCCGACGGAATGACCAAACTGAGCCTCCCCCCAAAGGGCCCCTCCAGCCTCTGCTTCACATGGCGGGGGGCCGCCCCCCCGTCCTCCTCCAAAGCAGCCCCCCCCTGTTGGCGGATAACGCTGGTGGGAGAGGCAGGGGTCTCTCCCTCATCATCATCAAGCATGCTCTCATCGTCTTCTTCGCAGGAGTCATGGCTGCCTCTCTCTCTCTCTCTCCCTCTCCCTCTCCCTCCCTGCCTCTCTCCACTGTCTCCCACAGACTCGGCATCGCTCGCTCTCTCCGAATAGTCGACCGCCACGTGGCGACGGGAGGAGCGCTTCCGTCCGGCCCAAGTCACTACTGTGGTAGCTCCTCCTCCTCCTCCTCCCACAGCTCTCTCTCTCTTCCTCTTCTCGCCTACCTCACCGCTCTCACCCTCACTCCCACTGCCACTCTCTTCCTCTCCCTCTCCCTCTTCCTCTCCCTCCCCCTGTCCCTCTCCCTCCCCCTCTCCCTCTCCCTCTCCCTCAACCTCTCCCTCCTCCACCTCCTTCAACCCCTTAGAGTCTGAAACTCCACGGCTCAGTTTGACCCCTTTTGCAGAGAATCCTGCAGCAGAAATTGCAGAAATGGCAGGCTTTAAAGCGGGAGTTCCGGAGGGAGCAGAGCCTTCTAGAAGGTTCTTTTGGGGTGTGCTCTTATTCCGACGGCTCGCTTCTCCAGGAGGGGGTCCTCTGCGGGTCACTTTCGGCTCCTTCTCGGAACCTTCCACCTGGGAGAGAGGCTTGTGGGTCACAGGATCGATCCCCATATCGCGCAATTTTCGTTTAATTCGCGTATTCCAGAAATTTTTAATGTCATTATCGGTCCGTCCGGGAAGCTCAGTCGCAATACGGGCCCATCTGAGCACAGCAAAGAGGGGGTCAGCATTTCAGTAGACTATAAAGCTTACGGGAAACAAGGAATAGAGCACGGATTTGAAAAAGTAAAAAGTGGGTTTTGAGCGGAAAACCGGACTGGGGGTCTCTTAGATTAATCCGGAATTTGATGTTTTTTCAGTCAATGTTTTCAGCCATTCTTAAAGCCTACTGACCTATTTCCGATGGCTTTGTGCAGGTCAAGGATAAGCTGCTCCTCCTCTTCTGTGAAAATCCCCCTCTTCAGATCAGGGCGGAGGTAATTGGCCCATCGCAGCCGACAGCTCTTTCCGCAACGAATCAGGCCTGTTTAACCCGCAGAAAAAAAAAAAATAATAATAATAAGGAATCTGCCAAAGCGTCCTACATACAATCTTATTTCTAAAGCCAAACCAAAAAAAAAAAAAACAAAGGGAGAAGCGCAAAGTGTTCCCAGATCTGCCCCTCATTCGCCTCCCTCCGCCTTCCATGCAAAATGCCAAAAATGGGGTCAAACTGACGCGGATCTCGGGACATGTCCAGTTCCGTTTCGTTTCCGTTGAACGGATTTCCCAACTGACCTGCTTTCTTGGGCACGGAGCTCCAGTTGCCCTCCCCCTGCGCGCTGATGTACTTGATCAGCTTCTCGTCCTCCTCGGGCGTCCATGGCCCCTTCTTCAGGCCCTGCTTGTCGCAGCACGGAGTCCTCGTCATCTCTCCCTCTCTCCCTTCCTCCCACTCTCTCTCTTTCTCCCTATCTCTCACTTCCTGACTCTCTCTTTTTTTCTCTCCCTTTTGGTCTCTCCCTCTTGGTCTCTCCCTCTTGGTCTCTCCCTCTCCCTCTCCCTCCCCCCTGTCAGGCGCTGATGTGGGGTCGGAGGGTCCTCTGGGCGCTATAAGCGGCTGGCGTAACCTCGCCGTATCGTATCGTACCGTATCGTATCGCCAATGCGCCTCCTGTCTGCTGCCGCCGCCGCGCCGGCCGGCCCTTGGCTCGTCCCCGCCGTCCCGCGCCAAACTTTTTGTTTTCTTTCGGGCAGCCCGCGGGAGCCAGCGCGGCCACGCGCCACGTGACGGGCGGGCCTCGCCGGGGGGGTCGTGACGTGGTCGTTTTGTCGCAACGCGGGACTCGTGATAAAGGCGGCGACGAGACTGTGACGTCACAGGGCTAGAAAGGAGCTTTGGCACGGGTAAAGGACGATTTCTATTGGCTGGGGACAGTTTTGTGGTTTTTTTCGTAGGGTTTCCGTGTGGGGTTTTGTCCGCGCCCATTTGATGGTGCGATCAATGCCGAAATTCTTTTTATATTTTTTTTCGGGCAGGGAGCGGAAACGATTTGCTCGAGTCAAAGAGGCGCCGTCCGGCGGTCAACGCGGCCCCGAAGGTACAGCCCATTTAATGCGAAATGATGCGGGCGGGAAACTGATGCGGGCGGGGTTCAGGGTCTTCGGGACGGGACCACACTGACGGGACCTCCAATAGAAATTCGCCACGTAGTAAAGTTCTACACGTGGCGCATAGAGGTTGGCTGTGGGCCTTGAAGCGGCGGCCTGGCCAAGTTGCAGAGGGCGTCAGGGCCAGACCTGACCGTATGGTTCCATTAAATGCGCTACCAATGGGCATTTGCCACGTGAGGTAGTCCGTCAGTATTGAGCGGCGATTACAGCTACGCGACAGAACAATGTCGGCACGGATTTGTACGAAAATGAGTGCGCGCCGGCACGTCCGTACGATTAGTGGTCCCGGTGAGGACAAAGAGACAAAATCCCCCCCCTCAGACCTGAGGAACGCGCCAACGACCGCCGCCCGGGGCCGCGAACCGCGGAGCGGCGGAAAACGGAATTTGCAACGACTACTTTTGTCGTTTTGCGAACGCGCAGTCGCGTGGTCCGTACATTTCGCTTTCGTTTGCTCCGGATCCGGATCGGGGCTGACGTGGCGCAACCGAACGGTCCGGAGCAACGACCGAACGGAATTTGGATTCCACATTTTGCGAATATTTCTCCGAAGCCAAATTTTTGACCAATCATGGGCTGCCACGTCGGGCTCAAGGACCTCTCGGGTCCCATTTCGGCCGTACGGTCTCCTCGAGGACCCCTTTCTTCGAGGAAGTTCGCTGGTCGTTCCATGCGCCGGAATTTCGGAGTCCCGTTTTCTGGGAGACCCGGAACGTCCGTCCGGTCC
This sequence comes from Zygnema circumcarinatum, assembly GCA_037447605.1. Lineage (NCBI taxonomy): Eukaryota > Viridiplantae > Streptophyta > Zygnematophyceae > Zygnematales > Zygnemataceae > Zygnema > Zygnema circumcarinatum. Next base: position 2,628,635 of record CM074813.1, on the reverse strand, counting down.
GGGCGCGTCCCGTCAGTGGCCTTCTCGATATTCCTTAATTAGTTCGATCCCCCACCCCTTTCCCCACCCCCCCTTGTTTTTTTTTTTTTCCATCGTCTGGATCATGATGACCGCGGCGGTGTCCTCTGGCGCGTTCAACGGCCATTAACTCCCGGCCGCTTCCTTTACCTCAAGGGCAGCCACCCAAAACATTCCCCCTGCTGCCCGATAAAGTACGCCCTGCCACGTAGCGTGATCCGATCGGATCCTCCGCCCGCCCAGGCCGCCATAAATGCGCCCGCCCGCCCGCTCCCTCCAGCGGGGAACCCGCCTCGAGTCAATTTGAGTCCCCCCTCGGCGCGCCATAAATGCCGCAGCGGCCACCACGTGTACGGCCGCGGCCAGGCCCACGTGGCATCTCCTTGGCGCGTGGGACAAGTGGTGCAAGATGCCGACCGCATTACCCCGGCGCTAACGGACAAAAGGTCGGTTGATACGTGACGCGACAAGGATTCGTCTGTTCGGATCACGCAAGCCACGTGGCAGGCGATCATACTTGACTGCTGCGGCTCCCCACGTGGACCGCGAATCCCGGACACGATAAACGACGGGGACTGAGCGGCGGAGAACGTTCGAAAAATGCGTTCACACGGCGGCACCCTTTTGTCCGCTTGCGGGCGGCGCGTGGCCTTCGGGATTGCGTGTGCCCACGTGGCGGAATCTGCTGATCTCTCCTGCAAGTGCCGATGTCGACACACCTCGGACGACGTCGAAGGCCGCCGGCCCACATGGAGACAAGCCCCCTTGCGACAAAATTAGCGAATTTTAAAGTCCAAACAAAAACACATGATCGTTTTGCAAATTTGAGGTCACGATTTTTGAACAGAGCCAAAAAATCACCCCTCCCTAACTTCAGTGGTCCGTACACCCACATTTTCGGACACCTGTACGAACGTATGTACGGAACATACGGACGACGCTCACTGCCTAAAAGTTTCGTGCCTCGATAAGGCGATGCCACGTGGCGGGCGGAGGGGACAGGTCTCCTCCGGTGTGTTCACACCGGATGAGTTCCGCTAAGTGGGCTGAATTTGTCCGCGTTCCCACTGCAATGTCAGTGTGAACTGGATCGAAAGGGTTTAGGGTTTAAGGTTGTCGTTTTCGCGGGGCTTAGGGTTTTCGGGATACGGGATGTCAGGGTTTTAGGGTCTTTTCAGTGCGAGGGGTTCAGGGCCCAAAAAAATTAGGGTTTAAGTTCAAAACGGCAAATAGAGCTCTAAAGTGAGCGGGTCGACAGGGTTTAACGGCTTTGAGGGGTTCAGGGTTTAAAAAGGTGTAAGGTTCATTTAAGCACGTAGGGTTTTATCAAAGGCTTTAGGGTTTAAGGGTTAAGGGCTTTTTCAAGGGTTTAGGGATTTATCAAGGGCTTATGGGTTTAAGGGTTTAAGGGTCTAGGGCTTACTTAAGGCTTTAGGGTTTTAGAGCTTAGGGTCGGTACATTGGCTTTAGGGTTTAAGGGTTAAGGGCTTATTCAAGGGCGTGGGGTTTTATGAAGGGCTTAAGGGGTTAAGGGCTTATTCAAGGGCGTGGGGTTTTATGAAGGGCTTAAGGGTTTAAGGGTCTAGGGCTTACTTTAGGCTTTAGGGTTTAAGGGCCTAGGGTCCGTACATTGGCTTTAGGGTTTAAGGGTCAAGGGCAATTCAACAGTTTAGGATTTTATTAAGGGCTAAGGGTTTAAGGGTCTAGGGCTTACTTAAGGCTTTCGGGTTTAAGGGCTTAGGGTCGGTACATTGGCTGCAGGGTTTAAGGGTTGAGGGCATATTCAAGGGCGTAGGGTTTTATCAAGGGCTTAAGGGTTTAAGGGCATAGGGTCCGTACATTGGCTTTAGGGTTTAAGGGTCAAGGGCAATTTAACAGTTTAGGATTTTATTAAGGGCTTAAGGGTTTAAGGGTCTAGGGCTTACTTAAGGCTTTAGGGTTCGGGTCCGTACATAAACTTTAGGGTTTAAGGTTCAAGGGCTATTTAACACTTTAGAGTTTAATTGAAGGGTTTATGATTGAAGGGCTTAGGGTCCGTACATGGGCTTTAGGGTTTAAGGGTTCAGGGTTCTGTGAGCGCCCTCGCCCCTCTGCTCCTTTTCGAGGTTTCAGTTTGTTTCTTACATTTCATACTCTCATTTCCTTTTCTTCTCCATCTCTCCCTCCCCCTCTTTCTCTCTCTCACACACACACTCTCTCCCTCACACGCTCACTCTCTCTCTCACTCTCTTTCTCTCACACTCACACTCTCTCTCTCTCTCACACACACACTCTCTCTCTCTCACACTCTCTCACACACACACTCTCTCTCACACACACACTCTCCCTCACACACACTCTCCCTCACACACACTCTCCCTCACACACACTCTCTTTCTCTCACACACTCTCTCTCTCACACACACACACTCTCTCCCACTCTCTCTCTCTCTCATCCCTCTCACTCATTTTTTTTTATTTTACGTCGATCTTTTTGGGCGGTTCGAAGCAGGCCTGCCTGGAAAATGGGATTATTTTTACTTCTCAACTTCTTCTGCCTCCTCGCCTTTCTCTTTCAAGGTTTTTTGCCACCCTTTTTTTTTTTTTGCAGCAATTTGATCCTAAAAGAACCAGCCTCGCTTTTGCAATTCGTTCTCTAATTTCTTAAGCCCATAAGAAATGGCGCGAAAAGGAAATTGTCAAAAAAGATTATTGGGGTTGGGATATAAATGGGGTGTTCGGAATTTTCAGGAACTACTGTACGCGCGAAAATTAAGCTTCCGTTGGCTTTTTCAAAAAATGGAAATTTCAAAGTCGTCATTTTTTCCGACTTGCATTACGGTATGCGCTGTACTGTTTCTATGTATGCAAGTTCGCTAGAGCTGAATCCGTAATGCAGTATTTATACCCCAAGGCTTTCAAGAAAATTCAGTTGTGAATTCTTTTTAATTTTTTTGCTCCAATTTATCATCAAATTTTAGCCCTCTACGCCCCCACTTCTCCTCCTCTTCTTTGACCTTTTTTTTTTTTTTTTTACCAGGGGAAAATGCGTGGGACTTGTGGGGTCCCGCCCAAGATATTAAATCTACAAAAGTTATGAACACCATTCTCGACCTCGAGAATCCAAGTAAGCCGAAATACAAAACACAGAGTACACGATAAAGCTGGGCATTACCACTCTAATGCTTGTTTCCTCCTTCAGCCAAAGATATTTACACTCCCTGTGCTGAAAGTGCTTCAAAAAATATACAATTGAATGTTGGAAATCTTGAATATTGGATGTTTTGAAGACTCAAATTATTTTCAGAAAAGTCGAAATCTTGTAATTTTGTGGATTCTTTTCATAAGTATTCCTCCCTCCCCCCCCTCCCCCCTCCCTCTCCCCTCCCCTCCCCTCCCCCTCCCCTCCCCCTCCCCCTCCCCCCTTCCCC
>CM074813.1:2614643-2625107 GCA_037447605.1 Zygnema circumcarinatum | reverse complement strand
AACGACGGCACGGTTGTCGGGTTACATTTTTATTCCTTTCGAGGGGCTATTTTTTTGGAATAAAAAATATGTCCATGAAAACTTCTTTCTCATGCATTGCGATTGAAGGTTTCTTCTGTCTTTTTTTTTAAATGAACTCTCTTTGGTTTTTCGCCCTGTCTTAGCGGAGTTCGCCGGAAAATTAAGCCTCCTCCGACCTACATGACTCCTGATCTTGCCGAATTAGCCGAAAACATAATGAGGTACGCAGATGAAATAGGAAAAAAAAACCTAAAATTAAACCTTTTTCTTGGAAGTCAAGTCATTGTGATTAAGAGTTTTTAAGTTTCCAAGCTCTTTAGGTCATCAGCATTTTTCAGAGAATTCAAGTAAATAGAGAACTCAGGGTCTTTAGGTTTCAGGGGCGGAGGAAGAAAGCAAACGAGAGATCTGACAGAGTAGACAAAGAGAGTGGAAAAAATTAAAGGGGGGGCGAGAAAATTCCTTGCGCGTTATTCTTCAAAATATTTACCATTATGGTCCTTATTTTGAGTCCGGCAGGGACATTGTGAAGGCGGATTTGAACATTCGATGGGACGATGTGAAGGGACTCGGAACCGCGAAGAGACTGCTGAAGGAGGCAGTGGTCATGCCCATCAAATATCCGCAGTACGACTCTCTCTCTCTCTCTCCCCCTCTCTCTCTCTCTCTCTCTCCCTCTCTCTCTATCGCTCCCTCTCTCTCCCCTACTTTCCCCCTTCCTCTCTGCCCCTCTCGCTCTCTCTCCTCCCCTCTCTATTTCCTTCCCTCGACCTCCCCCTTTCCTATTCCCTTTCTCTCTCGCACTATCTTTTCTCCCCCTCTAGCTCTCTCCTTCCCACTCTCTTCTCCTTTTTCTCCCCCTTTCTGTCTCCCTCTTTCTTTCCCTCGCTCCTCTCCTTCCCTTTCCATCTCTCCTTCACCCCCGTCCTCTCTTCTGCTCTCGTACTCTTTTCCTTCTCTCTCCCGCCTCTTTCCCAATCCCTTTCCCTCTCTCCCTCTCTCTCTCTTCGTCCCTCTCTCCCTTTCGCACCCTTCCCCCTATTTTTCCCCTCTTTTCCTCGCTCCTCTCTCTCTCTCCATCTCTTTGTCATTCTTTCTCTCCCGTTTTCATTATCTGTCTCCCTCCCTCGAACCTTCACTTTCCCAACCCCTTTCTCTCCTCTCCCTTCCCTCCTTCTTTCTCTCCCTCCCTCTGTTTCTCCACCTTCCCTCTCCCCCTCTTTTCCTTTCCTTTCCCTCCCTGCCCCCCCTTTTCCTTCTCCTCACCCTCCCCCCCTTTCCCTCTCCTCTCCCTCTACCTCCCCTTTTCCCTCTCCCTCTCTCCCTCTCTCCCTTTCCCGCTCGCTCTCACTCCCTCCCTGTCTTTCTCTCATCTATCCCCCTCCTCCCTCTCTTGCGAGGGCAGCGTAGCCAAACTGACGCTGCCGGTTATTCGGAACAGGTACTTCACAGGCTTGCTTTCGCCCTGGAAAGGAATACTGCTTTTTGGTCCACCCGGTACTCTGCCTCCCTGAACCTCCAAAGCGCTAAAGAGCCTTCACATAAACATGATGATGTTTCCACTCGCTTTCGTATTTCTTGTCTCCCTTATTTCACCTTGCTTCACTATTTTCTTTACTTTGTTTCCCCTCATTTCTGTTTCTCATTCTTTTTTTTGTTTCGTTTTAAATGGGTTCTCAGGCACGGGGAAAACAATGCTCGCAAAAGCAGTTGCCACAGAATGCCATACAACATTTTTCAACATTTCAGCCTCTTCAATCGTCAGCAAATGGCGGGGTAGACCTGAAATTACTTTCACTCTAATTCCAAATTCACTCAAATTTTTCCCCTAAACTCACTTCCGCTAAAACCCACTTACAAATGCTTCCTATCCTTCCATCCATTCCTCCCGTTTGTGTTTCCCTTGTTTTTCCTTTTCCTTTAGGACGGCTTTTTCCGCTCGATTCGATTTTTTTTTTTTTTCTTTCTTCTACTTTTTTATTTATTTTTTTCTGCCTATTTGGGGGTTGGTTGCAGGCGAGTCGGAGAAGCTGATTCGCGTGCTGTTTGAGGTGGCCCGTTACCACGCTCCGAGCACAATCTTTCTCGACGAGTTGGATGCCATCATCGGACAGAGAGGGGAGGGGGCCGAGCATGAGGCCTCCCGCAGGATGAAGACTGAACTCCTTGTACAGGTGCTCTCTCTCTCTCTCTCTCTCTCTCTCTCTCTCTCTCTCTCTCTCTCTCTCTCTCCCTCTTTCTCTCTTTCTCTCTTTCTCAGTCACTCTCACTCTAGGTCTCTCTTTCTTCCTGCTCCTTCTCGCTGTTCACTCTACTTTCTATCCTGTCTTTTCTATCTCTGCTCCCTCTCCTCTCCTTCTTCGCCCCTCTCTCATATCTCTGCTGTTTCTTCTCTCCACTTTCTCTCCTCTCTCTCCTTCTCTGCTCACTCTCCACTCCTCTTTCTCCCTTCTCGTCTATCTCTGCTCTCTCTCCTCTCATGTTTTCCTTTGCTCTGTTTCATCTCTTCCCCACTCCTCCCTCTGCTTCCTCTCCTTTCTCTCCCTCGCCCCAACCGAATCCTTGAACTCCCTGTTTCCATATCCGTGTCTGAAGTTTCCGTTACGGTTTCGTTCAACTGAAACGGTGTTCCATGTGCGCAGATGGACGGGCTCGCGCGCACCTCCGATTTGGTCTTTGTTTTGGCGGCCACAAACTTGCCATGGGAGCTGGACAGCGCCATGCTCCGGAGGCTCGAAAAAAGAGTAGCTCTCTCTCTCTCTCTCTCTCTATACTCTCTCTCTCTCTCTCTCTCTCTCTCTCTCTCCCTCTCTCTCTCTCTCTCTCTCTCTCTCTCTCTCTCTCTCTCCTCCTCTCTCTCTCTCTCTCTCTTCCCTCCTCTCTCTCTCTCTCTCTTAATGTGGCAATAGCGTAATGGCGTGGCATGTGTGGCCTGTGGCGTATGTGTGTGGCGTATGTGGTAATGGCCATGTATATGTATATATATGTCATATATATATATATATATATATATATATATATATATATACTCTCTCATATATATATATATACTCTCTCTCTCTCTCTCTTATATATATATATATATATATATATATATATATATATATATATATATATATATATATATATACCATATATATATATATATATAGGCGCGTATGGCGTGGCATGTGGCGTGTGGCGTGGCATGTGGTAGTATGCATGTATGTGGCCATGTGTGTATATATGTGGCAGCCATATGTATGTATGTCTGTATATGTAACATGCCATGCTCTCTCTCTCTATACTCTCTCTCTCTCTCTCTTATATATATACCTGCTCTCCCGCCTGCCTGCCATGCCTCTCACCCTCTCTCTCTCTCTCTCTCTCTCTCTCTCTCTCTCTCTCTATCTCTCTCTCTCTCTCTCTCTTTCTCTTTCTCTCTCTCTCTCTCTCTCTCTCTCTCTCTCTCTCTCGCTCTCTCTCTCACTCACTCACTCACTCTCACTCTCTCTCTCTATCTTTCTCTCTCCCGCACCATCAGATTGGGAATTTCCTTTTCCTTATTTTTCTTGTTTTTCTTTTTTGCTTTTGGCACGTGAAAAAAAATCCTCTCAACACATTTCCAGCGCCTTAAAACTCTTAGAAGAGTTAGCAACCGTAACTATCCTAAAACTACTAAGAACTGAAGGTCATGAGAATCCAAGAAACCGCTTAAGCCCATTTTAGACCACATCCTTACCATCCTCCCTCACTATTTCCCGTTCTCCCTTCGCTTCTCTCCCTCTCCCCCTTCCTTTCCCCCTCCCTCTCATCCTTTCTCTCCCCTCCTCCCTCTTTCTCTCAGATTTTAGTCCCTTTGCCGGATGCCGATGCAAGGCGGGCAATTTTTGAAGCTTTGATTCCTACCCGCAACGGAAACTGTCTTCCGTACAACTTTTTGGTGGACGCGACGGAGGGCTATTCGGGGTCCGACATCAAACTCGTCTGCAAGGAGGCGGCCATGCGGCCCCTCAGGAGGCTCATGCAGAAGCTGGAGGAGAGGGAGAGGGAGAGGGAGATGGAGAGGGAGGAGAGGGAGGGAGAGGAAGAGCTCACAGAGGAAGGTGAGTGGCAGAAAAGCTCGAACTTAGGATTGGAAGTCGAGATGTGTAGATTTTCTTCATAGTTGAGTCGGTGGTTAGGTTTCTAGGCTAGTATTGAAGAGTGCAGGGAGAGAGAGAGAGGGGGGTGGGAGGAGTGGGAGAAGGGGGTGGAGGAGGGAGGGAGAGTTCGTCTAGGCAGAAAGAGACAGAGGGGAGGAGAGGGGGAAAGGGAGGAAGAGGGAGAATGAATGTTGTCCTCAATTAGTGAGATTCAGGGTTTCTAACTTGTTCCATGTGGGCTGCTCCGTTTCCTGCAACAGAACTGCCGGACATGGAGCCCATCACGGACGACGATGCCCTAAAAGCCGTCACAGTCACCAAGTCCTCTGCTCACGCGCTGACCGCTCAATACAAAAAATTTGAAGAGGAGTACGGAAGCCACACTATGTGAGAAAATGGGATTGTGGAAAAGGTAGATAAAATAATTGGTATAGGGATATAAGGAGGAGTATGGAGGCCATATGAAAATAATTAAAAAACGGATCCCTTAAAAATTAGAAAATTCTTTGAAAGAATAAAGCCATTCAGGTTGACTCTGGATAATAAGCAGCGGCATAGAACAGACTCGAGGTTTTGTTCCGTTCTGTGTCCAAATGCGGGTCAGTTCCAATAGTGGAGATTTGGCCATTGTGAAAAGTACCAATAGAATTTGAGAATAGGAGAAAAAAGCAACCCATAATATGGATGCGGTGCCCTTTAAAGTGGTTTGGGAAGGGCACTAGAGTTTAGGGTTTTGAGACTCTAAGCTCCATTTTCCGTACAGTGAATAAAAGTGGTCTCGAAATGTTTTTTACTTTTCAGAAAGTGCCACTTAAGCAGAATTCGTTGCTTGATGTAAGATGTGCAGTTGGAAAGGGTGGAGCCGAAAGCCGGAGGGGGGAGAGGCTGAGGAAGGGTTGAGGGGGAGGGGGGAGGCAGAGGGGCTTAGAGTGGGAAGGAGAAGAAGGGGAAAACATGAGGAACTGAGACTGGGAGAACAAGAGGGGAGGGAGAGGAAGTCGTAGAGAACGGGAGAGAGGCGAGAATGGAACAACAGGGCTGACTCCGTAATCCATTGAGCATATTACAGAAACCACTTCAATTCTCGAACAAACACATCCAAATTTCAACAATGAAGAAATAGAGGGAAAGAATCAATCCATGCAATTTCTATGTGAGAGATGTCAATTCAGTTTCACTAGTTCGCAGTGCACGTAGATTACCTACGACGCACAAAAGAATCATCGCATCTCAAAGTCAACTTTTAACTAAGTCAAGCCACGTGGGGAGTCATCTCTCCTTTTTTGATCCCTTGGTCTCTACCCCATTTAAGTCCCCGTTTTGCGCCCCCTCCTCTTTCCGCAACTTATGCTTATTTTTACCCCTCCGCCACTTCAAATAGATTTGGTACGACAGACCGCTGAAAACCATGAAAACGCCAAACCACTGTTCAACGGTCAACGGATTTCCGGTCCATAGAGCCGAAATCAAAATGCTCATAAACTTGCGGGTAGTCGTTATTGTCGTATTTGCCAAGGCCCCAAAATTGCTGATTGTCATAAAAATGAAATTTTGCCCAATCGCACCGCAGAGGCAGAAAATGAGAATGTCAAAAAATGCCTTCGGATGGGTCTGGCAAAATTCGACGGCTTCGTACCCCCCCCCATTGGGCCATGCGAACATATATATTATCATGTAGAGAGACCCCCAAAAGTTCATTCCCATCATCATGTGATATGTACTCGTTTTGGGGTACCTGCAAATACACACCATCCAACGATAAATACACACATAACCACATGGAACACAGTTAAGAAAGGATGGAGATACTTAGTTTTGAACACTATCTAACTATACAGAAAGGAAATAGAAGCGCACGGAACGCCATTGGAAGATGTAGAAAGGGCCAGTGAGAGAGAGGTCAACAGGCACATTTGGGTCGGTTTTCTGCAGGCTTTAGGGTTCGGGGTTTAGGAGCTTTGAAGTTTTAGAGGTTGCAGGGGGTTTCGGTGTTCGGGTTTGGTTCAGGGTTTAGACTCTTTTGGTTCATTAACCCCTTGAGGGTGGCTTCGCTCCCTTAAACACATAATTACTTAGTGCTTCTTCTACATTTCCAAATTTCAACCCCCGAGGTATGCCAATTGATATCAGGTGAGAGTAAGCTAGACGAGTCATCGCACTCACTTTCTGGAAATGGAGTCCTGCGTGGCGTTAGTGAAGCCGTCCATTCCGAGGTTGAGGAAGCACAGCGCGTAGCCAATGGCAGCGTTGGGATGGGCCAGGCGGCTGCTGGCTTTGGAGGACCCCTGCAAGCGCATGCATGCATGCATGGCATCATCAGACATATGCTCCACATCTTGTCCTCATGATCTTCTCTCTCACCCTTTGTCATTTGCCCCCTCAGCTCCCTTCCCTCCTCTCTCCTACCTCCCGACCTTGCCCTCACCTCTCTCGACACGGAAACTGGCTTTCGATTCTTCTCCTCCCTTCTCACCTCTCTCTTTCTCTCTCACTCCTCAACACTTCCCTCTTTCCCACCCCTCCTCGCCTCTCACTCCCTCCCTCACGCTCCCTCTGACACTCCCCCTCCCCACCTGATCTTCGAAGACATAGCACACGCTTCTCACTTCCAAGTCGATCCTTCCTCTCCTACATCTAAATACTGATCCTAAATTCAGCACAGAACCGTCAGGTAGAACTAACCTTAAACAGAGCGAACACGGAAACACCTCCCGCCACAAGGAGAGTGCAAACGTATTCCGGGACGGTGTAGTGCACTCGATATATGAGGGCTCCCATCAACATCACTGCGGGCACCCGTGACATCACCAATGCAGGACGGATGATATGTCGCCGATGCGTCTTGCTACTGCTACATCATCGGAGCTCCTTAAATGTTCTAAAGGAGAGCCAACGGCAGAAAGTTGGGAGGGACGTAACTAGTTTTAATGTTTTCGTTACTGGAGTTTTAAATGCTTATTTATACATGTTAAATTAATCGAAGGGGAGCTTTTGTTACCTGGAATCATTTTTGACGATTTGGCAAGGACCTGTATGCCCCGCAAGTACAACATTCGAATTAAATGTCAAAGCTTTGGCAGCACTTCTTCTATGGCCACGTTTGGAGGACTTTTAGGGCCACTTATAGCACAGAGAGGTGGAGTCATTCTCCGCATAAGAAGCATATCGCGTTCTCTACAAACCGGGGAAAGGCAAGCCAAGAGAGAGGAGGAGAGAGACAATGGGAGAGTGAAAGTGAGAAAGAGAGAATGCACCACTTTCCCATGTAGACTCCCCATTCTGTTGGCCTAAAACCCTAAACCTAACATTGGCAGTACCTGAGCAGGATAGCTGATGTATTTCAATGCGATAAGTCCGCAGGCGGGTCCGATGGAGTTTGTAACGCTCGGACTCCAATACGCATACACCGGAGGCTGCGAGTTCGCCTCATTTCTCCAAAAAAGGAGCACTGCAGCCAAAGCGGTGACTTTATGCATTGCGGTTCAGGGAGGGAAAACTTAAGAACAGCGTTTGTTTCATGGATAGGCGAACCTGAAAGAAGATAAGATGTCGCGAATACTTTTCGGAAGAGGATATTGATACACGGAGATTAACAAAAGAGCGGACAAGGGTGTACATTGAAAGAGGAGGGGGAGGGGGACGGAGAGCGAAAGGGGGGAGGGGAAAAGAGAGAGAGAGAGATGGCGAGGACTCACTGATAGCAGCCCATACGAAGCAAACAACACACTGGGCAAGGTTAAGGAAGGCCAAATGCTCAAATCGCTTTCCATCAGGAGCGAATTCCTTCAAGGACCTGCCTCCCTCCCCAACAGCCCCCCCAATTAAAGAGAAAATCAACGACAGTTCTATCTGACCTAAGATTTTTCCAAATAAGTGAATAATAATAATAATAATAATAATAAGTGAAGGTTGAATACGAGGTTTGTAGCTTGAGAGATAGAGAGAGAGGGAGAGGCTGAGAGAGAGAAACATGGGCACCATGCCCTCAGACACTCAACTCTCAGGAAGTTCCACAAATATTGAGCTAAAATCCCTAATACCTCTCTCCCCCTTTCTCTCTCTCCATCTCTCACTCTCTCACACACACCCACACGCTCTCTCCCTCCTCTTCTCCTTCAGCGAGGCAACACACAGCAGATCCACCATTGGATCACTACCTGAAACTGAGAACCACCTTTCCTCTCCCTCCCCCTCTCTCCCTCCTTCCCCTTCTCCCCCACCGCCCCGCATTCCCTCCCTCCCTCCCTCCTCCCACCGACCCTCCCTCCTCCCATCCACCCTCCCTCCCTCTCTCTCTTTCCCCTCCTCCCTCCCTCCCTCCCCCCCTCCCTCTCTCCTCTCAACCTTCCCCCCCCCCACCCTCCCTCTCTCTCCCCCACCCCTCCCTCCCCCTCCCTCCCTCTCCCCGGGTCCTCGCCGTACAAGTCCTCCTGCAGAACGCCCTGCGTGAGGTACGAGGCCCAAATGCCCGCCACGCAGAGCCCCAGCAGCGCCGCCTGCCCCGCGCTGAACCCCTGCCGGCCCTTCGACATTTCACCGCCAAAGTTTGAAACCTAAAGTTGCAGGGCAAGCCCCCTCAGGCCGCCTGGGAATTCTGCACCCCAGAAAGCTCACAAACCCAAAACCATGAACCCTAAATTCCTCTGAAACTCGACCTTTTCGGTTCCCAGAAGCAGCCGGAGAGCTGAAACTCTCCAAAACCCTGCAAGTGCGACTGCCAGATTTTCTGAGCCCTTGCTGCCCACGTGGACCGGCCTGTCCCTGAACCCTGGAACAAAGATAAGCTTAAGATTCAGATGTTCAAAGCTTTACCTACTAAAAAATTTACAAATTGGCCCTTCCCTTCTGGCGCCATGGCCGGAGCTCACCGCCTTCGCCGCTCAAGAGGGAGACGTTCGTACAATGAGTCTGTTCGTACACAAGTACGAATTCGTACTTATGTCCGTACGTACGTACAGAATCAAAGTCCCTGAAGTCAACTGTCCCTATGAGAGGGCGCCACGTTTTGGACGGCCTCTGATTGGTGGATCGGACGACTCCAGCTCGATCGGACGGTCAAAATTGCATCCAGTTCTATCGGACGGTCAAGAATCGATCCGATGGTCAAGATTGCAGCAGGCACTCGGACGGTGAGGATTGCAGCCAGTTTAATCGGACGGTGAGGAATTCATCCAACTAGATCGGACGGTTATTATTGTATCCAATTTGATCGGACGGTCAGAATTTCCGCATTGACCCAAAGGCCTTTTGTGTCGTTCCATGAACATGGATCTGTAGTTGGCAGACTGTTCTGTTCGCAGTTTGACAAGTTTCCATGCGCATGCGCTTGGGACACTTGGGTCGGATCGTGGCCGTTGATTTGTGAATTGGCCGCACCGATTGGGCCATGGTGCGCCGCTGACCGTCGGTCTGAGGCACTTTGACTTGCGATCGTCGTGTGACCAATATTTCTGTCTGATTTTTTGGCATCGCCGTCTTGAGACCAATGCCCAATCCACATCGCTTTAAGATTGCTCATACATTGTGAAAAAAAAAAGTTAAAGAAAATACATACAGATGCTTTTACGGCCCCATCCTAAAGGGTGCGTTGCGAACCTAACCCAATCCTTCCAAGAAAGGACCTCTCTCTTCTATAAGCAAAGCAGAACGTTGGCAGCATATGGAGGGAAAGTGGGGTTGAGGGCTCTGCTCACAGAGAATCGGCTACGCACTTACCAAGCCTGCTTTTTTGGGCTGAGAGTCTAAACAAATTAAATCACAATATCTGTTTTCTCAATTTCAATCTTCGGGCCCCTACTATTTGACACATTCCCACCCCAATTTCAGCCTGCCTGACGGCGCACAACCTACGCATGCAGTATCCGTTGCACGCTTAACGGAACGGAGGAGATGGAACTACTCTTCTTCCTCTGCTTGCCCGGAGAATGAGAAGGGTTCGAACTTGTAGCCGTCCCCTTGGTAGAACTTGTTCTGAAACTCGACCCAATGCAGACGGAGGGCGTGCAGGAAGGCGCTGAGCGTCTCCATGACGAGGAGGACCCCCACAGTGGCGAATGCGAACACGATGAACCCGATCACCATGAACACGGGGTTGCCAGTCCTGAAATTAAACAGCAGCGAATTGCAAAAATAAGTTAGTTTTTGGAGTGAAAGAAGAACGGGTAGAGAGATTTAGAGGCACACGTATGGAAAGTCCGGTTGAAAATGGGGTAAAGATTTGGGAAAATGATAGAAGGCTGTGCACCCAGGACGGGGGTGTGCGGGTGGGAGAGAGAAAAGGAGGGAAGGAGGGAGAGAGGGAACGAGGAATGGACGGAAA
>CM074813.1:2604643-2609643 GCA_037447605.1 Zygnema circumcarinatum | reverse complement strand
GAAATGGAAAAGGACAAGGAAAGGACAAGGTTTTCGTGGCCCATTGAGAACATGCCTGAAAACTGGAAGAAGTGAGAACTAACCAGTTTACACATTTCTCCAGAAACTGAGAAATTGCAATTTCTTTTCCAATTTAAAAATGCAGTGAAACCCTAACCATTGCAGTCCAAGTCATCAGGCCACAATACACAAGAAAAAGCCTTTCTAAACTGCATATTAAAATGTTGCCAAACACCTCACAACCAGCAACAAATCTACGTTTCAACTTCACTTTAACTCAATAAGAAAAAGACCTATAGATTACAGCAAAAACCTAAAATTCAAAACGAAAGTGCGGAATTGCACCTCATCCCCCGATGCAGGGTCGACCACCCCCTCTTCAACAGTGGCCTGTTTGAGGAACATGTTCCCACGTGTGGCACGGAAAAGAACGCGTTCAAAAGCAGCAGCTTTTGCTTTAGCCACGAGACCGGTCACGAAGCCGAGTCGGACCTGCTTTGAGGGGTCGATTTGCATCTCCTGCAATGTGGGAGAGAGAGAGAGAGAGAGGGGGAGGAGGGGGGTGAGCGAGAGGTCAGCAACAGAGTGCATGGTTCTTGGAGGCAGATCATATAGCAGCTGTTTGAAGGTTGGCAGTTATATGCATTCTGAAATTTTTATTGGGCTTGATGAGAGGTCACATGGATGGTTGTGCTAGGCTGGCGAGACTTAGATTCAAAGAAAAGTTGACAGTTGTTGTTGAGTTTTTCGTTGACATGATAGGGATAGTCTGTGAAGAAAGGTGTGAAGAGCTGAAAGGGGGAAATACCTGCTCCAAAAGGAGGGGGGCGTCCATGGTTTCTCCAGATGAAGAAGCTTCTTCCAGCTCCTTCTGATGGGCAGTGGCGTCCTGTCTTGCAGATGTGAAGAATGCACCCGCCTGGCGAGAGAGAGAGAGAGAGAGAGAGGTTGGGGGGAGAGAGAGAGGGAGAAGGCACAGGCATAAGTTCACAGTCTTGTGTAAGAAACAAGCCCTATTGCTTTTGTACTCATGACAGAACATTGAACTAGGGGAGAACAGAATAACAGAAGGAAGTGATAGATTCATTTGCCAACCCTCGAACCCTAAAAATCATAAACACTCTAAACGAAACACAAAATCGATAAAGGAAAAGCAGTCTACGCCCATTAAGGACGAGGCACTGTTTAGACAACGGTTTAGGTGACAGGAAAAAGACGACAGAAAAAGACTAAGCTGAATCCCAGGAAGCAAAAAATGCACCTTCTCGAGCACGAGCTGCATTTCAGTGAGCTCGTTTTTCGTGCGCTCGAGTTTCTCGTTGTTGGCATTCACCTCCAGAAGCTCGGTCTCCAATTCATTCATCTTGATCTGCAGAAACAAATCAAAAGGCGGAGCAGGAATAAGAAGAGATGAAGGGGAAAACGGAACAGGAACAACCCCAAAGGCACGGCAGAACTGGAGAAATAAGGATGGAAAACCCTAAAACATTCTCACCTCTAGATCGTCAAAATCGACGCTATCATCTGTAGGTGAGCTCAGCCGCAGCGGAATTCCTGCCTTGTTCGCCTGCTCAGTAATGAAGCGCAGCTTCCGGGCCATTTCTGCGCATCGCTTGACCTAAAGTTTTGCAAACAAACCACATCACGATATCCGGCAAGCATTCAGCCTCGTGCATTTCATAACGCCCGAAAACGACCTATATCGGGCAGACAAGGCTGAAGATTGGAATGTGGAACAGAGAGAGAGAGAAAGAGAGAGAGGAGAGCGAGAGTTGGAAAGAGTTGGAGAGACGGAGTTGAAAACATTGAACGTCACCAACTTGTCCTCAATCAAAAGCTTGCAATCTGCAATGATTCAAACGCGCAGAACACCAACAAGAGCTAAAAACAGAATGGAAGATAAAAAGTGGATACCTGATTTGCATATGTTCGCTGGAAAGGGCTCTTGTCCGGATTCAGCTGCACCGGAATCCCGATACGCGACAATCAGAATCAAGGACAAAGGCAGAGACTTGTGAGCAAGAAAGAGCTGCAGGAAAAACATGCAGGAAATACACCAGAAAGATGATCATAAGCATTAATAATTCTGTGAGAAGAAAACGCTTACATCTTTGAACTGCAGGAGGCCCAGCTGGCCCAAGTAGGTAATGGTGTCGTGGGCGGACTCCGCGGGGATGATGAGCTGCACGAGCTGCATCTCCTCCGACCGGAAGAGGTCCATCATCTCCGCGGCAGCCATGGCGGCCGGGAAAGCAGGGACTCCTCCTTCCCTGTCCTTCCTAAATACCTAGCGCTGCTGCGTCCAAGTGCAGAGAGAGTGGATGGATGAGGATTGATCAACGCAAGGTAAGCGAGGAAGAGAAAGAGAAAGAGGAACGTAGCGAGGGAGGAGGGACAGGAGTAAGAGAGGGATGCAGAGAGAGAGGGGGGGGGAGAGAGCACATCCCGGGAGAGACGGGAGGCGAGAGTAAACATCTTTCCAGATCCCGCGCTAGCCCTAATTCTGGAACCAAGGCTCTGAAAAGAGCGTGAGATCGTTCTTCTACCTTAGCCCTGACCTGCCCGCTTCTCGGTGAGGGATTTTGTAGGGCAGCAGTGCCCGCGGCAGATACGAGGCCAAAGGGAGAGAGTGAACGAGCGAAATAGAGGAAAGAAACTGACTGAAACCACAAGGGAGTTGAGAGAGAGAGAGAGAGAGAGAGAGAGAGAGAGAGAGAGAGAGAAGAGAAAGGAGAGAGAGATCACTCCTACAGGAGCGCCTTTCCTTACCTCTTTCGTCTTGCACCGACGTCCACACGCAGACCCCCTCCCTTCCCTCGGCCTCTCCTTTCCCCCCCTCTCCCCCTCTCTCCTCTCCCTCCTCCCAGACAGCAACCAGTACTGCCGCCCCCTTCCAATTCTGGTCAGCAACTCCGAATCAGCAAACCGTCACAAACCCGCCACCGAGTTCGACAAATAATTCACTTTACGACAGGTACAAATGGGGTATTAGGGGGGCGGCCCCGATCATGTGACCGAAGGGAGCCTATTTTTGATTTAGGGTGCCACGTGACCCAATCGCTGCCCGCGGCGAGATCGGTCGCTCCCAGCCGTCCGATCGCGCCAGCAGAAGGCGGAAACGGCCGGTTGGCCGTTACACGTGCGAGTATCGGAACGAGATACATCGTATCGCAATAATTTCCAATAATTGGTGATGATGTTGCGACGGTCGTGCATCACGTGATGTCAATATCGACGTCGAACATCGACAACATCGACAACAACAACAACCCCAACATCATCCGAAAGTGATGTTGGGGGTACTGAAAAATTGCCTTTTTTTCCGAGCAGAAGCAAAAATTCCATGACTCTCAAAAGCCAAAATCAAAGCGGCTACATTTTCAACTCGAACTCCAATAATTTTTTTTTTTTTTCAAGTTTTGTAGACAGTTTGATGGGGGAAAACTTTATCTTCTTACCACCAGCACTAAATCTTCAAACCCTGAACCCTGAACCCGCCGCCCCCCTGCTGTTCTTATGTACAACTGTTTCCGTGGAACACAACAGCGATGACCACCTTTACATTCTGCAAAACTAAAACTCATAGAAAAGAACCCTAACTGCGCTTATTCTGCTCACTGAATTCGACCTAAATCTATCAGATTTTCACCCCTTCTCTCCCACTCGCCTCTCTCCCACCCTCTGCTTCACTCTCTCCCTCTGCTTCTAGCTCAGGTTTCCCCTCCCACCCGCCCTCCTCGCCCTCTCTCTCACTGTCACTCTCTCTCTACCTCTCTCCTCTCCTTCTCTCTCACTATCTATACGCTGCACCTCGAGGCCGTATTGGAGTGGGAGAAGGATCCGGCTTTTTCTCCAACCTATCATCACAAAGAAAGGCAGATCGCGGACATTCAAGAAAGGCAACGATCTTAAGCAACAAGCCTGCATAGCATTCCTTTATATAATTTCTCTTGTTTAGATTGAATGTTTGCTTAAGAAGAAACTGCCAATACTTATACAATAGACCCTTCAATTCATAGATATGAGCGCTTTCAGAACTTCCTTTCAAACCATCAAACGATTCATGCAGACGCTTCACAGTTCCATGCAACGGATTTTGAAGATTTTGCTACATTGGGACAGCATGGAACTTGGCCTTTAGCATAGAACGGAACGGAATGAGCATAGAACCCCCTCACTTTTGCATTTCTGTAACTGATTTCATGACCTCCACGGTGTTGGTTTCCAGGACATGTCCGCCCATGACCATCTCATCAAGAATTTGGTGAACCTGATGTTCCAAAAAACAAGAAAAAAAAGATCAATAACGTGGACCCCATATTAAAAAAAAAACGAAAAACGTGATAAAAATGAAAAGGCTGACAAATACGTTCGGGTCTCAGAGTTTGAAATATGTGAAGGACTTTTCTTTCACAAAAGAAAATAGGTTTCATGTTTTCCGGTGAAGGATGTACCCGCGGGAAATTGAAGACAAGGTCGAGCTCGCACACGCTCTCAAAACTTTTGTCCAGAGCTTCCACAAAGGCTGCAGGAGAGGAGAGAGGCGTTAGTGGCTTGAGAGAGGGAGGGAGGGAGAGAGGGGGATGGAGGGAGAGAGTGGGAGGGAGGAAGAGAGAGGGAGGGAGGGAGAGAGACGGAGGGAGGGAGAGAGGGGGAGGGAGGGAGAGAGTGGGAGGGAGGAAGAGAGGGGGAGGGAGGGAAAGAGAGGGAGGGAGGGAGAGGGAGGGAGAGAGGGAGAGAGAGGGAGGGAGGGAGAGAGAGGGAGGGAGGGCGAGAGGGGGGGGGAGGGAGGGGATAAGGTGGGGTGGAGTGGGAGGGAGTGGGAGAGGGAGAGGAAGGGGAAGGAGGAAGGGAGAGAGAGAGAGGCAGGCAGGAGGTGGAGAAGGAAGAAAGGACCAGGAAAGGGAGTGGAGCTGGAGGGAGGGAAAGGGACACGGAAGGAGAGGTGGCAACGAGAGGTGGTGGGAGAAGGACCGGGAGAGAGGAGGGAGGAGGAGAGA
>CM074813.1:2593249-2600962 GCA_037447605.1 Zygnema circumcarinatum | reverse complement strand
TCCCCCTCTCCCTCTCCCTCTCCCTCTCCCTCCCCCTCTCCCTCTCCCTGTAGGCGCTGATGCGATCTCCATCTGCTGCGACGAGGAGGACTCGCCTGATGGCGCCGCCGACCTGCAGGCGGCGTGCTTGGGTGGACCCTCGCTGAACCCTAAACCCTAAAGCAGCTCTGAAAAGCCCAAACGCTGGATGCCCTATACCCTCTAAGACGCAATAGCCCTTGAACCCTGTGAACCATTGTTCCGTACGACTCTCAGAACCCTAAACCTTCTCTCTCTCTCTTTCTCTCGGTCGCTCTCTTCTTTCTCGCTTCCCTGTCTACTCGCTCTCCCCACTTTCTCTTCCCCCTCGACTCTCTCTCTCCTCCTCTCTCCTTCACTCCTCTCTCGAAGGCATGCTTTTGGACTTAGGCAGATTTGGCGGTTCCTGTGCTGCGCAAGGATTGGATCCTTCACCCTCTTCAGGTATATCTCCCTTTCTGTTAGAGTCTGCCGCATAAGAAACGAAAAAGAAACTTTGATAGAATGATCCTTCGACGATTACATGTTTATATAATCGAAAAAAGCATTGACATTACATAACATAAATGTCATTATTTAAGTAAGACTTTTTCCTTCTTTTTGTTCCTTTTACAGATTGCGGAGACGGCGTCGGCGGGAGGCGCAGGAGTTCATTTGGTGCATGCAGTTTTGGGCAGAGGTGAAAAAATTTACTGGGGAAAAAAAAGGGGATGAAAGAAAGGACAAAAAACCCTAATAATATGAGCCCCAACATTTGAACCTGAAAATTGTACGCACTACCACTTTAGAGATTCCGATGTGACTCTTTAATTCTAATAGTGATCAATAAACGTAACAGACCCAAATATCCCAATCGAGAGGGTGCAAATGGGGTACAGGCACACCCGCCCTCCTCCAATATGCTCTCTCTTTGGGACTGGATGCCATCGTGGAGGTAAGTTCCACGAAGCTTCGCTACCGTGCAAAAATACAAAGAAAAAAAAAATGAGCCGTCCAAACTGTCCTTTATTTTCGAATGGCCAAACTGCGCGAGATTTGAGATGTTTTGGGGGCTGGAAATGGGGCAAAAGGTGATTAACGCGAAGGAAGTGGAGGAAATGGCCCAAATTGGTGTACCGCTGTATGGGGTCAACCTGTCGATCGGACTCTCTGTGAGTGAATTTCTATATCGCAATATGCGCAATGTCATGAATGTTTCTTTTCTATTTCTTTTCCTTTTTTTTTTTTTTTGAAGCTTGACCACAGAATCGTCCAATGGGTGCTGTTTTCGTCCCTTTGTTCACACGTGTGGGCGTGGGCTCAAACACAGCTGCCCATTCCGGGAGTTCGCCAAGGCATTGCGCAATCCCTTATTGAAAACTTGCCCTTCGGGGCAGCTTGCATTGTGGTAAGCCCCTCCTCTCTCTCTCTCTCGCTCTCGCTCTCTCTCTCTCTCTCTCTCTCTCTCTCTCTCTCTCTCTCTCTCTCTCTCTCTCTCGCTCTCTCTCCCCCCCTCTCCCTCTCCGTCTCCCTCTCCCTCTCCCTCTCCCTCCCACTCCCTCCCTCTCCCTCTCCCTCTCCCTCCCCTTTCCCCTCTCCCTCTCCCTCTCCCACTCCCTCTCCCTCTCCTCTCCCTCTCCCCTCTCCCCCCCCTCTCCCTCTCCCCCTCTCCCCTTCCTTCCCCCTCCCTCCCTCCCTCCCCCTCCCTCCCTCCCTCCCTCCCCTCCCTCCCTCCCCCCTCCTCCCTCCCTCCACTCCATCCCTCCCTCCCCCCCTCCCCCCCTCCTCCCCTCCTTCCTCCCTCCCTCCCCCTTCCTCCCTCCCTCCCTCCTCCCTCCCCCCTCCCTCCCTCCCCTTCTCCCTCCTCCCTCCCTCCCTCCCTCCCCTCCCTCCCTCCCTCCCTCCCTCCCTCCCTCCCTCCCTCCCCTCCCCTCCCTCCTTCCTCCCTCCTCCCTTCCCACCCCCTCCTCCCTCCCCTCCCTCCCCCCCTCCCTCCCTCCCTCCCTCCCTCCCTCCCTCCCCCTCCCTCCCTCCCTCCCTCCCTCCCTCCCTCCTCCCTCCCTTCCCTCCCCTCCCCCCTCCCCTCCCTCCCTCCTTCCCTCCCCTCCCTCCCCTTCCTCCCTCCCTCCCTCCCTCCCTCCCTCCCACTCCCTCCTCCCTCCCCCTTCCTCCCTCCTCCACCCTCCTCTCCACTCCCACTCCCTCCCTCCCTCCTTCCTCCCTCCTCCCTTCCCCTCCTCCCTCCCTCCCTCCCTCCCCCCCCCTCCTCCCTCCCTCCTCCCTCCCTCCCTCCCTCCCTCCCTCCCTCCCTCCCTCCCCCTCCCTCCCCCGCCTCCCTCCCGGGCACGTCCCTCGAGGCCATTCTCCTCCCCCCCTCCCTTGCAGGGCGTGTCGAGCGTGGAGGAGGCGCGGCGCATGAAGCTGTCGGGGGCGACCGCGGTTGTGGCCAAACGCGATGCGCTGCGGGGGGAGGGGGAGGGAGGGAGGCGGCTGCTGCAGGGGCTCAGGGAGGCCATGGCGGGTGACTGACTGACTGCCTCAAAATGTATGCACCTTCATAATATGCACATTTTTTCTCATGAGTTCAATCTTTACGGTTTGTTTTGGAGGAAGGGAGAGGGGGGGGGAAGGGTAGTTCAAGATTTTAGGGTCACATTGTTCTTTTTCGCTGGTGGGTTTTATTCTCTCGAAGAAAGGTTTCGATTTATCAATTGGTGGTACGTCCTTGGCTTAGTTGGCGAACACAGTAAGTTAAATTCTTTGATTTTCACATGATTTTTGTACCTGGAGCGAGAGTTTGACTGAATAAATGGGCAGAACGGAGAGCCTGTGCGAGAGGGCAGAGGGCGTCTGGCTTTTGTTCAGTATTTTATATTAATTCAGCTTAGGTCGTTGAACTTAATTTTGATGCTAAAAAACACGTTGAGAGAAATTCGAATGAAGGGAGAGAGAGAGATAGAGAGGGGGAGAGGGACCGGGAGAGGGAGTGAGGAAGAGAGAGATGCAGAGTAGATGTTGAGAGAAGGTGGGTGGGAGATTGAGATGGCGAGGGAGAGGGAGAGGGAATGAATTTTCCAATAGCGGCAAAAAGGTCACATCACCACGAAAGTAAAGCTCTCGAACAAAAAAAGTTACAAGCTTTCACCTTGTGATCATCTGAAGGTTCCGACGGGCAATAGGTGAAGTTCAAAGGTCTGCATTGCCCAGCTCTCTTTCAGCTGCCTGTTTTTGACTATGCAACGAATTGGCTATGTCACAACTTCAACATTGAAAACATTTCATAGAAAAGCAAAAAAAAAAAATGTCGACGATCACAAGACAAACTTTGGCATTGTCTTTGCCCATATGTCTACATCGCCCGACTTTGACTCAATTTGAGTTCCCCCATGACTTTGACTTTGACCTTGATTTTGATAAAGACTCTGACTTTACACGTGAAGGCTTAAACAGATCATAGATAAGCACAAACTCCCTTTTTTTTCTCAGCGATTATTCCAGGAAACTTTCGATGCCTTCCCTCTCTTCATCCTTCCAGCATCTTCCCCTCTCTCTACTCCTCGTCCTCCTCGTCCTCTTCGTCCGCCGTCCCCACCCACCCCACAAAAGCGTACACGAATTCCATGAAGGAGCATTCTCCGTTGTGGTCATAATCCATTTCGTCTGCAAACGCAACAAAAAGAAAAAAGATTACGGCCTCCATAAATTGAAAATTCTCCCTCTTCTCTCCTCTCGTTTGACAAAAAGAGGAGGGGGATAAGAGGTAAGAATGGCTTCAAACAAACACAACGCCTCGGTCACTCTTTAATTCCTCTCTCCTCCCCTCTTGCCTCTTTCCGAACTTTTTCTGTCCCCTTTCTTTTTTTTTTTTTTCTTACCGAAGCGGTTGGTCAAAGAGAGCAGATGGCTGCCCTCCTTTTCGTATTCGAGCGAACTTCTGAAACTTCTCGCCACTTCCGTTTTGCTCAGAACTCCATCTGCGTTTTTATCAAAGAAAAAAAATGCGTCCACGATGCTCTCAAACGCCGCCTCTACGTCAGGCAGGCCCAGGCGCGAACCCTGCCCACACAAAATAGGGGGAGAGGGAGAGGGAGAGAGAGGGAGGGAGAATAAGGAGTTGACAACCATCCTAGGGTTTAAGGATTAACACTTAAGGTTCAGGGGGGTTGATCTTAAGGATGCAGGGAGTGGATTTATGGCGTAGGGTTAGCTCATGACAATAGAGAATCAAAAGTTTGCAGTTTAGGCTTTGAAAATGTTAAGGCTTTGGGGTTGAGGGTTGAGTATAGGGTTTCATGGTTTTAATGCGCAATATTTTAAGGGCCTACCCCTCTCTCTCCTACTCCCCCTCCCAATCCCTCTCCCATCCCTCTCCGTCTCCCCCTCCCATTCCCTCCCCCTCCCCCCTTCCCTCGCCCACTCTCTCTCCGCCTCCCTCTCCCACTCCCTCTCCGCCTCCACCTCCCTCTCCCGCTCCCTCTCCGCCTCCACCTCCCTCTCCGCCTCCACCTCCTTCTCCCTCTCCCTCTCCGCCTCCCGCACCCTCTCCCTCTACCTCTCCCTCTTCTCTTCCCTATTTACTCTCTCTCCACCTCCCCCTTCCTCTCCCTCTCGCCCTCCCTCCCCCTCCCACCCCCTCCCTCCCCCTCCCTCCCCCTCTCGCTCTCCTTCTCCCACTCTACCTGTCCGCTTTCCTGAGGAGGCTTCACAAGGTAGACGTAGGCAATGGCGAGGATGAACTCTTTGAGTCCGATGAGGCCATTGTGGTCGAGGTCGGACTCCAAATAAATTTCCTTCATTTCCGCCTCCGAAATCTTCACATGTAATTTCTCAAATGCCCCCTTCACCTCCTCGAGGGAGAGGGAGTCGTTCTTATCTTCATCTGCTCAAAATGGGACGAGAAAAGAGGAGTGAGGAGTGAGCTAAAAATATGAAAATAAGAAAATAAAAACACTAAGTTGATAAAAAGTTCTGCCTTCAAAGAACATTTTTTTTTTCATATTTTTTAAAGATAATTAAAAATTAAACATATTATACCCCATTTGCACTCCAACATCTCACGCTCACCCGACTCGTGAAACGTCTCCTTTATCTGCCGCAGCGCCCTATCGATTTTGGGGAACTTGACGAGAATTGCGTTCACGTTTCTCGGAACGTTCCGCCTCATCGCGTGGCGCTGCACGAGGGCCTCCGAGAGGCGCCGGTTAAGGGGCGGGCGATTAACAACTCGGAAGGAGGAGGCGGCTCCGTCGGCTTGCAACCCCTCCGAGGCTGTCGATGCGAACAGATAGTGCTTCACAACGCTCCACATGGACTGCATGATTGCTCTCTCTCTCTCTCTCCCTCTTTCGATGTCTCTCTCCCTCTTTCGCTCTCTCTCTCCCCCCCTCTCTCTCTCTCTCTCCCTCGTTCTCCCTCTCCACTCTCACTACCTGTCTCTCTCTCTCTCCCTGTCTCACGCCCTCCTGTCTTTTTCACTCTCTCGTCTCTCTCTCTCGCTCTCTCTCCCCTCCCCCCTTCCCTCTCTCTCAGCTTCAGTGTTCAAGGGCCCGCATCCCAGTCAGCGCCAGTCGCCCCTCCGCCTTCCGCAGCCCTCAACCCTCTCCGCTCAAATCCCGCCCCCGCGCAACCAAGAAAGTGGTCCCATCTATTTCTTCTCTCTCTTCGTTTCTTCCAGAACCCTCTCTCCCTCCTCTCCCTCTCTCTCCCTCTCCCCTTCTCTCTCTCTCCCTCTCTCTCTCTCTCCCTCTCTCTCTCTCCAAATTTTTCTTTCAAACTCGGGGAGTTGACCTAACCCCTTACTTTTCTCTTCTCCTTCTTCTCTGTCCAACTTCAAAACTGCAAAAAATGGGCGGTTCAGTACCAGCACGTCCGTACATCCAGCATTGCACGGTACTGTACGAAAGTGCAGTGCCGTATGGATCTGTACACTGACAGGAAACGACAAAACGCGAACAATGTTCCGTTTATCTGAGCGAGTGTGTACGGTCCAGTGAATGCAGTACATCACTGAAGGACATTTCGTATGATTCGTACAGAATTGGACAGTCAAAACTGTACGAACAGAGTGTCATATGTACGAACCAGCTCAGAGGCAATGATGGGCTCAACTTTTCCCGTAACCTTCCATTACTGCAGGCGGTTGCCGTACTGTACAAAGTACGGTAAGGCTAGAGGCCTTAATTTGTCAGTTTGCGAGTGGCTCCATAGATAGGTCGGTGGCCAATGGGCTGACGCGGTGATGACGCCAGCGAATGTCAGTACACCACGTGGCGCTTCCCCGTGCCGCGACGTTTTGTCGTGAGTGTGTATAAGTGGCGATTGCAAAGTGCTATACGGTAAACGCGGCCCATCTGCGCTTCTGTGGCACAGTTCCAGTTCTAGTTCCAGATCCAGATAATCTCATTTCCGATACAGAACGGATTTCGTACACCGCTGGTCGCTGTTTGCCAATGGTTGGCAGTGTCGACGGTTGGCTTGGTCCGCCAACCGTTGCAACCATTTGCTTGTGTGATGCAGTCAGTGGGTTCAACGAGGCGGAGGCAGTCCCCGCTTCGCCCAGCGAACCAGGTCGGCGGTTTGGCTGAATGGGCCATGGAAGAACACGCCAAGAAATTGACACTGTTTTATTCAAATAGTGCGCACAAACAAGGTGGTGAACCGCTCCATTAAAGATAACGCTCAGCTCCTACAAACCACGACTCTTCTTCGTCAAATTCCTACTTATTTTCTGACTAAAAACGTCCTCCAAACGTCCAATGCCTTTACCAAACAGCATACAAGTATAACTTTACAGAAAGGTTCATATAAACTAGCGCAGGGTCAGCCTTGCGATGCTTGATATCGTCCTCTTCCTAAAATATGCAGTCAAAACCGCTTAATCTCGCTCATGTAAAGCGCTCGCCTTAAGAAGACCCTCCTCACTGAGAGTGGGGAAGGGGAGGCGGAGGCGTGATAAAATGGATCAAGGACAAAGGGAGAGCGATAAATGAGAAGCAAAGAGAGTGAGGACGAGGGAGAGAGGTATGACGACGATGTAGGGAGAAGGGAGTCAATGAATCTTAGCTAGTTTCAAGCTACGTAAGCTAATTTACTGCCTAATATTCAACACATAAATATTCTCTGCTTCTTCTCCCAACCTCGTTATCAAAATCTCCCCGTCACAATGGAGGCCCGTTATTTCCATTCGCACTGCCACTGATTCTTTGCTTCAGTTTTCCCAAACTGAACGGACTTCAAAGGCACATGGAAGCGCTGGCCGCATTCTCAGCAGGCCGCGGGGAAGGAGATGATGTCCTCCCGAGTTGTGTTGAAGACCTCCAAAATGAGGTGGGCGGGAGAGCGACAGATCAACGCTCTGTCGTACAAATAGCATTTACCTGCACAATTAAACAGCGAAAATCAACTTCGATAGTTAAATAACAGAAAGAGAGAGAGGGGGGAGAGAAGGGAGGATATGTACTAAATCATCCCTATTATATTATCTGGTTATCCAGCGACCATAAAATACCTGAGCTCGCCTAAGCCTTAGACTTAAAACTCTTTAAAGACAAATGTCATGCAGGAATTAATGCAAATGTAATACCGTGAAGGAACCATGCTTCACAGTTGGGATTTTATCCTAAAAACTTTAATAGGCGCAAACTCTGAACCCTTAAAGCCGTGAACCCTAAGATCCCACAAACCCTAAAGTTCTGCAAAACTGAAAACCGAAGAAAC
>CM074813.1:2568249-2590749 GCA_037447605.1 Zygnema circumcarinatum | reverse complement strand
AAGTCAACCAAGTCAGCTCAAGTCAATCTTAGTCAGTTCGGGTCAACCAAGTCAATTCAAGTCAATCTAAGTCAACCCAAGTCAATTCAAATGTCTTCAGCAAATCCTGAAAGGCTAACAATAGCAGAAAGAGAGGACAATCAGAACAGAATCGTCTCTTCTGGCCTTTGTTTTGACTTACTTCCAGTCATTTTTGGAGAGATCATATCCACCGGCTTCTGCATGTCGACTAAACCCTATTCACAACACCCACCTCTCCTAACCAAAAAATTAATAAAATGGAAACGAGAAGAGAAATCAAACAATTCATTCCACATAGTTAAAGGGCGGGTTTATCCAAATAAGGGTCCCCTTTTCATTTGCAATCATTGGAGATGTGGTGCCATAATTTCTCATTCTAAGCATTTCAAACTTCCTGGAAGAAAGGAACAAGAGCCTCTACTATGCAGCTCAAGTATTTAGAAATAAGGGTTTCAACCTTTCCAAATCTGCGAACTTGTACGCTTTTGAGACAAAATTTAGGGTTAGAGCGTTCTCGCATTTTTTCCATTGTAGACTTTCAGCCTTCTGGAGTCCATCCGCGGGTTTATAAGGTTTCAGGTGCTGTGTGAGCTTTTAAGGTGTTCGTGAATTAGGGTTTCGTGTCTTAGGTATATGAAACTTCACGGGTTTGAGGGTTTTTAGGGTTTTTAGGGTTTTTAGGTGAAAATTTGAGGTCTTTAGAGTTTGAAGGCGCCATAGTTTAGTTCAGTTTAGCTCAAAATCTCAAAGTTTAGGGATTCAGAAGTTACCGCCACAACAAAGCCCCAGTTCGCCATGGGACCCCAAAAGTGCGAAGTTTTTGGACCGACCGGACTGTTCCAGAACTTCGCAAACGCCGAAGCCATGGCTCCAATGCTCTTAAACCTAAACCCTAAACCCTAAATGCTGAGCCCTGAACACCCACACACCCCGCAAGCGGTCCGCTTGAATCATGCGAGAGAATGTAAAGTTAAAAAGAGAGGAAAAAAAAAATACAACGGGGGAGGGGGGACAGAAGTGAGGGAGGCAACGCCACAGTGCGACAGCTGGCAGCCTGTGAAGCAAGCACCGCCACGTGGACACTGCCAACTGGCAAGCGCTGTGCCTGGGACACTTGCCTGAAACCCAGACGGTGCCACGTGGCAGCACCGGAACCCGCCGCGTGGCAACCTCGACCAAGTATCGATTTCTTTAGTCTCCACCGTCAGCTCGCACGAGGGGGGCGGGAAATTTGGAACTGACTGGAAACCTTTTGGCCTTCGGGCAGGTGGTCGGCACGTCCGTTCATTGGCTTCGACTTCACTGAAAAAATATCAGGGGAACGCAAAGTACGCCTTCAGGCAGCAAAACGGGCAGGTCTGAATATTTTCGGGGCAGTTTTTTATTTGTCGGTGCGCCGGAGCATTTCGTCGCCTTTAGAGCGGCCCGCGCTTAAAATGGCGAACCCGGTTTTTGGTTTTCAGTTTTCAGTTTTTGGTTTTCAGTTTGTCGCTTCAAACCGGTTTGATTCTCCTTGGTGTGGACCGCAAGAATGTTCTAAAGAACCTTTGGAGCACTGAAGTCAGATTTCAGGTAAGCAAAAAGGAAAGCTTTTTTTCTGACATTTCATTTTGAAAGCCTTGCCGTTGTGGCCATAATTCGCACCCGAAAATAGGGTGAAACTGTTGATATTTACAAGCTCTTTGTTCACATTGTGCAATCAAGTTGTTGTGATTCAGCATTGTACATTAGGGGGGATCCAGACTTAGCCCGGAGCGTACTAAATTCCCGAAATTAGTATACTAAAAGTCAAAGTTTCGTGTACGAATTCCGGGTCGAGATCTGCGGCTCCGCCGAACCCAGCCGTACCGAATTGCGTACCTAGCCAACGCTTAATTCGCCCGACAGGCTTACTATATTGATTTGGCCAATATTAAGTCTGCCCCCCCCCTATTGAACAGAACTCGCAAATCAAGACCACGAAAGAATTTCTTCCAGCTGGTAAACTGAAAATTAATAAATAAATAAATAAATAAGAAGAGAATGAATTTCCATGGAGGACAAAACGCATTATTTGAGGAAATCAGTATACAGATCAGAAAAATGCTAACAAAAAAAAAAGACAAAATCCTCGATCCTTCTCCACACGGAACCCTTCATTGGAACCGGAACGGAAAGAGGATTGGAATAACGGAGATTTAGGGCATCTCTTGATTAAACGGAAACGTAACGGAATTAACGATCTATGCAACATTTTTGTGAGCATCCCAAAAAATATTACAGACGATACTTGCATATATCATCAAGGAAAATCTGCCGTTCTGTTAAACTGCTCTTTCACATGGAACATGGAGCCACGGAACGGCAAGCTCCTTGCGTGTTAGCTCGTCGCAGAAATTCGCGGAGCCTGAACTTCCATGACACTTTGAAGAATTTCCGCTTTTTCTACGTTAAACTTTTCATCTTCTGCGCACTCCGATGGAAAGGAAAAAAAAACCGAAGTTAAGGAGGGTACGGAGATATATCCTCGTCTGGTTTCTCCCTCTGGGTGCGGGTGAGGGAGAGAGGAAAGTGGGGGTAGGAGGCGAGAAGACCAGGGAAAGGGAGTGAGAGAGAGAGAGAGGGAAGGAAGGGTGTGAGAGTTGGATAGCACCGAAAAGAGTGAATGACAAAGGGAAGGAGATGGGAGAAAGGAGGGCGATGGGAGAGAGTGAGAGAGGCGGTGAGAGAGGGCGAGAGAGAGCAATGGAGGGAGTGAAGGGCGAGGGAGAGGAGGGAGACATGAGCCTGAACGGCACATATGAGATAAGCAGAGGGCCAAGAAAATAAAGGTTTCCGTTTTCTGGTTTCCAGTTTTTCAGGTGTAGCGGCGAACACACCTTTTTCGAGCTTAAACTCTGTCAAAAATCGAATAAGTTTTTCCTTGTTCGAAAACAGCACTCCCGTTATTTCCATTGGCGGCTCATCCTGTGTCACAAATGCCTGCGTTCCAAAACAAAGCCAAGGAATAGCCCATTTATCATTTTAGATTAGATTCGAACCATTCAAATTGACAATTTTGGGCTTTAAGGTCTCACAATTCTACTAATTTTTTTAAAAAAGAACTTTGAGGTTCAAAAAAGAATGGGTAATCCTGAGTAGTAAGCAGCCTATAAAAGAATTCCAGATTTTAAAATTTTAGATTTTTCCCGATTTCCAAACTTATCCCTTTGAGATTTGAAATGCAGATGAGAATTCCGATTGGGTACAAATGCAGTATTGAGATGGTTCGAACTCGGCACCTTGAACATACGCAGCGCTTCCACTTGGATAGACTTGTTGGGCTCCTGTTATCACCCCTCAAAAGACAATATTAAAAAAAGAAAAAAATCAAGAACCAAAAATTGTAAAACCAAAGGAAAGGCAACATGAATATGTTACAGAAAAAGATTGGGGACAGATAATCAAAGAGATTGCTACCATGGGATGCGCTTATTACGAGCCAATCGTTTATAGTTCAGGGCTTAGGGTTGAGGGTTTTAGAGAATGAGAGTTTGCAGGCCCACCTTGAGAAGGTTCATGACGATCTTGAGGTTCGCCATGCTGGCGGTGTACCGCTTCAGGGAAGCCGCATTGCTCCGCTCCAACAGGATGTCTCCCAGCATCTACACCACCGTCTCCCTCTCCCTCTCCCACTCGTCAGGGAGGAGAGGGAGTGGGCGGGAGAGGGAGGGAGAGGGAGATGGAGAGGGAGAGGGAGGGAGGGAGGGAGGGAGGGAGGGAGGGAGGGAGGGAGGGAGGGAGGGAGGGAGGGAGGGAGGGAGGGAGGGAGGGAGGGAGGGAGGGAGGAGGGAGGGAGGAGGGAGGGAGGGAGGGAGGGAGGGAGGAGAGAGGGGAAGCGGGGGGGGAGAGAGAGAGAGATGGGGGACGAGCGAGGGAAGCCAGGAGAAGAAGAGAGGGAAGAGAGAGGAGGGGAGAGGGTGGGAAGGAGAGTGGGAGAGACGGCGGGGAGAGAGGGCAATAGGGAGAGCAGGGAAGAAAAGGAAGGGGAGAGTGCGATGGCAGAGCCAGTGGAGGGGAGTGACACAAGAGAAAGGGAGGGAGGAAGAAAAACACAGTAGGATGGGGAAATGGACAAGGGAGAAGACGGAGAGGGACGACGAGTGTGGGGGCGAAAGCAGGAGGGGAGGGAGAGAGAGATAGGAGATAGAGTTAGAGAGAGGAGGGAAGAGGTAGAAAAAGGGAAAGGGACGAGGGAGGAGACAGACAGCGAGAGAGTGAAAGAGAACGAGAGAGCAGAAAGGAGAGAGGAGGGAGAGGGGAGCGGTCAGAGAGGCCTCTCTGTGGCCCTCTCACCCCTCCAACCCTAATCTGTTCCAAGTTAGGTAGCTGTAATTACAAGCAAAAGTTGAATTCTAGGAGTAAAGTTGGCACCTTGATGGCCATCCTACGAGTGATGTATGTGGAAGATTCCAACAGTTTGTTGTATTCCTCAAAAAACTGCAAAAAAAGACTTTTCTGTAAAGAGGAAATTGTTTCTGCTGCTCAAAAAATGTTTCGCAGGTTCGGGCAGACGGCCCGATTTTTTTTGGAAATTCGGCTACTTCCGAAGTACAAATGCAAACAGCAACAACAGCCTTGTGAAGGTGAGAAATTCTCAAATCCCAAAATTTTCAAAGCATCTCTGAGGTCTAAATACTTCAATGGCTGAAACATGATTCCTTGAACAGTAACCTCCTTTAACTTTTTTGGTTCGCTTACAGAAGGAAGTTATCTGAAGTTTTAGTGCTTTTCAAATATTTGGGGAATCTGTACCGAGTCATATTTTCGCTTGAGAAACTCCGCCACCGTTGATTTATGTCTCGTCAGCAGCTCCTGTTCACATGTGAACACAGTTTCCAGTTTTAGCATCAATTTTGACATGAAGTGCCTTTCAATTTCCACTTTCAGACTTTATCTTGTGTCCAATGGTTTGGAGGAAGGTTTGTTGAAAAACCGCAAAACCATAATTTTACTTTACTGCATTTAAAAAAAGACAATAGCGGGTGGTCTCGAAGGTGCGTTAAACCGAACAAACATGATTCATATACACGTACAAATGCATACTCATAAACGTTTAAGTACGTGAAAAAGTACATTAAAACTACACATGCATACACGTTCAAACGTAACAACATATGTAGACAACATATGGCCCTATACAACACATAAACATAAAGTTATTATTTTTCACACAGTCACTGTCGCAATCGTACATGAAAAGTGGTGGCAACATCGGAAGCAACTTCAAAGCTGGGCACCTCCATGTACTTGAAAAAGTTCGGGAAGAGAGGGCAGGACAAAATGTATCTGCCCCAAAGCGCTCCCCCCGCGACTACATCCCCCAATGTAAGGCCCAACGCCCACTCAACGCGGGTTTGCTTTTCACATGCACAGGGATGTATGGGATACATGGAATATAGGGAATATATGGGGTATATGGAATAGGTTATGAAACGTGTACAGAACAACCACATTGTGGGAGGAACGGAGAGACAGTGAGGGGAGGGAAAGAGAGAAAGAAAGAGGCAAGAGGACCTGGGAGGGGACGGGAGGAGCAGGAGATGGGAGCCGCTAAGGGGGAGAGAGAGGGGACACGGGAGAGGGAGAGGGAGAAAGGGAACGGAGAGAGGGAGAGGGAAAGGAAGAGGGAGAGGGAGAGGGAAAGGAAGAGGGAGAGGGAGAGGGAGAGGGAGAGAGAGAAGGAGAGGGAGAGGGAGAGACTCACTTCGCTACCGCCTGGTGTCGAATACAATCCCTCAACATAGAACCATAGAACAGTTCGTTGCTCTGATTTTCATACCTGAACTCACCCAACTCTAGAAACTACTTTCAATGATGTCACAACTGAACGAACATCCGTGAAACTAAACTAGGAGGACACATGTGTGACTTCTGAATTTGCAGCTCTAAGGTCACAAAAACTTAGGGACCCTACAGTTCACATTTTCAGATTCTCTATTCAGTATTTTCCACTTTTTCTCTACGGTACTTCCTTTTGGCATTCAGATTTTCCACAAACTGTGATCCTATAGGGACTTAAGGAGTTACAGAGACTTCAGGTCGTCATAAGTTTGATTTCGGTAAAAATCATAACCATTTTGCATGTTTCCGGATTTTAATGTCTACGTCAAAATTTAAGACCTAGGGTTGGAATTCCACTCCCTCCCCCGGGCTTCCACACCCTCCTTTTCACTTAATTCTTATTTCCATCCTCACCCTTTAATCATGAGGTCTAGCAGGTCCGTGTGGGCCTCCAAATAATCTGAAGCAACCATTTCATTATTTACTTTTTGGCGCTGCAAATTGGCGACTATTTGCGATACATCTTTTCTTGTCTGCGGGGGAAAAGAACAAAACAAACAAACGCCACATTCCCAGAGAAGAAGGCCGTAAGATTTGTAAATTTCGAAAGAAGGCAGGAGAAGAGGGGAGGGGGGGGGGGGGAGCCAGTGAGTGAAAGAGAGAGGCGGGAAAAGGAGGTAAGCACTGTGAAATGGAAGGAAGAAGGAAAGGGGCGAAAGTAGACGGAAGAAGGGAAAGAAAGTGACAAGTCGAGGAAAGGAAATGAGGGAGCGGAGGAGGGAGATAGGAGGAAGCTGCAAATCGAGGGAATAGGGAGTCAAGGAGCAAGTGAGAGGTGGAAGCAAGACAGCAATGAGTCTGACAAAGAGAGGGGGAGAGAGTGAGAGAGACATACATCAAAGTCAAGTATCGGTACTGCCTTTACAAGTTGGCTGAAGAACTCTCCCATGAAGATGGCTTGCGTGACCTGCACCCCGAGGTCTGGATTCGGAAATTTTTCCGGGTCGCCGTACAGAATTTCCTTGATATCACGAATGCTCTTGGCCAAATCTTCCACCGCCTGCCCGGAGAAAAAAAAATAATGATCATTGATATACTCAATACATGTCATTTCATGGAATAGGGGTTCATGTGTACTTAGCATTCTCCTGTGAAGC
Organism: Zygnema circumcarinatum; assembly: GCA_037447605.1. Classification (NCBI taxonomy): domain Eukaryota; kingdom Viridiplantae; phylum Streptophyta; class Zygnematophyceae; order Zygnematales; family Zygnemataceae; genus Zygnema; species Zygnema circumcarinatum. The sequence goes on along the minus strand of CM074813.1, from coordinate 2,583,769 downwards.
GATAACGCCGAGAGATGGGGGCGAAGGAGAGAGGGAGAGAGAGAGAGAGAGAGAGGGGGAGAGAGAGACCTTGGCCTGCTCCTTGGGGTCCTTATTGGAGATGACGGCTGCGAGCTTCGCGGCTGCCAAATGCACGTAGTCACTGGGGCCAACCGGCGCCCTCGACTTCAGCGAGGCCGAGTGGCTGAACAGCCGCTTCATCTTGCTCATGGCGCCCGGGAGGAGAGCGAGGGGGGGGCGAAGAGAGAGAGAGAGAGAGAGAGGGAGAGAGAGAGCGAGGGAGACGAAGGGAGAGGAGGGGGAGCCCAAGCGAGCGCAGCGACTGTGACGGGAGTGAGCGAGTGTGTGTGTGAGTGAGAGAGAGCGAGAGAGAAAGAGAGAGGCTATTACAATCCGCAATGAGAGAAATTATGAGAAGGCTGTACAGTCTCTTTTTACTCTTATTAAAGCCTGCGGCATGCAGGCAGCGCCCGGCTCTGCCATGCAACTCTCTCTCTCTCTTCAGCAGCCAAAGCTGCCCCTGGGAACTGCTGTAAGAGCTCCCACCGGCAGGGAACAAGTGCTGCAGGCGACGGAGCTTTTGCAAACCCTAATCGTCCATGGATGGGGCGCAGTTACGGTGTGCCGTACTGGAACTGTATCATGGAACCTTGGAATGAGGTCAACGCAATTCCACCAAATCAAATTTTCCTGCCACGGCTCATTCGTTAGGGGTACGTCGGTGACAAACTGGAAATCTCAGTTTCCAACGGATGACGTATGCGGGTTGCCATGAGTGATGGCATAACATACCGTAGGTGACGTCATGGCGTAAGGTATGGAAAGTTTAGCAAACTAGCAATCTCAGCAGGGGCGGTTTTGTCGTTATGGAAAACTGTATGCGGTGTGTGCTTACCCGTCTGATATATAAACGGCGCGTCGTTAAAATGCTATGCGCACATCTATGACGTTGGTGAAAATGCTGCAACCAATCAGGAGCCACCGACAACGGATGGCCCGTCGAAAGTCGATAGGGGCGGTAGGTTTTGTCGTTTCTGTGTAACATGGGGATATATCGCCACCCTGACGGCGTATCGACAGCGACCGACATACCGTACCTTGCTGCCGCTGCCGCTGCCGGTTTGCGCTACTTTACAGTATTACCTTACCATTTGCCGGCCGAAGCGGTACTGTAAATTACGTTTTTTGCCAGCGCCGGCAAGTTCTGTCGGTCGCAGACGATACACCGGCGATACGCTGATGAACTGGCGATATGCTTACTCTAGTCGAATACGACAAACTGTCCGCCACGTTGCACAGCCCCCAACCACCAGATCTCTCGACGTGGCATCCCAAGGGGTGGTCGGTGGCTTCTGATTGGCTTGAAGTGTACCACTGAACGAGAAACCTTAAATGGAAACGTCCGTGGAATCCGATTGGGGCACCTCCGAGATCTGCCTGAGGGAAAAGGGAAAAATCTGCGGATCGGACGGTATGAATTCTCCGGAAAGATGGGAAGTTTGGGATCAGGCGATTGGAGGGAGGGAAAATATCTGCATGCATTATTGTTTTATAGAACGGGTACAGGTTTGGGGCTCATGGTGGCGGCCTCATGGCATATTTCCAGATTTGCAGTGTACGCGGTCTAACGTCGCGCAGATTCAACTGACTTCCCGTCTCTATGCGGTAGTTATCCTACGGTCTCTGTTAAGGGTAACCATTTGTAAAAATAACAGGGAACAGTCCGAGCCAACCGATGGTGCCAACGATTGGTAATGGTCGGTTTGGGCGGTGACGATGGTCCATGGCTGGCGGCCGCGCGCTTCCAATACCGTACCGTCCCTGAACCCTTCGCCTAAACCCTGATGAAGCGAGCCCCAACCTGAACCCTAAACTAACCCTAATCTAAACCCTAATCCCAACCTCAAAACCCTAAACTCAGAACACCCGCTGCTGCATCTCGCCATCCTCCACCCTGGAGGGCGCCGGCCGTGAAACATGGAGCAGCAGAGCGGTGCCATGGCCTCCGTCGGGCGGCCATGGCGGCAGCTTGGACGAGAGCGAAGAAGCGCAGGTGCTAGGCATCTCATGTGTGTGTGTGTGTGTGTGTGTGTGTGTGTGTTTTTTCTGTCTCACGCGGGGTTAAATTCAACAAAGCGTTTTTTCTCTGATGTATGGGTGCTGGGCGATGAAATATGCTGTAGAGGTTGGCTCCTTTATGCCCTCTATGCTTTTCTTAGATGTGTTTGAGGAAGGAAGGAAGGGCTAGGAAGGGTTAGGGTTAGGGTTGGGGTTAGGGTTAGAGGTAGGGTTAGGGTTAGGGTTTGCTTTCTGCATTTTCAAAAAGTATATATTTTTTTCTTGCCTGCTTTCTTCCTTTCGTTCTTTCTTTTTGCGATTTTCAAATCAAGGACTCCATGCTTTCATATGTATCATTTTCCTCAACAAATGTGAGCCCAATCAGCTTTAAGAGGGTGAAGCTCGGGCTCTCGGTTTCAGATATGCGTCCCGGAGTATGTAGACGTGGTGGTAGAAGTCTCCCGCGGGAGCTTTGTGAAGCGTCGACCTGATGGCTGTGTGGATGTGGTCGGCCCCATTCCATGTCCGTTCAACTATGGCTCTATTCCCAGGATTCCTGCACCAGATGGTGAGATGCTGCGCCTACGCCTTTTGTTTCTTTATCGTTAGTAATGTCTATGTGTCAAGTTTTGTTGACTCACACTTCTACGAGATGCTTTCTGGCTCTAATCGTAATAGTTTGTGCTGTAGTCCGACAACGACACATTTTAATCCTATCTGTGTTTTGACCTCACCTTTTATCGGACATCACATTGACTTTTCAACCTGTTCGTCAGATAAACCTCAAACTTATTTCGAATTACTGCTCCGGCTTCATACCAATATTTTTGTCATTCAGCCCTAATCAATAGTTTGAAATCGTTTCTGAACTCACATAGTAATCAAAAAGCTTTTGTACGTCATGCTCAATCCCAAGTCTGAACCCTAATTTTGAAAAGAATAGACAAAATGGTCAATGAATGGGATGAGAAAACTCCTGAAATTGTGGTTAGTTTACTTAAAGTCCTGACATGATAGTGCTCCAATAGACATATATTGGGCATATTTTAATCGTGCTCTCAGAAACTTGACTTTCAATATAGTAATGGTTTTAGATTGGATAGCATTTTCAGAGTAGAAGAATTTTCAGATGAGCTTGAAGAGTGATACCCCGCAAATGTCTCAAAACATGGCATATCCCACCTTCTTAGCTTGTTCATTTTGTGTCTTTATAGGAGACCCTTTGGATGCTGTAATATTGGGAGCCCGCCTGCCCTATGGCCACAAAGGCACATGGCGAGTGCGGGGGATGGTGAAATTCATCGACGCAGGGGAAGTTGACAATAAAGTTATTTGCAAGGAAGAGGTGTCTTCTTCAGTCGCTGCACAATCGCCAGCTCAATGCACCAAACTAAAAACGCCTGCAAGGTTGCAGGGGGATCAGCCGTTTTGTTCTCATGGAATCAGGGCCAATTTTGCCAAATCTTCAAACAGTGTTGTGTCAAATACCGGCAGTAGGATACATCAGAATCGGAGCTTAGAGAGAGACTCCAGGAAAGCGGTAGAGGGACGGAAATGTACGACTTGGGTTTGTGACGGAAGAGGAGATGAGGGGAACCTCTCCCTCGGGGAATGGCTGCTTGTCACCGCCTTCTTCAGTAGTTATGCTGTATTCAAGGGAGCCCTAAATTCGGCTCGTGGTAAAGTAGGAAGGACATCGTTTGAGGGATGGGAGTTTCCTTAGTCACTTTCTAGTCATGCTCCATGTTCCTGGCAATAGCGTGAGGAGAGTGCGCCTTTCCAGATAGGTAGGTGGGTAGGTAGGTAGGTAGAAGAAGCCGTTTTTAGGGTTTTTAGGGTTTTTAGGGTTTTTAGGGTTTTTAGGGTGCGATGGGTTTGCAGGGTGCGATGTTGGGGCCGTCTCAGCTGCCGAAGGAGAAGCATAAGTGGCTCTCCCCCGGCCTGAAGGCGGTCTCCTTGTGAGGCCTCTGGAACGCTTTCTGTTCCAGTTTCTGCTTTTAGGGTCGCGTTAAGCGCACACCGCAGTTTCCCAGGGACACACCGCACGTGAAAGTGGGCCAATCACGTGTCCCCAGGTTTTTGTCTTTGCTGGCGTCATTTTTTAGTTTGTACGATATCCGTACAGATTTCCAGCTTCGAAATCGTACAGTATGCCGCTTTTGGAAGCCTCTCCGGGTCCCATGTCGTAAATTTGCGTGGGTTCTAGCATCGCGAGATCAACCGTCGAACGGGCAGGTAGCGGACAATTTCTGTTAGCCAGTCGCACGTGCGACTTATCATGTTGGCGCACTATAGAACCATGTCGCACACATGTCGCAATATGAGTACTATGTCGCACAAGGAGAAAGCGTCGCACCATCCCACTACCATTAATTTGAACAATTGAACAGTAACGATTTTGGCTGTTCCAAAAAAAAAATGAATTACAGTACAGTACTGTAGGTACTGTACGGTAGTGATAACCCGTACGGTCAAACGTGTTCCCGAATCAGTCCCTTTCAAAATGAGTACAGTATCTCGCAGATCCACGCTATATCAATGCTCTTCCGATATTTGGTAAATGACTGTAACGGGCCGTTTTGGGCCAACATAGAACGCGAACCAAGTGAGCTGACAGCTGGAGGGGTTGGCGGGCGGCGACTGTGCCTCCTCGCTCGCTCTTGAGAGGATCCCTTGATGAGGGATTAGGGTTGGAGGATTAGGGTTTAGGGTTTAAGGGAGCTGGGCGAGGGGCCCTGGGTGAAGGTGGAGCAAGCTGAGCTTTCTGGAGGATGTTCATTGATGGTTTTTTTCAGGCGCAGCTTTAGGGTGTGATTTTTTTCTGGTTGTTTTTGTTCTTTTTTTTTTTTTTTTTTTAAAGCGAAGAAGCCACTGGTGAACACTGCGATCGAGGGAGGGTTCAAGGCTTCAAGAGCTACGCCAGGGCGGGCTTGGGGTATTCGCCAGATATTGGTCATTATAGTTCTTTATCGAAGCCTTACTCGCAGAGAGATAGAGAGAGGGCGAGAGACTAGATAGAGAGTGAGGAAGAGAGAGGCAGAAGGAGATATAGGAAGGGAGAGACAGAGAGAGAGAGAGTGAGAAGGGGAAAAGGGAAGGTTGATAGAGAGAGAGAGGGAGGGTGGGCCGAAGAGGGCAGGTGCCATGGCTTCCATTCCCTCCATCCATGTTTCTTCCTCCTCCCTCTCCCTCTCCTCCCTCAGTCTGCAGGAGGCCGCCCCTTCTCCTTACTCCCTGAAGCCCACCCCTTTGAGCCGCCCTGCAAAGAGGCCCTCCCTCAGCACGCCTCTCAAAAGCTCCGCCTATAGAGCAAACCTTAGATTCTCCCTCCCCTCTCTTTTGTTCCGACCCCAGGAAACCCTAATTTCGCCATCCGCCAGTCGGGAGAGGGGGATGCCGGCTGTAGCAGCCGCAGCATCCGATGCGAAGGTTGTAGCTGCTTCGGATCATGGCATGGCTGTAGCGACGGATGCCGACATTCAGTTCAGTAATGGGCACATGGGAAGCTCTGGGGAGAATGCGGAGCCTGACACCGCGACTGTGGCTGTGCATGGAGGTGAGGGAGGGAGCCTTCGGAGCTGTGCGTGTGGGAGGTGGGGGGTGTGGAAGGAGAGTTCCCTTGCTTTAAATGTCAGTTCCTTTTGAGGTTTGGGCTTCAACTGATTACACAACGGGTGTCTTAGAAGAAGTCCTGGCAATCCATTGTTTGATCCGCCCACACACTACTCCTCTCCCGCCCTCTCCACCCTCTCTTCCTCCTCTGTTTCCCACTCTTCATTCTCTGCTTCTCTCGCTCGCCCCTCTCCTCCTTTTCTGTTTCTCCCTTTTCTCCCTCTTTTTTCTCGCTGTGTCGCTCTCTCCTCCCTCTCTTCCTTCTCTATTCCCCCCTGTCGTGCTCTCTCTCTATCCCGTTTTTCTCCTTTTGCCTATTTCTCTCCTGTTTAACTTTTCTTGTTTTTTTGCGCCTTCGTCCTTGCCCTCTTTCCCCTGCCTTTTCTTTTTCTCCTTTCCATTGCCCTTCCTCTCTCCTGCCCTCCCCTCGCTCCTTTTTTCTTCATTCGACTTTCTCTTTGTCTTCATCACACGGCCGCCTCCTCCATCCGTACCATTTCCCATAGTTTTTCTCCCCTCTCTCTTCTTTCTCTTCTGTCCTCTCTCCTTCCCTCTCCATGTTCGCTTGTTCTCCCTCCGACACTCTATATCTCCCTCTATTTCTCGTCGCACTTCCTCTCTCACTACTCCACCCGCCCATCTCCCTCTCCTCATGCATCCAGTTTCGTATTCTCTCATTCCTTCCTCCGCTTTCTTCCTAACTTTTTCATTGTTTCCCTCCTGTGTATGTCTTTTAGCTTATCTGGTTGTTCGTTCAGGTTTTCTCCTGAATCCTGATAGGATCGTGTTCTTGAAATCCCTTCTTCAATGAATTTTGGAAACATTTTATTTTCCTGATGGAGTGTTGATCAGGAAGTTTTTCTGATGCAATGCAGGAGAGCGGCAGGGAAGGCCGAAAGTCTCCGACTCTCTAACAACGCCAATCGTTCAAACTGCGACTTATTTCTTTAAGAACACTGCTGAATTGATCTCCTTTTTGGTAAGCAGCCCATGTCTACGCTACCAATTTAGCGTACCTTTCCAAAATCTATCAACTCTTTTAATATTGTTTTCAATTAATGGCATTCAACAGCCTTCACTTCATTTTCTCGAAAATATTGCAAGATGGTGATAGATCCTTGCTTGTTGGACTCAGCAGATAAATTTTCGGGGAAACTGTGAATACAAAATGCATACACATACATAATACACATATATTCCTCCCTGTTTCAAGTCAAAGACCTACAATGAGACATGCAATGATACTTGGAAAGTAAATGAAATCGGCAAAGGTTCAACTTGAAGTCTCTGCTTCCCCTTTAACAAAGGTAGCATTGACCATTGTGCATTAACAGGAAGGTTCGTATCCGAGTTTTGAGTATGGAAGATATGGTAATCCGACAACGAATACGGTCGAGGAGAAAATCAGGTGAGGTAAATATCTACTTTGAGTGCGCTGAAGAAGAAACATAGCCATTGACAGTTTATGTAAACCCAGGCACTTCATTTCTCAGAAAAAATCTTTCCCACTCTGCTAAAAAGAAAGCAACTTTGCCCCATAAAACTCATCTCAGCTGAAGAATGATTCACTTAAATCTCTCTTTCTTTTTGAAATTTGATTGCAGTCAGATAGAAGGAGCGGAAGAGACCCTTCTCTCTGCTTCAGGAATGTCATCTGCCACCACTATGCTGCTTGCTCTCGTACCCGCCGGAGGTCATATTGTGACTACCACCGACTGCTACCGGCGAACTCGGCAGTTCATTCAAACGGTTCTGCCGAAGATGGGAATCACAGTAAGCCCCCATCTCTCTCTCTCTCTCTCTCTCTCTCCTCTCCACTCTCATGAGCTTCATCTCGTACAAAGATCGGCTGCTATATACGCTGTCAAGTGTTTTCTAGAAACCTCGGAAAACTTGAAAACCAATCTCGGACCAATGTGCAGACAACTGTCATCGATCCGGCTGACATGGAATCTTTGGAGAGAGCATTAGACCAGCATAAGGTGGACCCCTCCTCCCCCTTCCTTCTTTTCTCAACTCCCATCACTTAAATCACAGTCTTCATTGGCGACTTTTGACTGCCACTACCACGATCCGATTTCGTCAAACTCCATCCTCAAAATTGGAACGTATATGTATGCATGTACAGGTTTCTTTGTTCTTTTCGGAATCTCCCACCAATCCCTACCTTCGCTGCATCGATGTGGAGTTGGTCTCAAAGTTGTGTCATGCGAAGGGGGCGTTGGTCTGCATCGACTGCACTTTTGCAACTCCCATAAACCAAAAGACAATAGCACTCGGAGCCGATATGGTGCTCCATTCTGCGACCAAATATCTTGCAGGACACAATGATGTGAGCTCTCACTGCTCTTGAAGAAGCATAAATCTGTGCTCTTTAAAGTAGTATTGACTTGTGTACTGTCTGTTTTGTGCCCCAATTCATCCGCAAAAGATCGTACTTCATGTCGTTTGTGGGGCAAGGCAAAATCTTGGGATGGGTTTAGGGGTGGTGCAGCTGCAAAAGAGTCTATAGTCTAAAGACAAAATTTGCAATATGTGTACATTATTTGTGACAGGTATTGGGAGGGTCATTGAGCGGGTCTCGCAAATGCATATCCGCAGTGAGAGCACTGCACAACGTTTTGGGGGGAGTGGTCGACCCGGTGAGTGCTTTCTTCTTTTTAGGGTGAAATGGTCACATGGTTTGTGAACAATGTCAAAGAAATGAGGACTGAGTTCTTAATGGGTTTTGTTGGAAAACACAAGACAGACCCTTCGACCCTTTCTTCTTGAATTTGATCTGAACGGTCATCTATTTCAGGCACCACCTCTTGAGCGTTGGGAAAACTGAAGGTTGGGGAAGGAAAGAGAAGGAAAGAAAAACTAGTTGGAAATGCATTTGATCTTTTTAGGGTTTCAGTTGGCTGTTCTAAAGGAAGGAACGTTGACTATGAAACTTGCATTTCTTAACCTTCAGTAGCACCAATGAGGTTTCGGTTTATGCCTTATAGTTTGCGCTTTATGCATGGCAGCATGCGGCCTACCTCATATTGCGTGGAATCAAAACTTTGGACCTGCGAGTTCAACGGCAGAATGAGACTGCGTTGAAGCTCGCACGTGCGCTCGAAGCTCATCACAAGGTATGTTAAAACATTTAGATGGATCATTATCCTTTTTGATCTTTGTAGTCTCCAAAACTAATGGGCAAACATTCTGTTGAGACATATCATCTGTTGGGCAGCTTTCGTTTGCCGTTCCTTTATGTCCCTTCTCCCAACCTCCCCCCTTCTTTCTTTTCCTTTATTCGCCCTCAGATCGTGCGCGTGCACTACCCGGGGTTGGAGAGTCATCCGGAACACCACATCGCCGTGCGGCAAATGAAGGGATTCGGGGGGGTCATCAGCTTCGAGGTGCGCCACTAGACCATGAAGGGAGACGAGAGAGAGAGAGAGGGAGGGAGAGAGGGAGGGAGAGAGAGAGGCAGTGAGAGATGAAGAGAGGGAGAGAGGAGGGAGAGAGAGGCAGTGAGAGATGAAGAGAGGGAGAGGGAGGGAGAGAGAGAGTGAGAGAGAGAGAGACAGTGAGAGACAGTGAGAGATGAAGATAGGGAGAGAGGAGGGAGGGAGAGGCAGTGAGAGATGAAGAGAGGGAGAGGGAGGGAGAGAGAGAGAGTGAGAGAGAGAGAGAGGCAGTGAGAGATGAGCGGGAGGGAGAGAGAGGGAGGGAGAGCGAGAGGCAGTGAGAGATGAAGAGAGGGAGAGGGAGGAAGAGAAAGAGTGAGAGAGAGAGGCAGTGAGAGATGAAGAGAGGGAGAGAGAGAGTGAGTGAGAGAGAGGGAGCAATGGAGGGAGTGAAGGGAGGAAGGGGAGGACTGGGGAGTGGACATGAAGCTTTTCTTTTTGGTGGGGCGGGGTGGGGAGAAGGAGAGTTGTTGATGAAATCGGACATGTAAACAAAACTTGTTTATGTAATGTCAGGTCTGACAGTTTGTTGTTCTCCGATGTTCAGATTGATGGGGACTTGAAGAGGACCTCTAACTTTGTCGATGGTCTGAGGATTCCGTACATTGCCCCCTCCTTAGGGGGCTGCGAGAGTCTGGTGGAGCAGCCCACAATCATCTCCTACTGGTCAGCAGCCGCCCCCTAAACCCCTAAAATCCCGCAAAACCCAAAAGACCCCTTTTTTTCTCAAAATTGGGTGCAGGGTGGTTTCAAGTGTTGAAGCTGAGTCAGCTTGAGTACTCTCTCGCACTGCTCCTTCCCTTCTCGCTCTCTTTCTTCTCTTTTTTCTCTCTCTGTCTGGAGAAGATGGCAGCTCCCCTTATTGTCTTATTGGGAGGGAGGTGCAGGGATTACGGCCCCGCTGAGAGGGCGAAGTTGGGGATCAAAGACAACTTGGTTCGATTCAGCTGCGGAATTGAGAAGTACGAAGACATCCATGATGACGTCATGCAGGCCCTGGATGCCATATGACGGCTCTTCCATGCGACCTTCTTCGGTTTCAGTTTCTGTCACGTTTTTTTTGCTCCAATGGCGTGTCCAGGTTTTGGCCAAATATATGGCCAAAACCTATATGTTTTAAATTGAAGGGGGAGGAGGGGGGGGTAGTAGCTGCCGTTGCCTCCCGTGTGACAGAGGCAGCGGGTTGTGGGCGGGTGTTGGCCTGTTTTGAGGATTCTATGCAATTATTGGAAGGTAATTGTTGTGAACATTCTTTAATTTCTGCGTCAGTAATGGGGTGCGGGGCTGGTAGTAGACGGTGTTTGGGATTCTATGCAATCACTGAATGAAAATTGTTGTGGACAATTCTTGACTGGTGGCGAATGGTCGCAGTGTGCGGAACCCTTGAGACTGCTGAAGTCGTTGTCTCAGAGCATGGTCAGGTTGTGGACGACATTCATGGTGGATTTCATGTGTCCATGTCCATGTTTTAGGGTTCGTTTCCTGGGACGTCGTGGACAATGCCATGCCCGTGGCCATGGGTCGATGTCTCATTTTATGGAGATGTGGTGGCCACATGCCCATCCCAAAGAGAAAGCGTGGCGGACCCAAGAGAGAGCTGTGAATTGGCGCATGCATGCGTGCATGCGCCGGCGGCGGAAAAACGGTTCATCACACGCGTGCAAACGGGCCCGAGGTTACCTTGTGGCCCTCTTCTAACAGAGTTAACGGCATACAATATGAAAGGATCGCGAAATGCCAGTACTCGTCTCGGATGGTTTCTATCCAACAGCTTACTTTGCCTGAAGCGTTACAGATCGAAAAGAAAGGGACGGTCTTCATGTTTGGGGGATGCGAGTGGGCAGAAAGCGGACGGAGAGACAGCAGGGAAGGGGAGGGAATGAGGGAGAGGAGGGGCGGATTCAGGATTTTAGTGTAAAGGGGGACTGCCCAGTGAGTTTGAATAAAAAAAATGAAATTCGAGTGCATTTTTGCTATTCAACCTTCAAATTCTAACAGCTTTTTAAAATCTGAGGGAGGCCTAAGCCCCCCCAAACGCAACCGTGGACCCGCCACTGGAAGGGAGGGAAGGGAGCAGAGGGATTGATCGAGGATAAGACATGAGTCATTGAAGATCATAAGTCAACTTCCCCTTCCAAGAGGGGAAGGAAGTTGACTTATGACCTTCTTATGAACCTTAAAATCCCTAACGACGTCATTTAACTGAAACAAGTATATGCAATTGCACCGAGCACATGCTGTTACTGAACCAATTGTTTCAACAAGCTGTTGTACAAAGTCGAGAGCATGGGCAGCAGCTCTCCTGAAGCAAAAAATAAAAAGAATGTAGTTACCTAGTGACCTAGTTGCCTCTACCTGCCCTACAAACCAAATATTTCCTTTTTCCACATTAATGTCATACTCTGTTTCAACGACCAAACACTGCACTTTTAAAGCACACGTCTACGTCCACATTAACACGTGTGTTGCTTTCAACACGTAACTGAAAAATAAAAAAAACAAATGAACCAAGCGACTATAAAGCTACTCTAATCCTCAAGATTAAGCTATGTTTCAAGGCCCCAAAAGTTACTCGTTCGCCACCACCACGCTCTCCTCCTCAGAGGTTACAGCCCCCTTCTTGGGAGCCTCGAAGCTGCTGAACTTGAAGTCGGTACTCAGCAGCGTCGCCAGCCGATAGTCGTCAGGCTCGCCGTCGAGGAAGCCCTTTCCTTCCTCGCTGTCGGCGGCGAAGTTGTGGCCCAAAATTTGGTTTAGGGCGGAAAACTTCGCAGACCTCTCGCTCCTGCCCTCCTCAGTTCGGTAGGTTTGACCCAATATGCCGTGCATTGTGGGAGTCACCTGCACCACCCAATCGATCGTCAATTTCAGTTCACTTCTCTTTCAATTCAATCAAATTCTTAAAAGAAAAAAGAAACTACATACACATATTTATGCATGCATAAACATGTACAATCTACAAGCCCTAAAAACCCTAAAAACGCTAAAAACATATACCTGGAGGAATTTGAAGTCGAGGTTGAAATGAACTTGTGCGTCCTCGGGCGTCTGAAGAAGGGGATGCGCCACCCGGAGGCTGACGTCGAGCTCGAGCAGGTCCGCCATGGCGACGCTGAAGCGGTCCATGTCGTACGGCCCCTTCTTCTCCTCCGCCTCGAAGGTGACACGCAGAGCCCCTCCCGCGAGCTCGAGGCTATGGCCGAGGGAGGGCACGCCCACGGACTCGCCGTCCATCTCTATGGCGGCCATGAATCCATGGCGGCCGCGCTCCTGCTCCTTCCCACTGCGCGCCACGAGACGGAGCGTGTGCTGCACGCCCTCGTGCTTGAACACAATGCCCACCTCCCTGCAAGGAACAGCAAGCAGCTACCTCCTATGCTTCAGTTTGGAGCAGCTTAAAGGAGAGAGAGAGAGAGAGCGCCCCCCGGGAGAGAGAGAGGGGTGGGGAGGGTGGTGGGTTGGTGAGAGAGAGAGAGAGAGAGAGAGAGAGAGAGAGAGAGAGAGAGAGAAAGAGAAGAGGGGGTCCCCTCACTTGATCCAGGAGCGCAGCGTGGTGCGGTTATCGCGGTACCCCCCGAGTTGTGCGTTCACCGCGAGGCCCTCCGCGCTGACGAGGCTGAACGCGGCCCCGAGGGCGCCGCTGAAGTCGAAATGAGTACCGCGCGCGCCGACCAAGTGCGGGTCGTCGTTGCAGCTCGAGTCGGGGTTGCACTCGCCGCCGATCCTGCAGCGACGGTCCAACCTTCCACGTCAGCACCTTGCGCCTGTCTCCCCCTGTCCCACTTCTCTCTCTCTCTGACTCTCTCTCTCCTTTCCTCCCTCTTCCCTCTCTTTCTCTCCCTCTCCCCTCTGCACTCGCTCGCTCTCTCTCCCGCTTCCTCTCTAGACATTCTCCCTCCTCCGTCCTTTACTCTCCATTTTCCCTCTCCCTCTCCCTCTCCCTCTCCCCCCCCGTTCCTCCCCCTCCTCTCTCCCTCTCTCTCCCTCTCTTCACGAGCTACAAGCGGGCGCGAGGTGCGCACCAGGAGGCCTGGCTGTCGAGCTCCTTCTTGTAGACGGGGACGAAGCCGTACTTGAGGAGGTAGCACTGCTGCCCCGCGGCGGGAAGAGCGACCCTGTACCTCCCCCCCCCGCCAACCAGTCAGTTGGAATCGCTAGAATTGCTCACTTGGTCGACTTGATTTGACTTGACTTGATTTGACTTGACTTGACTTGACCGACTCGTCTGACTTCAGATTCCAGAGCAATTGGGAGCAGCAGTGGGAGGGACGCACGGGTAGCTGTCTTCGAAGAACTGCCAATACTTGCAGCCGGGCGTGCGCGCGCAGTTGCTGCAGCACTGCTGCGCCTTGATGGCCTGCAAGAGGAGAGGGGTTTTAGAACAGAGATAAACCCTCCAACCATCGCATGCAGTGATGTTGCTACGCTCGACACATACAGAATGAATGTCATGCATGCATGCATGCATGCGGGCGCTTACCGGGTCGCACTTGATCTTGTCCTTCCCCTTGAGCCCGTTCTCTTTGCAGATGATGTACTTGTCATCAGGTTGCTGCACACATTCCAACATCACTCCGAGCCGTCAGAACATCACATCATGATGATGACCTGAGGGGGGGGCAGCTTCCGTACGGTACGGCCCTCACCGGGTAGCCCTCGAAGTTGAAGCTCCCGGAGCCCTTCTTCCCGGCCTCGCCGTTGCCCATCCAGACGCCCTTCTTGTACCCGAGCTTGCCCGCGTTGCACCCCGCCACCGTGCACCCTCCTCGGGGCGTGTTGGCCGCCATGGCCGCGGCCAGGCCCGCCATGGCCACCGCCACCTTCAGAATAGCAGACATACCCGCCATAGCTTCCTCTCTCTCCTCCCTCGTCTCTCTCGCGCCTCTCTCCCTCACTCCTCCCTCTCCCTTGATCCCTTTAACCCTTCTCTCCTTCCTTCCTCCCTCTCTCTCTCACTCTCTCAATCTGAGCTCGGGCGCTCGGCGGCTGCTTCCTCTTCGTCCCTCCCTCCCGCTTTGTATCGGCCCTGCGGCGGCGCAGTGTGTCGGCAGCTCCTGCCAGCGGACGCCGACACGCCACGCGGATCTCAGGAGAAACCACCACGTCATCCCGTGACGTGGACGCATTTGTTGCACCGACTTTAGAGGCGCTGTCCAAAGAATAACGCTGGATAGGTTAAAGGTGAGATTGAGGATGTTTTTGTCTTATTAAATTGTCGTTTGTGAGAGATCACGTGTCCAGCCTGTACCCGAATCCGACTATGCTTTTGGACGTACCTGAAATGGGCCGTTTTGTCGATTTGTCCGAGGAAGCTATCTGTTGAAGCAGCAGGTGGATTAGGTGACGTCATTGGGCACGAGTGGAGAAACGGACAATATACTGCGATTATGACTGTGACGTTATGTGTACGGCAAAGTTTTGTATTGGCTGAAAAAGACACGCTAGTATTACTTAACCTGAATTTTTCCGTGTCGGCAAGACGACAAAAGGTTGACACCGTCCGCAGTTCTGCACGGGTTCTTGTCGGGTAGTGTGTGCCACCTCATCATGCCATGGCCGCACGCTAGTGGCGGATGTATATCTGGCAGGTGCGATATGCGTTTTATAGTGTATCCGTATCGGTGATCCATCGTTTGGAGCACACCCAAAACGGACAGATCTGCCCGTTCGAGGGCGCAAACAATCAAAAGGCTTTTTGTCGTCTTATGGATGGATGCCACGTGATGTGACAGCCTGGCGCCCTCGGTGTGCCGCCGCCGCGGTTCTTTTCGACCGAAAGAAAATAATTATTATTGAGAAAAAAAAAAAAAAAAAAACAGCGTCTTTGAGCGAAAGCCCGCACAACAAAAACATGGACACATGAATCGATCAACCCCCCACAACCGCAACGAGGCGAGCCCGCCCTGCATGCATGCAAGCTGCACACAGGCCCGTGGGCGGACCACGGGTACGAGCACAATAGAACATCGTCGGAACACTAGGCATGTGTAGTTAAGGCAAGTAAATGATTTAAAATTAACTCGACAGTGTGGAGAAATGCGCATTTCATACAGAAGAGTATCCGGGGAATAAGGCCTGTACTCTCTTCTCTTCCTCTTTGCTTTTTCTTTGGGCATGTGTGCGTCTCTCCCATGCCCTTCCAAGGCCCGCTTTAACATTTGTGGAACATTTGAGGGATACATGGTTCGCACATCCTCTGCCCTTAGGGACACGCTCATTGCAAGTCATCACCAACCTTTCTTGGGCACAATCTCAATACAATTTTTCTGTTATTGAACCATAAACATGTAAAATATCCAGCGTACCATTCCCCACAAGCTACAAAACACGAATAATATGAATCAATAGAAGCATATAGCCTTACTCCTAAACAACCACCAGCAACCTCCCCCCCCCCCCCCCCCCCCCCC
>CM074813.1:2541534-2561741 GCA_037447605.1 Zygnema circumcarinatum | reverse complement strand
CCTCATGCAGACTGCTATGCAATCCCATAGACATGCAGTGCCCACACAGCTTCGCAGCAATCCCTGAAAGTGATTGCCAGTGACCTACTCATTCTTTGGTCCTCCTTTGACATTGCTATCGCGTGCTGCTTTTGTTTTGCTTTCAGACGAACAAGACGACTGCGAGGTTATTCCCCGCCGTGCTGGACGTGGAGAACCCTGAGTTTCAGCGGCGGCTTGACCGGCTGGTCGCCCTCAACCGCGAGATGCAGACCATGGCCGGTCCGCACCTCCTTCAGAGCCTGCGGAGGGCGCCTCTCCTCGCCGCCTTTTTGGGGGAACTCGCGGCGTTGTATCTCATGCCGCCAGTTGATTCGGGGTCGGTGGAGTTGGCAGAGTTTGAGCCGCAAATAGTCTATTAGAGGAGACTGGCTGACTGCGCTCTTTGTGTAGTAGTAGGGTAGGCTTTTAGGTGTAGGTTTTAGATGCTTAAATCAAATGGTTTATTGCAACGAGAGGTTGTCGTGGTGTTGTTGATCACAATGATGGTGATGATGGATGACCTTTTTTTTTTTTTGGTTTGTTTTTTTCATTTTGCCGACAAACGGGACAAGATGGAGAGAGCAAAAATGTGTCGAAAACTTGCTTTTTAAAGGTAACACAAGGAAAGCTAAAACTTTGAATGGGGGCGTAAGGAGGCTAACTGGAGGAGGAAATTAAAAAGGGCATCGCTAGCTGCAGCTGTTCCCTGGCCTACCTGCTCTGGCTATGAGAAGGTTGCTTCTACCTGAACGGAGAGAGTAAAAAAGCAAAATTTGAACAATACTCAAAAGAAAGAAAGAAAGAAAGACGAATCTCAGGCCCTCTTAGCCTTGACTGCAGATCTTCTGCTCCTAAAAATATATTTGTTGATGTAAAAATGGGCAAACAAGGCCAACAGTGACATCATGTAGTACAAGAGCACCTGCTTCCAAGCCAGACCCCGAACGGCAAACTCCCTCAGTCTGGGATTTCAACATAATCGACCCACAAACGCAAGAACAGTATTATCCGGTTTAAAATAATTTTCTAATTTTTTTGAATGGAAGTATCGAGATGCCATCGGTAAAAAAAAAAAGCTTGTTTTGAATAGATGCCAGGAGACGCACCGTGGAGAACCATAACGGATACGGAGTGCGCATGTGAAGATTCCAACAGGCCTGCACTATGTTGGCTCCGAATTGTATCATCTGCAGTTGGGTCACATATCTGCAAGTCCCCCATCTCTCTATCTCTATCAGATCAACAATTCAGTAACAACTCCACCTTCTCGGACCCACTGAATCTTTCCTAAAAAGTTTGGAAGGATAAAGGAAAAAAATAACGTCTTTGGGGTCTGAACAGGACAGCTCTCATTCCTCACTCACCTCCCCCAGAAGAGATACTTTTGCCGAACCTTTTCGTCCTTCCCCACGAGGGCCGCCAGACAGTAGTATCCGTACATGGCCACGTGGACGCCCGAATTCAGCGCCGCAGAAAAGTAAGCTGCCACAGTTACAGTAATCCGTTATCGACAATCAGTTAGGAAATTCAGAAACTTCCCTGAAAGGTCAGACCTTGTCGCGAACGGGGGTGGGGGAAGGGTAGAGAGGAATGGGACAGGAGGGAGACAAGGGGGAGAAGCGAGGAAGGTGGGGGGAGGAGTGGGAGGGGGTGGAGGTGGAAGGGGGGGAAGGGAGGAAGAGGAGCAAGAGAGAGTGAAAGAGATGCGAGAGTGGGGTCTTCGATCTTATCTGAGATGAAAGGGCAAAGAATGGACAAAGAGTCTAAATGACAGTGAGTGAAGCTCATGTTAATCACCTCCTATTAGCTGGTTTTGTGGGGTCAGATGTCAACTAACCTTCTCCTCCCGGAGCATGGTGTGCAATTGCCCACCAAATTAGAGTGATAGAGCAGTGATGGTACACATGCAGAAGGGAGACTTGCCGCACATTCCTCTTCACCACCATGATAAGCTGAACACGCAGTTCAAGATATCCCATAGCCGACAGTATCAGTCAAGCACCCTGTCCATACGGGAGAAGCAAAAGCATACTGCTAGAATCTAGAAGCAAAAGAGGATCATTAGTTTCCTTTCTTTTTGTGAGTAGTGCAGTCACATCACATCTCAAGCTTCATGGGCAAAGAGCTCACCGTGTCTCCAAGCTCGAGATACTTTGATACATAAAAAATATATATAAGAAACGCCATCTGGAGGCTCCAAGGACAGAGCAATACATGACAGATCAGTAATGATACTCAAACTCAAACTTCATACTCAAACTTGGTGCTTCGAAAGCTGACAAATGTAGCCATGCCTATTAAAATTCATGTAGAACTCTTCATACCTGTCGTTCTTCCGCTTGATAAGGGTTGCCCCATAAACTGTACCTGAATTGACAGGGACCAGGAAGAGACTTGTCAGTTTATGGAACTACCAATGGGGCGAACATCATCGTTTCAAGGTTTGTGAAGTTCCAACGATGTTGATGTCATGTGTGAATGCAGTTGTGAATGGCCTAAAGGAATGCGTGCGGAAGGAAATGCTTCCTTTTAAAATGTGAAGGAGCTCAACCTCTCATGATGAATCCTTCAAAATGAAGGATATTTGGCAAGATTTGTCCTAGAAGAGAAGATTGGAGAGAGATTGTCATTATCAAGTGAGGTCTAAAGATTAGCATTGAGACAACAACTTTCTTGCCAGGAAATCTACTTCATTCTCCAGCTACGGTAAGCTTAGAAAAACAGCTCGTGTAGAGCCACGTATGTAGTGCTTGCTCTGCTATGCTATAGCTTTCTAATGCACACTCATTTCAGGAATTCAAAAGCTTAGGCACTGCAGAAATCAAAAATTTATGAATAATTATGAGATGCTTTCGAACACACGGGCAGTAATGCGTTTTGGGGGAAACTACTTGCAGAAAATATCCCTTTAGAGACCTTCATGGACAAGGCTTGCAATGCTTATCTATATGCAGCGCATCATGCACTATGCGTTACAGCTGAATGAACTAGTGCCACAACTCAAGATAAAGCCCAATATCTAACCTTAAAACCTAAAGGAAAAATTACATAAATCTGCCCTATCTCCACTTCTTACATACAAACCCAGCACTAAGAGTTTGGCCTTTTTGGGTTTACAAAACCAACTAGCGGCCCAATTTCCCCTATCTTGAATTCATAAACGAGCTAAATCTTCACACATCTCAGGAATAAAATAAAGGATCAACAACACATGAAGCTCAGTGACTCTCATTCATGCATCAGATCCCTGGTGAGAAACTGAGTTGTACCTATTCCTAATAGACTCGATGACGATACCGCAGCACATGTAAAGGCTGAGCGCGAACAAAACTAAGTTGTGAACTACCACCACCGCCCGCAGCAGACCGGGCTCCTTCTCTCGCGGCTTCAAGCCCTTAACCCTAATCCGCACAACCCCTCCCAATACAATTCCCAAATATGACCCGAGCAGTAGAAACATCGGAATCGGACTTCCCGCCAGCGGCAGACCCCCCGTCAGCTCCGCAGCCGTCAATACTATGCCAAACTTGTCCTTCAAAAAGTCGAAGACAGCTGTCGACACCGCAGAGTCCAGCGCATTGTACTGCTCTGCCAGCTGTCGGAACACCACAGTGACAGGTGGCGATCGTAGGAGCGCCGAAACGGCGGAGGTCCAGCCATGGCTCCCGCCAAAGGCGTCCACTTCCCCTGCGGAGAAACCCCCGGGAGGGATGGAGGCCGCCATGGCTGCGGCGGGGGGAGGGGGAGGGAGGGAGGCAGGGAACGAGGCTACAGGGAGGGGGGGGGAGGCATTTGTCACAGATTGAAATTATTTACATATTTTTCGGTCAAGTATAGATTGAGGTAAGAAATTCAGCAATCAATGGGATCGACGGATACGTGATATTCGGTTCCTGCCCGGTTTTTTATAGCTGCCCGGATTGTTTGAAATGACTGGAGAACCGACAGTGACGTGGCGGCTTGTGAAGTGAGGGAGCTTGGTGACACGTGGCGGGTAGCGATTAGTGATCTTTTGAACCAATGAAATTCGGGTTTGACACTTGCGAATACGAGTGGTGAATGGTGGATGGGAGCATTCTAGTGACTTCTGATTGGCGCAAGAACTGTATTCCATGCGAGAAATTAGTTAGACACAAATTTGTAACGGCGTCCAACGTGAACTGTAACATATAACCATGTCATATGAACCCCCTGAGATTTTTGGCTGCCTCGACACCCGTTTGGATACCTTCCTTCGCCAGTGCGCCCATCGCTCTTTCGAGATGCACGGCCCCGGAAGCCCTCCTCCGGCGATCTTGGCTACCTTTTATCGACAACGTATTTCCGTCGCCCTTCAGCGTTGCCTCGCTTCTACGCTTCTTCGGCGTGCTGCAGTTGTTGGTGACCGTGTTGGTGGACTTCCGCCGCTCCCTCCTCGCGACGTGCCTCACATCGGTGACCTTCGCGGCTGCTTCTAGGGCTGCGTTGTTGTGCCTAGGCGTAGTTTTCCGCTCCTAGCTTTGTTTTATTGTGTTTCGGTCCTTTGTGACCAGTCCTTCGTGGTTCCACATTTTGCCTTTATCCATGTACATTTGATGGCCTCGCCATCGCGAGTTCAATGAAAGTTTGCTCTGCCCGAGAAACCATACATGAGAAAACAGGTTATTGATGTGTCCCATGGGTTGTGAAGGGGGCATGTCATGTTGAACCATGGCACCATGCATGGATGCATGCATGCAAGAAAACCAGATGGGAACATGAGGATGTGCCGCTATTCCAACACATGTCCATGTCACATAACTTTTTTCTAGAACGGAACTGAAACGGAAAGGAAGGAACGAAATGGCACTTGCTTATCTTATCCACTAACGTTTTACAATAAGTGAGAAATGAAAACTAAATGGTAAGTTAATTGCACCTTTAAGCGACAAAATGTAAGCAGTAGAAGCACACCCATCATCCGTTCAAAATTAGTGTCCATGGTACATACGGTACCATACGTTGCCCGCATAGAACCGCAATTATGGGAGCCACAACGTTCCTAATAAACGCTTGAACATTTGTTCAGGCACAGTAAAGGAACAGAGGCAAGGATCAATGTGCATAATAGTACATTGTTGGAAAATGAAAGTCGATTCCCTCCTCGAAAAGAGGACTTTAAACACTTGTCAGTCAGACAACGTCGAACTCTTTGAACATTCTTTTGTGTTGTGAAGAGCCACAAGCTTCTTTGGAGCATCGCAGAGGCCTGCCAATGAACTCACGATATGACATATTGTCAATGCGTTTAGGATATGACATATCAGATCGAAACGCTCTTGTAGGCGAAAAGTGAGAGAAAGAGAGAGAGAGAGTGAGTGAGTGAGTGAGTGAGTGAGTGAGTGAGTGTGTTTTGTGAGGGGAGAGATGTAACCCAACAACATTGATATGCGCAGAGAAGCCGACAGGTCCCCCCTCAACGCGTTCATCAATATTCGTTCACACACTTCAAGCCTTCTCTGAACACAGCTTGCAGCTTGCTTCTTTGGGAGAAGAGCGTACCTGAACACGTAGGAATGTCCCACACGGCGATTGACTTGGGGCCACACGTGGCCTCACAGAGAAAGCGATTGTCTTCATATGTCACATTGAAGGCGAGCATCCATGACCCCACCGTTACATCCTCATTCATGAACATCCGCAGGCTGAGAAAGCACCCAACAACCCCCCCCCTTCATGTGAATTATAGAATGAAACAATAGACATCTCCAAGCCCATCGGCTCCAATCTGGTTGATAGCTGGACAGTCCAAGAAGTGAGCAGATTGCTTACCTTCCCTCCTTCGCTCCATGAAGGCTCTCGACCACATCTTTTGACAGCACGTAGATTGGTCCATACGCGTGAAGAAAATACTCCGCTCCCAACACATGTGCGTCCGGCTCGAACCTGAGACGGCGCAGTTTCTGTTAAGAAAAACAAGATTGTGCGTTCGCTTTTCCGAACAACCTTAGTACCCTAACAAGGAACCCAGAATGCTGATTATTAGGGCCTCCAAATCTCAGTGTGGTTACCATTTGAAGTGGGGGTCCCGCACCACTGGCCCCTTCTTCATGCAGCCAATGTATACCCGTGATGACTCCCTATCCTTCGCCAACAAATAGCCAAGCCGGTCTGTAATGGACAGAAGAGATTCATAAAACTTAAGCCGCGGGAGGGAAAAAGGAAGAAAGATGAAGCAACGGGCATTGGGAAAAAAAATGCAGAACAGCACGTACCTGGTCGAAGATAAATGTCATCATCTGCCTTCACATAGTAATCCGCATCGAAAAGCTCAAAAATAGATTTGAAGTATGCAAGCCTGTGAGCAGAAGAGAGCGAGGTAGCGGATCAGGTTTCAAATACGGAATTTTCAAGGCCAAGAAAAAGACATCCCCCAATACTCACTACAGAATAGAGGATAGCGAAATGATAAGCATAATTTCCTAACCATGATCAACACGAAAGGTGAAGAACGTAGTGAACACTTCTTTAATCCATACGAGGCAGCCAAGTAGTGCTCGGCATGACTTCTAAGGATCTGGCATGTGATGTCAGCCACTTTCAGAACTAATAGCTTCAATATTTCCATTTGCCTGCCGCTTGACAGTTGGTTTATCATGACCACAGGCCACTTACACCTGGTTAGATTTCGGTCAATATGGCAAAACCACCTCAAAATTTTAATTCACGGCGAAAAAGTACAAGCCCAGTTTGGCACCAAAGATACCGAATTGTCAGATGGCACTCAAGTATCGTACGTTTTCCGGTTCAACTTGAGATACTCCTCATAGATGTCTAACCGCAAAATATCATTGAATTTCTTCATCTCCAACCTCGCGTCCATCTCCTTTGATTGGTCCTTAGAACGCCCGAGAATAAAACGCACTACAAGGCCGGTCGAAGCCTCCAGCCTGAACGCCAAATGTGTAGACAACCAAGGTCTTGCACTCTTATAACCTCAAATATGGGAAGCAGCATCGGGAAAGTAATTGATGAAATGATCTAAATTCCATGAATGCTGCATACTGTAAAAGGTACAACACTCCAAAATCAGTAAAAGAACATCCATAGCACCGACCTCTGCCTGTCCTCTATTGACTAAGCTTTTGATCTAGAAACTCCCCCATCCCCCGGGTAGAAAAAGCAAGTGGTTAGGAATAACGGGGGATGGAAAGCGGAGGAAGAGTACGGAGAGGAGGGAGGGAAGCGGGGAAGAGTGCAGAAAAAAAGGAAGGGGAAAGAGAAAGTGAGAGGGGTTAAGAAGGAGAAAGAAACGTTGAAGTCGAGAGAGCGGAAGCAAGAGGAAAAACGCGAGAGGGAGGAATAAAGAGGAGTATAAGTGAAGTGCGAAGGATAACGCATTGGAGAAGATAGGGATAGGCAGGCGAATGGAGTGAAGGTAAAGAAAGGTAGACAGAAAGCAGATGGTAGAGCGGGAGACAGGTGAGCAAAGGGAGACAAGTAGAACAAACTGAACAAACGGGTTTCTCAAGGCTACAGTCACTCGCCTTGAAAGATCCGCTGGCGATGAGCCCAACCATGTTGCCCGGAGTGCGTCCCTCCGCATTTTGTTTTCAAAAGCTGTTTGCAAACCCACCACTGCAAGCACTTTGCGTCGTGTAAACCCCTTTTGTTTCACATTAAACAGATTTCCCTTGGAACTACAAGCCGTGTTGTCGTCTTCTTCCAGAGAAGCTTTTTCCCTTCCCTTTGACCATGCTCCGGCCCACTGCAAGCTTCCATGCTTCAAACCATTCCGCGGACTCACTTCCAGATCATGATTCCCTTCTCGTGTCAAAAGCAAGCTTGAGATATCTTGCTTGCTTGTAGGAAGAGGGTATCTCTGTGACGCCTTGGTGGAAAAAAGGATTGGACGGAGGAAAAAAGAAATTCCTGCGAGAAAAACCAGGGAAGCGCAGAGGCTGCTCAAGAGCGAAAACCGAGCGCGGTGAGGAACAATGCGAGAGAAGGCCTTGTCGGAGAAGACAGTGCGTGGAAGAAACTGCTTTCGGGTACTGCCGGATGACCAGCGCATTGTAAAAGGCTCCTCCTTACGCTACCTTGCACTATGGAGCTTTATGAATCTATCAAGGAAAAGCGAGGGTCCGATCTGAAGTGGAGATGATTGCAACCCCTAAACCCCAATCTCGATCGACGTGGAGGGAGCCAATAATGCCGTGCCATGGAGCAGCCCAAACCCTCTCAGCTCTCACGGTTCCCAAGAGAGGAAAACACGCACAGAGGTAAGAATTCAGCTGCATTCCACATGGCTGCAGACATTGACGCTCTCTCAAGCGGCAAAAGAAGCACCCTCAAGCAGGCTGTCTGCCACGTGCCAATGCCACAACAGCTGCACAGCAAAAGAGTTCAGGACGACGCCGCCATGGACATTTCATGAGCCCATGGTTTGGAAACCATGGCTGCCCTGCACCACCTTCCAGGGCCCTTCTCAATCGTCGAACAATACCCAATAACGGATCGCCACGTGTTACTGTTTGCATACGTGGCAATGCGCCATTGGCCGTGCGTTGGCAATGGCGAGTGGGCCCGTCCGTACGGGCCGGACTTTGGACTCGTTAGGACCGGACCGCCTGTCGGACACGAAAAAATGTACGGAACGAACGAGAATACGGACGAGGGATGTACGATCGTACGAACGATGGACTCACACGCGCGAGTGGCGGTTACTGATGTACGGAGCTCCGCGGTTGCGGGAAGCCGTGATGATGGCCAGGGGGCCGGCGGCGGGGGCGGGTAGGGGAGGGTTCTATGTGAGGCAGTTCCACGGGGTAGTTTTACAGATTACTGTCCAGTTCAATCGACCTAGCCGTACAGAATGCAGTCATGTCATGTGCATGGATATGGGTTGGGATGGGATGGGATGGGATGGGATGGGATGGGATGGGATGGGATGGGATGGGATGGGATGGGATGGGATGGGATGGGATGGGATGGGATGGGATGGGATGGGATGGGATGGGATGGGCCTCACGCATGGCGATGGCATGAAATGTTGTGCATGGACAGCAACAACAACAACGAAAACAATATGGGGACTATGGGAGCAGGGGTGGGTGGGAGGGAGGGGGCTAGCTCATCGACTTGGACGGATAGATCCTCGGCTAAAGCAACAACTTACTCTTTATTCTTTCTTTATTTATCTTATTATTTCTTTCAGCGGAAGCTTCAGGCATTCCCCTCGCTGGGGGGATTGTTCACATGAGATGAGGGGTCGGAAGGGCAGCCGAGTGCGAGCACCCGAAAAGAAGAGGGAAGGGAAGAGGGGATGGATACCCGCCGGTGACCAAGCGCATGCATCACCATCGCTGCCGATCGATCAAGAGAATCGGTTCAAGCCGCACCAAGTAGTACCTGATCTGCAGGCAAGGATGAATATTTATGTCAATCAAGCTCATCGTGAGCCATGTGATGACTGACGAGCATTTGGAAGATTAAGCTTTCCTTTTGCCCGTGAGAAGAAGCAGCACTTCGACGTACACTGAAGTTCGGGAAGGCGGAAGCAGTACGCCGCAAGGCGGGGGGCGCCCGTATGTACTCGGTAGAGCTCGGGCAGTGGCGAGCCATGGCGGTCGCCCTGGCGCCTGCCCACGCCCTCGCACGTGCGATTGCACGGGCTGCGCCACGCAGCCTGAAGGCGGTGTGCGGGAAGGAGGACTATTGTTCGCGGGCGCCGCAGTGAGGCCTTTATTGCACTAGGCAGACATGCTGCTGCTTTGATTTCATTGTTGATTCGTGAACAATGACACTACGATTGGCATCGATTTTTATCGTTGCTCGAATTCAGGCATTCTTTTCTATCTTGCATTTATCATACTTGACAGTCTACACTCTCTTTGGTGCGTATTTTTGACCGATCATGGTCATTGTCATACCACTTTTTTCGAGGTGCTTCCTCTAATGTATACCTTCTGAGAATTCAGGTTGAATGCTGTGCCTTCACTTCTGTACCCTCGCCGATATTCGTTACTTACTAGGACCGTCGAGACGCCTGCACATTTAGCAACTCGCGGACTCGCATCCCTCCATCAGCGGTGTGCATCCCTCTTCCAAGCAGGAGGCTCGATATGTTTGTGCAGTGTAGGAAGGAAGACGGCTGAGAGACAACCGACCTTGCGACGCAGACGATATGAGCCACATATGGCTTCCATTCCCTGTCTCCCTTAGGGATAGAATGAGTGCAGGAACTTCATGGGCAGAAAATTTGAATGCATTTTGGAACTGAGATGTCTAAAAAGCGTCATGGAGGGAGATTATGTGAATTGAAGAGGTTAGGATAGACGAGCAGGTCTTTGACAAGTTCTGAAATCATGGCGGTTTACCAAACTCTTTACGCAGGCATTGTTGCAAGCTAATCTCGAACCTTCGGCTTGTGTACTTTTACAGGACTAAAAGAACTATGGCTGCCCGCGCTGAAACAGAAGAAGCTGCAGCAGCAGCGGCTGCTGTCACGACTGACAAGGATGGTCCGACAATGTAAGCACCAAAGCTATACGACGAAAGCGGCGTGCTCTCTGTGTCTGTGCTATAGTTAAATTTGACGCTTGGCGGATGGGCATAATGATATGTGTTCGTGTTCTGACCGTCTAAATAACCTTTACCTTAATAGCCTTGATATAACATTTAGCAGCATGCCAGTTTGCTGGCTTTGCTTTTTTTATCCTATACTGTTATTTATTTGGCAAGTGCCGCTTTCCCAATTTCCTCATGCTGGGCCATGGGGTTGAGGAGTAATGCTCAGTGAAGTCAATGGTCTTGTGCTGACGGAAACGAGTGGGGTGGGTCGCTCAGTTTTGACAAAATTGTCAGCAAAGAAATCCCAGCCACCATTGTATATGAAGACGATCTGGTGAGAAATCAGCAAACGATGCTGGCTTAGAAGACAATGTGTGAAGTGAGTTTCAGCAGTCTGCAGCAGCAGGCAATATTCATAGTGTAGTTCATAGCTTTGTGCTGAAACGGGACAACAGGGTAACAAGTCAGAAAAGTGGGGATATGAAGAGTAGGAAGATTACCTCAGCATCTGTCAGCTCTTAGCAGACACTGTTGTGTTAGCCCTTGATCTGCCAGTGAAACAGACGGCTATCGAATTTGTTGTGCAGGCATTAGCTTTCAGAGACATCAATCCGCAGGCGCCAACACACATCATTCTTATCCCGAAGCAGCGTGATGGATTAACACAGCTCTGCAAGGTGTTCGGATTTTCCATTCTGTAGCAACTTTTCATTGAAAGGTCTAGGGAGCTCATGAGAATTGTGCGTGCACTCCTGACCTTATCCATAGGGTTGTCAGAGCTTGATTGGACTTCACTTGAGATGCAGTTTGCACTCACTCTGCAGAAGGCGTTCAACTTGAATGCAGGCAGACGAGCGACATAAGGAGATTCTCGGGCATCTGCTGTTGACAGCAAGCACAATTGCAAAGCAAGAGGGTCTCGCTCCTGACGGCTTTCGCCTTGTCATAAACGATGGGCCTTTGGGTTGTGAGTGGCTACCCCCACACCTTTCAACCCATGTGCCCTTAGAAGCATGTTTACCGCAGCTGCATGTGACCAATTGTGGAGTAAGCCTGGGCCATTCATAAGCAATCTGCAAAAAAACGACTTCTTGTCATGAATGCTTCAATCTAATCCGCGAGTCTCAAAGAAAATATCTTTCTTCTCATGTTTTGCAGGTCAGTCAGTGTACCACCTCCACCTGCATATCCTTGGAGGAAGGCAAATGAAGTGGCCCCCCGGCTGAAGCATCCATTCTCAGTCGCAGGACTGGAGGCCTACTCCCTGGGCTGTTAGTCACATTGAAGCTTGTACAAGTCAGCAGTCTGGTCATGAGGCCCAAAGTAGCCTCAATTCAACATCCGATTTGGAGTCTGTTTAAAATGAAGCAGGATCTTTGTACCCTCTCCTAAACAAGGAGGATTTTCTTTCCTTTGCTCCTCTGAATTTTTTTTTTCAGTCCTTTACATGATAAAATGGTGCTGAAAGAATGAAGCAGTGTAGTTTGTCCCTTGGAATTATCGAACATTCTGAAGCAAACAGGAAAAGAAAAAAGTAAAGTGTTTGTAAAGCCAAAGGTGTCGCAATTTCTCAATATGGCTCCTACCAATCCAACTGACGTCAGCTTCGGTTCGTCGCATCACCCTCGCCGATTGCTTGCCGGTCTACCAGACGCCATAATTGGTCGTCCGTACAACGTCTAGCAACCGGTCGTACAACCGTCTCCGTTGGATTCAAATTGGGGCTCGATTCCGAGTTCCTCCTGACTCTTAGCCCTAACGGTCACCTCCCTCTCTCCAAATTCAAAACCCTAATCTTCCCTGAGGAGGACAAGCCCTGGAAATCCCTCAATAAACCCTAAAAAAACTTAAAAAAACCTTTAAAAAAACCATAGAAAGCCCAGCAAGGGATCAGGTGAAGGAGTGTCGGAGCTGGCACCATGGCGTTCTATGCGGGAGGCTTCGGCGCTACTCCAGGAGGCACATTCAGCTTTCCCTCTTCCGCTCCTCAGCAGCAGCAGCAGCAGCAGCAGCAGCAGCAGCAGCAGCTTCAGCTTCAACTTCAGCAGCAGCAGCAGCAGCAGCAGCAGCAGCAGCAACAGCAGCAGCAGCAGCAGCAGGGGCTCGGAGGGCTGCTGCTGTTCACCAAACCTACAGACACCTCGCAGACGCCGCAGCCGGCTGCATATTCCACACGATGGGAGGACCTGCATCCCGAGACGCAGCGAGTTTTGGAGCAAATAGAGTGAGTGACGGCACCTATCATCTGGCATTCCGGGGGGTCGTCTTGAATCGATGAGCAGCAGGCGCCCCCTTAATGTTGGAAAGCAGAAAGGGAGTCGTTATGGAAAGGAAGCGAGATGCATACGCTTCATTTGGTTAGGGTTTCGGACTTTCTGTTGTCGTAGAAGTTACCTGTGAGGCTTTCTGGCCTTCCAGCATGCACCGAAGAGCTGTTTGGGTTCTTAATAGTTCAGCTCTGCTGCTGAAATTTCTCCGTTTTTTCGTCATTCCCTTTGTCCCGTGGAGTCCTCTTTCCTGGCCTGCTTGTACCGGTTTTATATCGGTGCACCGGTACTCATGCGATTGGGCTGAAGGAGTATGGTCGAAATGCAGGGAGAAAATTCTTCAGTATCGCAATGAGAGTTTACAACTGAACAATAACCAGCGCCTCCGAGAACCAGCAGCCCTTCAAACGGAGTTTGAAAATGAGGCCAATCGCATTTCTCAGGTCTTTCTGATACAGCAAACATGCCTGCTTGCCTTCTTTCACTCTAATAATTGTTGTTTGTCTCATGCAGTTTCTTTCACTTTCGGAAACCCGGAGTCTAAATGCATTTGGAAGGAGCCTTCAAATTGCATTCAGTTGAATTGCTATGGAAATAAATTGCTTTAAAACTGCTCCAGAGTCTCGCTAGCGCATCTGACGGTCTCAACTAGAAGACCTTCTCTTACCACTTAAATTGCTGGTTTGCTCAAAGCGACGATTAGGTCGGTTGTTTCTTTCACTTGACAAGGTCTATAGCGACTGTTATCCACAGGACCTTAAAGCCTTATACACATCCTTTACAAGCGAAGTGGCATCCCTCAAACCACTCCAAGAAAGCTGCCATGCTATCCTCCATGATTCAAGGACTGCAGTGGACCTGTATTCCGTGGTCGGCCACCGATATCATCGCCTTCCTCCCCTCCCCCCCCAGTCAAGTCCTCCTTCATCAACTGCAGCGACAAGTGGCGCAATAATACCAGCCCCTGCAGCAGGAGCTTCTGCTCTTTACTCACTCTCTGCAGCGAATTTCTACGGTGGTCTCCAAATTCGACCCTCCCCCTTTTTGCAGCACAGTGTTGAGCGTATGGGGGAACGGCTCATTGAGTGTCAGCAGAAGTTGGCTGAGCTAGAAAGTCTGCTGCGGCCTTCGATAAAAAGCAGGAGTGGATATAACGACAATGGTGGAAGGGGGGAGCAACCTTTGGAAGCAGTGCTGCCATCTGCAATGCAGAAACTGCATCAAGCTTTTGTGCATGTGGCTGCTCGGGTGAGCCCACTTGCCCCTATCATCAGTATTAAAGCATACGCTACGAGGACAGTCCTTGTGAAATTCTTGGATGATATGTTTTGCCTCTCGAAGTGTTTCCCAAGAGATAAACCCAAATTCACATGATATCGGTTCTGAAATCATCGTTTTGCGTGTGTCACACTTCACAAACGTACAGTGATATCCACATAACTTCTTAGCCTTGTTGTTTAAGTCGTACTTGGAACCACATCTTTCCAGGATTCCATGTCTGTTCGCATACATGTATGAAAACCACCAGTGCAAAGAAACGACTGCATCCTCTATATTGGACGTTTTAGAAGCCGTGATGATTGGAGAGACCAATGGTCTTAGTAGATTGAAGAGTAAGGAAACTCTAGCACGGTCGGCGACATTCCTATAAGTGAAGTTGCTGCTATGCCACGTCGCAAATGCTCGTTTTGCAGAAGACCGAGGATCACATCCACATTTTGAAACCTGTTCTCTCTCAAGACCTGCTGACTTACCCACTCTTGGAACTTTCTCCTGACAGTAAGCAACTTTTTCACATTTTATCGTCCAGGTGGAAGGTGTACACCAGCAGGTAGAGGCTAAAAAGTCCGCGTATTTAGCGCAGCGGCGAAGACAGGGTTACACGAACGACCCTTTTCTTGAAGAAGAGCACCGACAAGCCGCTAAGAAAGATGCAGCAAGTCGTGCTCTCCAACGGGGACCCCTTCCTTCATCCCAAGTTCAACAAACAGTCTCATCAACTCCCTCCATACTTGATGGATCCCCTACTACTGGTTCTGGAGCACCTACACAGACATCTGGTGCGGCAACACCCATCTCAGCATTTGGAGCAGCCCCCACTTCAGTTGTGTGTTTTCTGTTCTCCCAAAAAGTAAACTTTCGTCATGTATGGCGAGAGGGCCAAGAGGAAAGCATCGCTCACTGCCTCGTTAGTTGTTCCTTATTTGATGATTTGAATCGTCCTTCCGGTCCGACTGTGTGCGGACTAGCCCGGCTTATGGTAACGTATGGTAATAAGCAGATTATTATGGAATGTGCAGGTGCAGGTGCAGGTGCAGGTGCAGGTGCGGGCAGAGCGGTGAGGCTGTCTGTCTTTTGGTGCAGGCCACAAACCAATGTTTTTTGCTATACTTGTTTCGGGTCCCATTTCTATGACAAGGAGTCATCTTTCATTAACCTGCGTGAGCCTGTTATTCTCGTTACCCTTACTCCTTTCCCCATTCTGCCTCCCCTTCCCTTTCTCCTGAACCCACCAATTATTGTATGTTCCTGACTTCCATGCCATTGCTCTCATCTTTAGACAGATAACTTCAGCATGTCTCCTGTGGAAGGAGCTGGACACAAATAACAACACTTTTGGATTAGTCCTGCAGTCCTGTCCGGTCACCTTACTGTGTTTTTTTGTTTCCACGATGAGGCTGCAGACGAACAAACCGGGGCGGTATCCCAGGAAATAAAGGCAATGCAAGCCCTCCATGTGACAATGCATGGCGCCAACTTCTTGCCAAGTACTATTACCCTATGCAGCCAACGGCTGGCTTTCCTCAGCCTGCATTTTCAACCTTTGGTTTTAACATGATGGGAGGGAGGAAGTCCCGTGAGGCTTTTTTTGGCAGGAGCAGATGCCCGTTCAGCTTTCGGTATTTTTCTCCTGGAGGAATTCTCCACATGGAACTAACGGGTGTGTCGGTCAGCTATTGCAGTTAACCATGCTTTTTGAAAGCGGGTTGTACCTATCATACGGATGGGGTTTCATGTGAGGCCTCGTTGCCTTTATGTTTGTTTTACATTTTGTCTACATTTGATAGCATTGCCATCGTAAGATCAGTGCCAATTCACTTTTTCATTGCCCACATGGGCGTATGGGTCTATGCAAAAGAGCATTTCCATTGGACATTTCAGCTCTAACATGGGAAGGCTAGAAATCACGAGCGGCACGCTGAGAATTGGAATAAAATCAACGAACATATGCTCCTTCTTATTTCCTGACCACGAAACAACGATGTAGGACGAGCAATTGGTGAGATTTTTTAATTCTGCAATGAATTGATAAATAAATAAATAAATACTCGAAAACTAACTGATTCACCGCTATCCCCATCGCCCTTTCATCTCCTCGAAGAGAACCTTTGCATCATCTAAGCGACCCTCCTTCTCTCGCAGACGCATCATTAAAAAGTACATATCTCTTGTAGGCAGCTCGCCCCCTATTTTGATAGACTCAAAAATGTCTTCTGCTTCTTTCAAGCGATCCAATCGCGCATATGTCTTCATCGCTTTAAAATGCACCGCTTCATGGATAGGGCAACCTGAAACGTCCAAAAAAATCCCTTCAGCAAGGTGATTTTCCTACATGATAATCGTAAGTTACCAAATTGACTACGAGGGTGACTCGTTTCACTAACTCAAGTACACTCCTTTAAATTTATCGAAACTTTACAAATAGTTCTGTAAATTTAGAAATAATAATACGACCTTTGTCCCATTGATCACCAGTGGATCACCCTAAAGGACAACATGCTAAAGTTCAACCCAACGTAACTCTTAACTCAAACCCTAAAGAGGGGGGAGTGAAAAAGAACCTTACCCTTTGCTAAAAGCTTCTCATAGAGCAGCACCGCCTGCTCCGGCTGCGCCTGCAGAAGATGTGCTGCCATAACGCGAGATTGAAGCCGCGAGTCGGGAAGGAAGCCCGCGGCAGCCATGGCCTCATACACACGCAGAGCCTCCCCAGCCTTCTCCTCCTTCACCAGAGCCTCCACCACTGCACCGTACGATTCCGCACACCGAACATCTCCAGCCTTCTGCGCTGTCCAGAAAAGTTTGGTCGCTTCTTCCACTTGCCCTGTCTGTGCCTCCCACATAGAACTGTTAAACACAGTGCTACCGATACCGAGCTAACTGAGAACTGTGGGCAGGCATGGATAACGCTTTGGAGAAAAACGGAAACACGCCCATGCAAGGGAGCATACCTTGCAAAGAACAACGACAGCTTGCTCCTGAGAGAGAATCTCAGTTGAGCTTTTCAGCTGCATTTGCAAACGTTTGGAGAGGCCGATCAAGCCGGCATTGCGGTACACATCCAACATGGCGCAGCACAGCCGCTCATCCATCTGACACATGCAATACGGATCAGACGTCATGCTGAGGACTTCGATGAAAGTTGACAAAGGGTTTTGAGAGCGAAAGAAAGGAATAGACTTGGAGTCAAACGATTACCTGGACATGACCTTCTTTTCGGATTGTCTGGAATAAGAGGTCGGCCTTTTTCACCCATCCAAGTTTGCCATACAGTGCAATAACAGTTGAATATGTCATTGCATTGGGGGACAAGCCTTTCTGCCAGAATCATCCCACCAATGCTACGGGGCGTGAGTAAAACACGAGCAGTGAAGAACAAGAGTTCTTTCAACTCTACAAAAAAGAAACAACACCCGGAATGGCATGGCACATAAGAGTCCAATGTTTGATGAGGGCAGATTTGGTGTCAGATGCTTGAACGCATAACGGTAATCTTGAAATATGGTCACACTCTTAATGCATGTTTGAGTTCAAACACTTATCCCCCTTTCAGCAAGACGCATGAATTGCGATCCCACATCCCCATCATTCTGCTCTAAACCCAAAACCCCTCACCTGCTCCATCTCTTGCAAGAGCCGCGTGGCCTTTCCCCCCTCCATGGCGAGAGCATGAACCTTCATCACTGTGTTGTACGTCGCAAGGTTAGGAGCAAGCCCTTCTGCCTGCACCTCTCCAAAAACCTGGAGAAAATCAAATTCTCTCTCTCTCTCTCTCTTCTTCCATGTCCCTCTCTCGTTCTCTTTGTCTCTATCAGTGTCTCTCTCTCTCTCTAGGAGGGCCGCCATACCGGCATTTTTTGGAAGAGAGCGAGGGCCTCAGGTCGCATCTTATTTTCTCCATAGGCTTTAATCATGCAGTTGTAGCTCACCACAGTCGGCATAATATTCCATCTGAAAATGAAGAAAAAAATAGCACTTGAGATGCATTCTCGGACCCAATAACGAAACCTTTCATACGACAAAGTAGACGATCTCATAAAGCAGGTCCGACTAGCCTTTTGCGGTCCACAAAACCCAGTGTATAGGACCCTGCTCGAAGCTATACTGGTGATTTCTTACAAGATATGCGATGATAACAAACACCCGAAACGTCTAAATGCAATTCTTTCTCTCCTCAAACTTTATGCATTTGAAAACTGGGCTCTCCCGAGCACATAGTTGACATGGAGGTGGGCTTGCCGTGAGATAGGAGAAATAAGAACTTCCAAACAATGCAATATTCGCACTCACTTTCGGAGATTCCGGAAAATCTGTTCTGCCGCTTTGGGAAGGCCAACGCAGCCATAGACATTTATCATCATGTTGGAGATGGGGCAGTCAGGCCGGTCGCCATCACTCAGCATTTCCTCAAACACCTGAACCCTCTCCCCTCCCTCACTTTCTCACTCTTCAGAAGCTAAACACCTAAAAGGAGTAGAGAGAAAATGATTCCAGAATCTGCACCGGGTAGGCCAATATGTGGGCAGACAACCTCTTTTGACGATAGAGAGAGAAAAAGTGCGGGAGAAGTAGGGGGCGGAGGGAGGGAGGGCGAGAGAGTGAGAGTGAGAGTGAGAGAGTTCCGACGAGTGTAAATAGAGTACCGCAATCCTGACCTGAATGGCTTCATTGTACTTCTTAGCCTGAGAAAAGGCCTTGATAAGGTTTCCATAGGTGGCAGCATTTGGGGCAAATCCTCTCCCTCTCATCTCCCGCATCAGCTGCCGTGCTTCCGTGCATGCCCCCATCTTTCCGTACAGTCCCAACATGGCGTTATAAAGCACCCCATCGGGCTGCACACATGCATCTCGCAT
The DNA here is from genome assembly GCA_037447605.1 of Zygnema circumcarinatum. Lineage (NCBI taxonomy): Eukaryota > Viridiplantae > Streptophyta > Zygnematophyceae > Zygnematales > Zygnemataceae > Zygnema > Zygnema circumcarinatum. The sequence continues at coordinate 2,542,789 of CM074813.1, read as the reverse complement.
CGCCCTGCACGTACTTCGTTTTGATGAGAAGATTTTCTCACGGTTCAGGGCATGGAAGAAGCTGAAACTGAACTGATAGGGGAGAAAGAAAGGACAGTTTCGAACTGTGCCTGAAGGTGGCGACTGCTTGGAGATGGTCTCCATAGCCGGCGAGCATATCTATGACGGTGGTGAAAGTCACGAGGTCTGCCACACATCCTGCTGCCTTCATCCTCTGCAGCCATTCCATGGCTTCCTTTCGCCTTCCCGCCTTTCCCAGGAAGCTGATGATAATGCTGTGTGCGAGAGCGAAGGAGGGCGGGAAGAGAGGGGAGAGGGTGAGAAGCACAGAGACAAACGAACGGTAGAGGCGAGAATCGTGCAAGCATTTCCTAATGCGAAAGAGACGCTACAACGTTATTCATGTAGCTGATAAGTAACAGTGTGACCTTTCTCCCTCTCTCCCTCTGCCCCCAAGCTAAGCCCCCACAGCTCTCACTCCCCTCTCCCACTCCTCACCTGAAGGTGTACTTATCCGGCTTGCAGGAGGCCTCCTCCATCTCTCGGACGAGCCCCTCTGCCATCCTCCACTCTCCTGCCCGGCAGGCAGCGCGGATGACCAGATTGTATGTGAAGGGAGAGGGAGTGAGCCCCCCTCTCTCCACCATCCAATCATGTACTGCCAAAGCACGCCTCCAATCTTGCTCCTAGAACGCCACTTGGAACATCTCTATGCTGCAGTTTCAGATCAATAGAGCGGGTTTCCTTCTTGCGAATTCTGGCAAGTGAGCATATAGACATGGAAATGGCAGCACAAACATTGTTGCTGCCTCAGTGGGCTTTTGACGAATTGTTGCGAGACTTCCTAGGATTCATGGAGTCTAAAAGGATCCAAAAGTGGAGCACAGGTGGTGGTAGTGGTGGAGTGGTTTCCGAACGTGATTTGTTTTTTGCAGATAAGAAAAACGGTTGCTGTTCTCACCTGCTGAATCACAGCAGCCACATGCTGTCTTGACAGTTGCCCAATCCATGGCTCCATAGTGGCTGCCAGCTCACCGGCATCACTGGCTACAAGCACATCCCTGCCCGAGACATCCATCCTCAAAAACATGTTCTTGAGAAAGACATCACATCCGCCTCCACTCCAGAAAGATGAAAGAAGCCAACATGTTTGGTCCGCTCCTACCCCCTGCCTCCTGCCACTTCCACCCTGCCCTCCCCCTTCACCTCCCCCATCCCTCTCCCTCTCCCCCTCTCTCTCTCTCTCTCTCTCTCT
>CM074813.1:2396124-2541524 GCA_037447605.1 Zygnema circumcarinatum | reverse complement strand
CTCTCTCTCTCTCTCTCTCTCTCTCTCTCTCTCTCTCTCTCTCTCTCTTTCTAACTCCCTCTCTCTCTGCGCGCATATACAGACAGTGACAAGTCCCTGTAGTGTTGGTACATGACGAAGGCAACAAGTGTTTAACAAGAGGCCTATTATCTCAGACGTGTAATGCACTTCATTGAATTGCATTTTGTTTGAATCTAACAGCATTGCCATGCTAGAAAGTTGCCATACAAAATGTCGTGGTTGCAGCATTGTTCAAGGCGTATGGATGGCTAAACCAGGTAAATCGCATATAATATAATCCAGAATTAGTGACAGGACCTTGTAATGCAAAAACTTGAGCAGAAGCTCTGACTCCAGAATTGCAATGTAGCTGCATGTAAGCATGTACGGATTGTCTTCGACATCGGCATCTCTACGGCAATGCAGATCTACAATCTCCCTTCTGCATGATTCCTTGCCGTCACTCGGAGCAAACAAAAATGTAATGCTCAACTTAAGCCTAGTAAAACAAGCAGATACGGCAAGACAACGTCCGTCACTAATGGGAAAAAGTAAACGAGGGGGAGAAGGAAGCGAGGCTAATGGCCACTTTTCAGGCACCGTCCAATACCTGCAAAGCGTTTCTACGGAGACGGACGCACTCTCTTGCCCCTCATCTCCAACTCGCCCTCCATGGCCACTCCCCCTCGTCCCCCCCTCCCTCCCTTTCCTCTCCCACCTCCATCCCTCGTGCCTCCGCACTGCAGGCACGGCCCTTTCAACCAACCCTTTCCCAACCTCCTGGACGGAGCCACCAATGCACCTCAACTTGCCACGTGGCGTCCTCTCTCCTCTGCCTCTTGCAGCATCTGAATTGCGCAATCCTCCGCCATAGCCAAGCGCGAAAGAGCTCCTCAGGGACCGCTCTCCTCCCTCAGCTGAAAAAGGCGCAAGCCTTTCCCCCCGCGAGCCCTTGCAGGCCCCGCCATGGCCATGCGGGAGGGCCGCAGGGAGGGCCCCCGCCATGGCCATGGCCATGGCTGGCGACTGGGAGCAGAGGCGACTGTGGGCGGGGAATATCCTCCTTGACTTGACCAATCGCATCTTGCCACGTCGGAAAATATGAAACGTGGCAGTCCGTGATTGGATCGCTGTTTATCTTTTTTTTTGGATCTTCTGTCCTGCAGTTTGCCAGAGGATAAGGGAATGCAGCATTAGCTTGCTTCCTTCACAGGAATGGTGCATGTGCAGTAGGCTAACTAACTTTCACATTATTTGTCACGTTGTCCGGTTCGTCCAAAACCTATGAAGGACCCTGAGCATGAGACAACATGAGTACAATACTTTGTAGGTTGAGCTTTTACACGTGGCGCATCGCCACTGGATAATGATCCAGGATTAATAACTAATAACTAATTAGTAACTGCGCTGGTTAACCAACTCAGGAAAATCGCAGTTTAGGAATTGTATTCGAATTCAAAGCTTGCTGTCACTAGTGGTTTCTTTTGCCGTGGGCGAGGCTCGAACCCGCGACCGGTTCGCTGCTCCGTGTGACGGTTCACCGTGGTCTATGACAGCGCAGCCCAGATACTGTATCCCGGTCTGGCAGAGGTTCTATGTGTCCAGTTCGCTGTAAAGCGCGACACGCCCACATGGAGCCGTTAGGGGCGACGCTGAGAAGGGCTGAAACTCTTCCTTGCTACGCAAGCAAGCCAATGAGGTAATGCCACGTGGCTTAATTTTCCGAGCCAGCACCCCAAAGTTTTGGCTCCCAGTTTTGTCATGCACTGGGAGGCCGTCAGTGAAATTGTTTCTTTCCTTTCACTTGCCCGCCTTCACCTGCCCAATTCGTCGCACACGTGTGTATACACTCAACGATTCGCTGAGTCGTTAACGTATTGTACGGATAAAAATATGAAATTTTTTGCACATGGTTGAATGGTCCCAGAAAGCTGGAACGGCCACAGTGCGCTCGTCACATGCTTAATCCAAAGGTGAACAACATCGGAACTCACAATGAGAGAGACCTTCTCAATTCAAACCGAAGCGAAAGCCGCACCCAGAATGAAAGTCAAAGCAGAGCTTCGACTGTCAAATGAGACCAAGCTTATGGAAAGCCAAACAAGGGATCCTTCTCTCAGTCTACTCAATCTCAAGCAACCCAAATCCAAACAAAAAAAAAAATTTAAGTTGCTACGTCCTGACATCATTTCTGCTGCTTGTCTTTGCAGTCCAACGCATTGAAGTTGGGCTGAGAGGCAAAGTGGAAGCAAATGAAGAAAAGACAACAGGACTTCCTTCCGTACTGTATACACATTGTTCTCAGGGGGGCGTACGGGCGCAGATACTTTCTGGGGCGATGCCTTTGTTGCAGGAAGCGGATCTTTTTTTGATAATTTCTTCGATGCTGCAAACCTGCCGAAGGATTTTACAGGCAACAAGGAGCGTTGCTTTTATGATGCAAAGATCGAAGCAAAGCAACTGACGGTTGCCTATTCTATATTGAGGGAGTTTTCACAAGTTTTTTTTTGCAATTCTTTTTTAGGTGACTCTTTGCGTACATGCTAATGAAATGAACGTGCCGATGTGAACGGTTTCCAAATTGAAAAACTGCAGATGCTCATTCACTACCCTGTCAATACCAACGTCTTTTCTACGGCCGGTAACTGTAACATCTGAAAGATACTCAGCATGCAGACTATTGTCACTTTTTGAGACTTGTTGTGCTTTTTCACAGTATACACAACTGCAGTTTTTCATCCAGATTCGATGAATATCAACCAATCAAGCTACCTGCCACCAAACATGCCATGTATGGAGAATCTGCCTGCAGCAAAACAGGTTCAAGCACAAAGCTAGCTATCATGAGAACATTAGCTCTTGTGCAGTATCTGAGTGTGAACCTGATCTGATTAGCTGCAAGAGCGTTTGCCTTTTCACCATTCACCTGAAAAAAAGTGCAGTGGGACCTGTCAGCACAATACCCAATTGGAGCCCCCAAGCAAGATGTCTTGAGCTTAATAAGCAGGTAGACTAAGTCGTTAGTTTAGAGCGTTGTACCTTGAGAACAGATGAAATGGAGCCATAAGTGTCACTTTTGCACACATCCTCTAAAATTAGACCCCCCTCCACCATCCGATGCAGGATTCGCTCCGCCTCACTTTTGCTATACTTCTGCGCAACTCCATGAAGGGGTATTCTGTCGTGCCCAAACTTCGTGATCTGCAACAGTTCGAAGGTGAAAGCCCATTCTCGTTATTTATTCAATGGAAAGATAGCCTACATTGTCTTGATCTGCATATGGTGGAACGATTAGGCTGAGAGAAGCTTGCTGAATGAGTGAAACAAACAATTTCGTTTTTCAATTTTGTCGATTTCGTCGACAAGACTGATGGAAATACTACCAGACCCAAGGGTGATTAAACAGTCAATTCCAACCAAACAAACTCACAGGAGTTAAGGAACAACGTTCAGTAGACTTCGTTTGTTTGAGAGATATCAGCTGCTTGGCTGCATCCGCAACATCGTGGTCCACAAAGGACAGCCCTTTGCTGCAATTGTCGCATGTGGACCGGCAGTTACTCGCCTCGAACTTCTCCCCGAAGTGGGCCAAAAGCAAAGACCTTCTGCAGTCCACATCATTCTCACAATAGCCCACCTGCACCATCATGTTTTCCCGGTACATATATGGACACACCATTACACTTCCTTGACAGTTTATTTATCATTCATGCATACATACATACATACATACATACATACATCATATTATCGTACAGAGAAGCTGGTTCCACCAAAAAAAATGATGGTCAATTTTTTTCAGCTCATGAAGGATCGGCAAACTAAGCAGATCCTCTCCCTCTAAAACATGCGAGCAACCGGTCTTTGAACTTTGCATGAAGGTCAGCTCGATTCATTCGGTGGTAGAAAGCTAGTTACCCCAGAAGAAACCACGAGTACCAGGCCCGTCAACTGCTTCATGGGGGATAAACTTGCAGGGCTTACCATGCGATGCAGGCTGTCCAGATTGTTATCGAGGTGGGCTGAAGATTCCCACCCTCTACCGCTCCCTGCACGAGCATGTGCTTTACACGGATCTGTAGCCATGCAAAAGTCACAGTCAACACACCTCTTTTGGCGCTTTAAGAAACCAAACACCAAATAAAAAAAGTGCTTGGAAAGATCAAATAAAAGTGAAAAACACAGTCGTCAGCTGTGCCATTGTGAGGAGACAGGTGTTGCCAAAGAAATAGGCTGATCATGCAATAAAAGAACGAGGGTGCCTCGTCAGAATCTATGCAACGCATTCCTATAGGAATGTCGCCGACCGTGCTAGAGTTTCCTTACTCTTCAATCTACTAAAACCATTGGTCTCTCCAATCATCACGGCTTCTTAAACCTCCAATATAGAGGATGCAGTCTTTTCTTTGCACTGGTGGTTTTCATACATGTATGCGAACCGACATGGAATCCTGGAAAGATGTGGTTCCAAGTACGACTTAAACAACAAGGCTAAGAAGTTATGTGGAAATCACTGCACGTTTGTGAAGTGTGACACAAGCAAAAAGATGATTTCAGAACCGATATCATGTGAATTTGGATTTATCTCTCGGGAAACACTTCCAGAGGCTAAACATATCATCCAAGAACTTCACAAGGACTGTCCTCATAGCGTATGCTCTTATACTGATGATAAGGGCAAGTGGGCTCACCCGAGCAGCCACATGCACAAAAGCTTGATGCAGTTTCTACATTGCAGATGGCAGCACTTCTTCCAAAGGTTGCTCCCCCCTTCCACCATTGCCGTTATATCCACTCCTGCTTTTTATCGAAGGCCGCAGCAGACTTTCTAGCTCAGCCAACTTCTGCTGACACTCAATGAGTCGTTCCCCATACGTTCAACAGTGTGCTGCAAAAAGGGGGAGGGTCGAATTTGGAGTCCACCGTAGAAATTCACTGCAGAGAGTGAGTAAAGAACAAAAGCTCCTACTGCAGGGGCTGTTATTATTGCGCCACTTGTCGGCGGCCGGCCTTTTGCAGTCTTACGAAATCTCTCTGTAAATAAAACAATCATTCGATATGGCATCATGTTCCACTCGCACTGTGCAAAAACCAACCGGAATGGATAAAAAAGAAAAATGAAAAAAAAAAAATTGTTTAAACAAGGTTCCTAAAAATGGGGAGTGACGCATGCAGATGAACACTGATTTCATGTGATCAGTATGCTTGAGAAATACGAGCACTTTGACACAGCTTTATTGCCATACAGCTGTCTCTACCAGTTTAGTTTAAAAGTAAGAAACTCCCTTTTTAAATTCCTATTCAAAATTCCAAATTTCTAATTTATTTTCTGTGAAATGTCCCATCCATTCGTATGGCAAGAAAGTACGCCTATTCCAAAATCATCTCTTCACTGTGTACAGATACAACACCGTTCGACGAGGAAAAGACCAACCAGTCATATCAGCAACAGAGAGGTCAGACTGCCAAACGAGGGGATGACATGTAACTTGTTTCCGTACAAGCTCCCGCTCAGAGCCTTTATAAAACAAGGGAAGGCAAAAAAACTTGCGAATCTTAACCAGCCATGACGAGGGCCAGGGAAGTCATTACCGATATTTCGGTAAAGGCAGTTGTCATTGCAAAAAAACATGTTTCTCATGTACAGCAATGTGGATGTTTTACCGATTTGCTACCCTTAGGAACCTCTAGAAATAAGAAACTAGGAATAGAAGCTGGAGGTGCTTTGGTGCGTTTGCCACTCCCTTGTGGTATTAGAAAACAGTTTTCAGTGTCACAGAACTGAGAGTAGGAAAATTCAGTTATTAAACTCCAGTACAGAGAAGAATTGAGCTCCAGGCTTTCCAAATGTCTGAGTTGGCCGATCTCAAAGGATATGATCTTTGAGCGAATGGCTGCCCAAGTTTGAAGTAGAGTAAAATATAGGGAGGTTGAGAAAACCATTGACTATTGTGAGTCACAGTCAGAAAGGTACAGAAGAGAAAGGCGACATTGTAAGTCCACTTACAAGTACGTTAGGGAGGTCAAACCGCTGAATGAGGAGGGAATTGCACCAACCAGTTGGTTATCGTTTAAATCTCTGCCATTGCAAGGAGTGTCAACTTCAGAAATTCTAAACAACATGTAAATAATTGTAGTTTTTAATATGCCGTACTCTATTGGACGCAGGAAAAAAAAATTATGTGGGGATTCCATGGACGAATGGCTCCGTGACTTGGTGCAATAATCGCCATGCTCATAAATCGAAACAGTATCATGGTTGGAGCTTTGGAATACGATAAGGTGTGACAGCTAATGAAATTACAGCTAAAGAGAACCTGGAATATGACTCGATTATCTGGTTTTTTTCCTATTTAGAGTGCTCTAGAACATTATGACGTCCCAAGCTGCAGCATGGGCTTTCAACAATGGATCACAGCAATGAAAAGCAATGCAAGTTGCAAAAAGAGTTTCGTCTTGGATTTGTAAAATTCAAGCGACAAAGAAGGCTGGCAACATAAAAAGGTTATTGCATGGAAACGTATTTGCGACTGGTTGACTTTCTGCTAAGTACATGTCAAAATTAGGACCAATCATTAACTGAGGAAGTTACATCATCATTACTCTATAATAGAGCACAAGATGGCGGGCTAACTAAGGGAAGCTGTATCACATACAGTTCTGAAAGGAAGGCTAAACTGCCAAGGGAGGAAGGGATTCCGCTTGTCAGTCCGTTGGACGACAGATACCTGCCATCATAAACATTGCCCAAGTTAAGCACAGATATAACATAACGCAACATAACATAACATGAATTGTTATGCACATTTCAAGACAGTGGAAAAACGAAGAGAACCCAACCACATGTAATTAGAGTGGTTGGACGAACCATTTACCATCGTGCAGTGCAAAGAAAGCTACTGCTTAGAAAGCTATTGACGAGAAAGGGGCCAGTGTATTGATCCACTTACAAGTACCTCTCTCTTTCTTTCGCCGGGCAAACGGAGAGGATGAGTCAGTCCAAGAAGAGTGAGTCCAAGAAGGCAAAAGGCTCTTTAAGTGACTTGATTGAATCACTCTTAAAAGACATAAAATTTGGCTTGACATTCATCGAAGACTTCAGGGAGGCTCGTGTCAACCGATACTTTGGAGGATGAGGAGCTTTCTAATGAGGAGAAGAAGTTTTTTCACCTCCTGAATACGAGAAACCAGTGAGATTTAACTCCTTTTTGCTCATCACAAGTTCAAACAAGAAAAAAAGTAACAACGCAATTTCTCAAAACAAGAGTCGAAAATAAAATCTCACCGGTTTCCCGTATTGAAGAAGTGAAAAAACTCCTCCTCATTAGAAAGCGCCGTCTCCTCAAAGCACTGGTCCACGCGAGCTTCTCTGACCAATGAATTACTAGCCAAATTCTACGTCTTTTAACAGTGATTCAATTAACTCACTTAGGGAGCCTTTCGCCTTCTTGGACTCACTCTTCTTGGACTCACTCATCCTCTCCGGTTGCCCGGCGAGAGAGAAAGAGAGAGCGAGAGAGAGAGAGAGAGAGAGAAGCGGCGAGGGGACGCGTTTGAACAGGGCCCTTGACACCTTCACAAATTTTTGTCCAGATCGTTCGCCGGCCCGCCCAGATTCTGCCCGAAAAAAAATTCGCAGCCCGTAGGCTGGCGAGCGACGCGAGCTTCCCTACCACAGCCTGCGAGCGAAATGGCTCACTCCGTTCGCCCACTCAAGCACAGTCAGCAATGGTACGTACTGGAAAACTGTATGCTTGTGCTTGTGCTAATATGTTTTTTTTTTCTTTTCTTTTCTTTTTTCATTTTTTTTTTCCATTCCGGTTGGTTTTTGCACAGTGCGAGTGGAGCATGATGCCATATCGAATGCTTGTTTTATTTACAGAGAGATTTCGTAAGACTGCAAAAGGCCGGGTTATCCAACGCATCTTTCAAATTCTCCCTAAAACAGGGGAAATCGACATTGAAACAATCAGAGGAAGCCCTTCGAGGTGACAGTATTTCAAACAAGGTTGACACTTTCAGGTTGGTTGTGCAAACTTAATTTGCAAACCGAGTTTGAATGCTCGCGATACACATTACAGGACACCGTATCTTTTTCCACTCCCCTCGTTTCCTCTCCTATGCCCTTTCTTTATCTCCATACACTGTGCGTGTTCTTTGTCTGAAGGTTCATTTTTTCTTACTGCTTTAAAATGACATGATAAAATTTCCTTTCGAAAGATAAATAGATTAAAACGGCAAGAAATTTGAATGTTTTACTTTTGTCTGACCTGCTCGGCCGTTGTTATCTTCTATTTTGAGTTTTTGCGGCAAGTGTATCCCTTCCATAGGTCTCTTCCACTTGTCTCGCTTTCGTTCCTTTCTGTGTTTTCAAAACGCATGTATACGATCGCTAACTTCCTATCTGTTGACTGACTTCGAGTATCCAGGATCTCCTTATGTAGTGAACTAGAAGGATTTTCCAGTAGATTCCAACTCAGGAATTTGGCCTTGCATTCTTATCGGTTGTCACCTTTGTGTTCAAAGGTTATTTATGGAGACAAGGAAATCTAGTCATTTGGCTTGTTGGAAGGAAGACGAGGAGCTGTCTATGCTTTAGTATATACGCCAAAGAACTTATCCGCCATCGTGAAATTCTCGGTAACTGGAGTCTTCAAATCAGAGTTTAAACAGAACTTGCAAGTTTCTGATGCGATATCCTCTCTGCAGATTGTGTGGTCTTGACGCAACTATTCCTAGACTTACTGGACGAATGTGCTAAAGGCCCTGCAGTGTACTCTCTGAAGCATTTTATGCTCTCCTTGATTATCAACAGACTTCATCTGGCAGCGTGGGCTGGGCAAACGGAAATGGTTCAACTACTTTGTGAACATAATGCAGCAGTTGGTGCTACTGCTGTCGATGACATGTCAGCTTTGCACTTTGCATGTCAGAAAGGGCATACGGAGATTGTTCGCACATTGCTGGGGGCAGCTGTCAAAGCGAACAGCAATACCAAGAAGGGTTTCAGTCCTTTACATTATGCTGTCCAAGGAGGATATTTGCCTATTATTAGACTAGTAGCGAGAAGAAGCCCACAACTGCTCAATTTGCCCAACAAGAAGGGAGCACCGACACCGAAGGATCTGGCAAACACTGACGAAGTGCAAATGTTGTTGAAGGAGTTAGAGAGGGAAGCCGGTGAAAAGGAGAAGAAAAAATCTGGAAAAGTGAAGTAGTTCAGAAGAAGAGAGAGCTAGTGATGTTGCGCCATGTGTCAGAGATTCAGTGGATGAACGAATCCCATTTAGAGCAGATGATAGAAACGACAGTTGTGATAGGCCAGAGAAGAGAGGAGTGCTGAGCTTGATAGGAGATTGGGAGAAAATCCATGGAATTGAGATACGGATGGAGGGGCCGCAGTCACACGTACTGACAATGTTGAACACTTTAGTGAAGCACACGCATCCATCAGATGATCCGGCAACTTTAGCGGGCGAAAAGGAGCATAGAATTGTGAGTGGCAATCGGGCAAGCGAAAGTAAGGTTCACGTGGAGGTAAGGGCGGGCCAATCTCTGCAGGCGGATCGGCAACGGAAAAAGGCGAACTACAGATTTGTTTGCTCTTCATAAATTGTCTCAATGGACTCTATACAGCCATCCTGACACCTTTCTTTTTTTTTTTACTCTCTCTCGTTTTTCTTTCTTTCTTTGCCTCCGCAGCAGCTCTCAAACTACTCGGCAACCTTTGAGCCGTCCCTCAGTGGTAGGACGGAGAGAAGCTTCCTCTCCCAGAAGGGGAGACACGGAGGCCTTGACAACAGCTGTACCTTCCCTGCGAGGGCTGGGGCGGCCTCTAAACATCACTATCCACTGACTCCATTCACGACGGTTAATTTCAAAGGGCATGATCTACCTTTCGTGATGTTTGCGGTATTGAGGGAAAGTGCTGAATTACACAGTCGGAAACAAATCGTCTGTATACATATCAAGCTAAAGGCATCTCAACATTTTCGTTTGCTGTCGCTCTCTGCAGGGCCGAAGAAGGAGAGGGTTTGCAGTTTTGTTCAAAACCCTGTTCACAAGATGAGATGTAATACTTTCGGATTGAGCGTCAAATTGTGACTCACATTTACATCGCAGATCACTAGCAGGATTAGGGAGAGACAACCTATATACGTCGTTCTTTTGTTCCGCCGAGGCATTTCCTGTGCAGGATGCTCTTCACCTGCTGCTGTCAGGGGGGGAGCGAAAAACAGAACTCCGCAATTTCGGCAGCATTGCAGCGCATACGGTGGCGGTCAGCAATCAAGGTCACAGTTAAAATTAGTGACAAAAACAATGCCTACCTAAAAATTTATCTAAAAGTGCTTGTACATCTACCAAACTGATTGACAGTTGATCATTAAGTATTACATCAAATTTTGCTGCTAAGCAGTTTATCCCTAAAACTATTTCTTTATTTGCAAATAGGAAGTGCTGCTATGGAAGCCATTGCCAGACAGCCAGAAGCAAGTACTAAAGTACAAACAGCCATGATCATTGCCGCTTCTCCATTGGGTTGGTAAAGATTCACCAACTCAGCACGCCACTTTCTTAAGTTCTCAAGGCGTTTTTTGGTCGCCCAAGGGGCGGGCAATGAATATCAACGCTAAAGAAATTAAAATACCAACTCCAACTAGATGCTCATAAGAAGCCAGTAAATCTTGATCTAGTTGTCGTGTTTCTTTATATAGTCAAATATCACGAGCAGCTCTCAGGAATTTTTTTTCCTGAAGGAAAATTTGGAGGACGCATAAAGTATATCCGAAAATATTTTGGGATCCGATACGGTACAGTTGTCGATATTATACAGAAATATCGAATACTAGTATCGTAAACGATATTGTATATTGGATACCGCGATATATCGCAACCGAAACCGCCTCTCCTTGCGCGACTTTTGGAGAGTGAGAGAGGGGACGAGAGGTGGGGGAAGGGGGCGAGGAGGAAGGAGAGGAAGGAGAGGGAGGAGAGGGAGGAGAGGGAGGAGAGGGAGGAGGCGGGAGCAGGTGCTTCAGGGCGCGCCACGTGGCGTCTGGACACGAGGAGAGGTAGGAGAGAGGTGCCAGGTGGCAGCCCATGCCGGAGGAGCAGCGGCGATGGGCGAGGAGGCGCTGCCCGGCACCGCCAGCCTAGCGCTGGACCTCGACCGTGAGAACTCAAAAACACTAAAGGATGACTGGGTTTTTTTCTGCCGTCATCACCTCCTGCAGGATTAGGGTTTAGCAGGGCTGAGGGGCAGGCCGGGCGGCGGGCAGAAAAGCTGCTGGTGATGCTGCGGGACGGTCGCAAGCTGCTCGGCACTTTACGCTCCTTCGACCATTTCGGTGCGCATATGGGGGAGGCCCTTCAGGGCTTTGGAGGGGGTCGGGTTGGCGCTTTAGGGTTGCGGAAGTTGGGGAAGGATACATGGCGGGAGGCCTTTCGGAGGAACGGGTGTCGTTAGATGATGTTTCTGGGCTTCGGGTTGTTTGGATTTTTAGTGGAGACGAGATGCTCGCGTTGTTAGAAGTTCTGGCGTTGATGAATCTCAGAATAGATTTTAGGGTTAAGCGGAGGTGCCGAAGGTGATCATATGTATGAGCCAAAGAGTAGAAACTGGAACTGGAACCACAGAAGCAGCGGCCGATCTTGCCAATCTCTTTTTTCTAACCAAAGCAAGTTTGCCAACCGTGAAATGATAAAAAGAGTGACTGTAACGCGACTATAAGCGACGTTATTTTTGGGTTAGCCATTGGAAATCCTAACCACATGCTGCATGTTGGCTAAGCATCAATCATAAGATCGATTTGCAAATTTCTTTATTTTGAAGTTCATTTAAAGTCCACCTAAGTAAAAGAACAGAACAGAAAAACCAAAGAAAGAACAGTTATTGACGAAACAACTTCAATTTTGAAAAGGTACGCTGGCTGAGAAGGTGGTCCTTAAGACTGGCAGAATCGGAGAAGAGTGCAACAAAATTTTGCCTTCGGGTATCTTTATGTTGAGCTGTGCACGAAGTGTTTCGTCGAATCTGCGTCTTTGGTATTGCTAATTTGGTTGTGGTAATATCTTACCACAACCAAGGTAACTTTGCCACAATCAAAAATTTACGGATATGATTAAACTTCATGATCAACTCAACAAGTTATGGAGCCTTATAGTGGTAACTTTCTAGAGATGTGTATCTTTCTTTAGCAGTGTCTAAGCTGCTAGATGTGTTTTTAATGCTGATGCTGCCAATGCAGCTGTTTTGGCATGTCATTTTGTTTTTTTTTCCAAAGCACTTTGCAACTTCGAGGCTGATGCCTCCTCCTTTGACACAATGATGGTGGGGCAGCAAATGTGGTGTTGGAGCATGCTGTCGAGCGCATAATTGTGGGAGACACTTTCTGTGATCTTCCGTTAGGTCTCTACATCGTCCGCGGTGAAAATGTTGTTCTTATCGGCGGTTTGGTGAGCGCGAGCTATACAACTTATACATCAGCGTGAATAAAGATGCTGCGATTACATAGTTGAAGGCTGCCAATTTGCTGGTCCGTATGTCTTTTGTTCGACGTCTTGTATCATGGTCCTTGTGCAGCTTGATGGCTTAGCTGCAGACTCTGACAGTCTTTTGTCATTGTAGTGAGACATATGTTTTTCGTATGCACTTCTCTTGGTGGTGCGGTTTCAACTTCCTTTCGGAGGCAATTCCTCACCCATTGTAGAGAAAATGGATGCATTCTGTGCTGGGCACTTTACAGGACCCTGACATGCAGGAGCTTCCCCCCCACATGGTGCGGGTCTCGCCTGCTCAAATACGAAAGGTGGGTGAACTGCACTTGGACGAAAGTGTTTTCGAAAACCCTTAAATGAGAGGGAGAGGGAGGGAGGGAGGAGGGGGGAGGGGGGGACATAGAGTGTGTGTGTGCGATTCTTATTTAGCTATCTTTAGTTGCAATTTGGAACACATGCACAGAAATGTTCTTCTGTACACTGTGTGCTTCAGGCACAGAAGGAGGAGAAGGAGGCCACTGAATTGAAAGGAACAATGCGCAAACGGATGGGCGAGTTTTTGGACCTTGAATGAAAAATGCTAAGTACCTCCAAGAGCTCGTTTGTAACCTTAAAAATTTAACCGCAGCGCAATTCTCCTCCCTCTGTGACCTTCCCCTCCTTTCTCAGAGCGGTTTGAGCACCCTCTGGACTGAAGTGTTTATTGCAGGCCATTGAGGGCACGCCTCGGGATGACACAGATCTGCAACATTGTTAGAAAATTTAAAGAAGAAGATTTAGCTTCAATTTGATCTACAGTTAGATGTAAGATAGGTCCTGCGAATTCTAAAAGAGGGAGGGGGTCAATAATCCTTTTTTTTTTTTAAGCATCATTAGGAACCAATAATAGCAGGGCTTTTGCTCTCTAGTTGTTCTTTTGCTTTTTGCTGGGATGTTTTCAGAGGAACAGGCCTTCGCAAGGAAATTGCATGTAAGAGCTATTGGTGCAATGTTTGAAGAGTTTCTGGAGTGACATTATCCTTTATTTTTGGAGGTTTTGAGTTTATTAGAATAACACAAACAAACAGCGAATCTTGAAACAACAACCCAACATAACTACTCTTCAAGACTCATGGTTGTCTCTGAAAATTCAGAGATGCGGCCTATTATTAAATGGAAAGTTCGCAGGTATCAACTTCCGTGCCTGGTTTTAGGGCCCTGTTGTAGGCCTGGAATCAGAGTTCCCCTCATAGCCTTACTTTGCATTTACAGATCATTTATGACTGCCCCACGTGGGTTCTACATGTTGTATTTGTCCACGTACAGCTGATGGCGTCGTCATGGTCAGACCAACGGCAATCCACAACTTCAGTGCCTAAAACGTACCTTATGCTTTGGCACGCATTTTGTCACATTCACCTTCAAAATGGTCTGTTCTCCCGGGCACGACTCCAGAAGTATTTCCATCGCCTGCTGGAAGAGTATCACCTCAATAGTACCGTCGGCGATCGGAAGCGAAGCCCAGGACCAACCAGAGGAGCTCACGACGTCACCGTCCCCCAGAAACGCAGTCCAAACGCAACCGTGACATCAAGTTCGACAAGTTCTGACGAGGAGATCAATCATAAAACAGTAAAATATGCTAAGCTCATCGGCTCATCGGCAACAGTGAAATAACCGTACTATTCTTCGTGAGGTTGTTCTTATCATCTTGTTCGTTAGCAGTAGCTGCTACCCGTGGCCACGGGAATCGCATCACGACTAGCAGCACCCGGTTAAGACAACGGTTAACTGGTTGGTTGACCGACTGGTTAGGACTTTTGAATTTCGCAGTGACAATCTCGTTAGGCGCGGTTTACTCGAGGTTGTTTTCTCCTCAGCTACTTTCCCGTGACTAGTTTGCCAACCCTAGTCAAAACTAGGCCACGAGTCGAGGAAAAAAAAAAAAAAATGTTTTAAAAGTGCCCTTTCAAATAGCTTTCTAGTCATTTCTCGTCCCTGACGGACCTACAATCCTAACTGAGAAACAAACAGGCACATGTGTGCTCCGTGAAATATCCTACTTCCCAATTAACGTCATCGTCAGCTAATGCAGGCACAAAAGCCGCATGCATTCTAAACACCCCGGGGCCTCTCCCTCCATAGCAGTATATACAAAGCATTCAAATCAAATTTCAAATGGTAGTTTTCGGACCCTTTCAACACTCGTGGCCTGCATATCAGCCGGACTCCTCTCAGTTTCTGAGATTAGCTTGATTTCTGCTACTGAATAAAGCGCCTTAGCAGCATCCTCCCCCGACCATTAGCTGCAGCTCCTTCTCCAACTGTCATTTCGCATTTTGAAAGGCTCCAGAATCTGGATGAAAAGGGATGGTACAGATGATTGGGATTACCAGGTTCGGGAGTTCTCGGAGCCAAATGGAACTCGTCACTTTCCTGAGCGTTTCATTTCACCCATCTGAAGTCGATATGGATTGCCCCTCACTTCCTTATCTTTTGAGTTCCCCTCATTTGGGTAAGTCCCACTATCTTCCTCTCCACCAGTCTCAACCCATCAGGATATTACGCACTTGATTCTCCACAAGTGCCCGCGTCGTTTCACGGGATATGGGAAACCCTAACTTGTCTTGCAGAATGAAACGGTACACTTCCCACTGCCTGCCACAGGCCTTATGTCGAGATATGTCTGCCTGCAATCAGCATTCACATCATGTCAGACAAGAGGATCGTTGAACAAAAAACCGCCAGAAAAACGGAAAAGCTAACATCCATAACCGGTGGGAATACTAGCGTGTTCCTTCACAGAACGACCACATATCCAAGTACTTACTAAAAAACAGAACTCCACCAACAAAGGTTCAAATTTAGAAAGTTGACACTTCAGCTCCTATGCTCTCACGTTATTTGGTAAGATTAGTTAGAAAACAAACGTGGTAGCTTCAAACTAAATATCAGAGTTGGGCCGATTGCCAGTTTATGATTAGACATGCTTTACATTCGATCACAGCACAAGTAGTGTTGTTGATCAATGGAAAAGTAGAAGACTAAAGCTTACTTTGAAAACATGAATTTCAAGCTGCCGTAGAATAAAGGTTACGTCGTAGAGCACACGAGGCCGCCCTCGTCCGCACTCTTCCACAGGGCAAGCAATGAGTAGCTCTGAATCCGGACCCTTTGTAACAACAGCAATGCGTATAGGCCGCTCTAGTTCCCTTTTCATCTTCGCACAGAGATCTTGTTGCTGTTCTGCATCAGTCAGCTTGTTGCCCCGCGAGTCTTGAATAAACATGTCAATCATGCAAATGCCATCCTCCAAGCTGGCAATCCGTCCATAGGATACCTGTACCAGGCAAGCAGTGATGATGAATCAGAAAATGCCGGAAAGAAAATGTGTCCAGTGAACAAATTCCCTGAGCCTCTCTCCAAGCACCCATGTGGTGGATATAGACGAAAGTAATTGGGGGACTCAACGGAGCAGCAGCGAATAACTCTGCTAGCTGTATTAGACATGGCTGCTGTGCAAAATAGTTCAACAATAAGGCTGGAAATCCTAATTTTTTAATCAGATGAAGTTGACCATTCAAACTACATGTAGACGACATACCTGGATGCAGATGTCCTTGAGCAGGCGAAGGCAATCATAGAGAAGGCCCTTGCGATCCTTTGCCGCAACCTGCATCATGCTGTGAGCAGGACTCATCGAATTGTCTACTGTGACAGTAGCAGACGAGACCACCTTCTCTGCAGGCAATGGCTTCTCTTCCCAAATACTCCCTTCCTGATATTTTTCAGGAAGAAGGTACTCTTCTACAGTCACCGGCATTGCTGTGGATATGGCCAAGCCATGAGGGCCCTGCACCGGGCCTGCAAGCCGGCAATCAACTTGTGTTGCAGGGTCTCCCAGCACCTCTCGGACGTGCTCACAGACATCTTCTATGCGATGCTTCGCGGGAAGCTCATCTCTGTACCATTCAAAAAAGCGCAGATGCACGTAAGCGTCTTGACAATAGAGTGCGTCCTGTAGTTCCATTGTGTGTGGGTTAATCCATAGGAATCGACTACCGCAAGTTTAGAAAGCAGACCGACATGATCAGCTGCCCTCAACTATGGTCATCAATCTATTTTATCATCCAAGTTGTCAACGTTCGCCTCAAAACAAAACCAAACACACGAAGAAACCTGCTGCAGCCAACAGACGAGCTACTAACGTCAACAACAAGATGGAGTGGTAACAGTCATCCCTCACAAGCTCAAGAGATCTCAAAAAAGAGAAAAGGAACACGTCCAGTTCCATAGGAGGGTGCACGAGGGCACGATGCAACTGATCCCTTTGCTAATTTTGCAGGTTATTGTGGTTCATTTTTTGCCAGCTTGGCCGAAGCCTGAATTTTGCATTATGCCACAAGGGACAGTTCCAGCTAAAAGGTCAAGGTCAGTAAATGGGGCATAGCGGGAAGGAGAAAGGGGTGAGATGATGTGGGGGACGAAGCGCACCTGTTATCAGTCACAAAGAAAAGGTCGACAGCTTTGCCATCAGGCGAAGTTGTCACATTGACTCTTTGTATGGTGAGCTCCACTTCCCATAAAGCTTGGGTAACGTCTGCACTCCCAATTCTTGAAGATAGTCGTCAATCTTTGCAGGAACGAGAAAATATACACTGCTACAATGGCCCAACTAATTCAAGCGCTGATATTTATAACATCCCCGGGAGTACACACGAGTTTCTGCAAAATCACGCCGTCCCGCATACCGTTCAAGAATCCCGAGCGATCTGCTGAACAGATTTGAAGCAAGTAAACCTCCTTCCTCCTTGGAGTAGTTTCCACTGGCAAAAGCACCGGATTACTTGATGGACAAGCAGCTGCCATTCTCTGCTTAAGCAAGGACCATTTGATGCTCTTTCCTCCACGCACCCGCGGGAGTACCCAAAAGACAAGAAAACACCAGCGTCCATCTGTCGAAAGATCTGTCATAAGAAAAACTTTGCAGGTTATTCCCAATTCTGTCTCCACTACAATTACAGGGAAACTATATTTCACAAATAGCCCTGCGTACAATGATTCCAAGATGAAGCAAAAACGAAACCAAACAATAAGTCGTCTCCATGATCAGAATTGCAGTCCAGACTGCCAAAAAAAGCAAACCTTTTAGACATATGAGGATGCGAACGTCCATGCCTTAGCATCGGTACCTCGCCACCGCAATTTTTTTCTCATATTTACCACAAGCGATAATTGGCAACTTTCGCAAGGGAGGCATTCCTCGCAGAAAAACCCTAACACGCAATAAGAAGGTAGGAAAGCCTGGAGAAAAATAATAGGGACTGGAGAAAACTAAAACAAGAACATACCTCCTCGAACCACACTGAGCCCAAACTCGAAAATGGTTCGAGTGAGATCGCAGCCCAGGCCGACCTTATCCGGGCAGTTGATAGTTATCTCTGTGGGATCTCCAGGGTGAGGACCCTTTCGAACTACCACAGCCTCATCATTTGGAATCGCCACTGCATCACAGGCAACAGAATGGGTGTTCAGGGATCATTCAAACGAAACAGACTGCAATGCAGCCTCTGAAAAAAGAGAGAATGGACAACGTTGAAAAAGAAGCCAGTGCTAGTTCTCATGTCGCTTCCTAGCCGTCCATGTACTACCCGGTATGCATTAGGGTAAAGGAGAGATTCAGCATGCATAATCGCGAGTAGGAAACAATACCGACAAACAAACATTCCGCATCCAAAGAAGGAAAATCATGCCTCGGAATCTGCGTTAGCAAGAAAAACATGCACAAAAGTTCAAGCAAAGGTTACAAGACTCACTTCACGTTACAGCTGACATTAAGCAGCAAATGTTCTTGTCATCCCTTCACCGTAAGGCAAGCGGAAAAATTCTAAGCGAGTATCGACAACGCTCTTCAATACTTGTCTGACGCAGAAGCTCTTCTGCAGACTTCTCCACGACTTCCTCCGTAACAATACATAGGTAAAATACCACAAAATAAAAATAAAAACAAAAATGTACAGATAACTAAAAATTTGTAGTAGTTCAAAGAGCCGAATCTAAAGCCAGCGAGGAGAAAGCTCCCAACGCCCCTACAACACTACTGCAGTCACCAAACGCTCGACCGCTGCACCTCCCACAGCTCTCCTCCGCACAAAAACAGACACCGTCTTCAACAACAAACGCATATGACTCAGCGTACGACCCTCCTTCCCCGAAAAACCGCACCAGGCGCTTTCCCCTCTTTGTCTGCAAGGCCCCCTGCGGGGCGGAAGCCATGGCCGCCGCTCCTCACACCCTCCAGGATCGACAAGGACCAAAGATTGGAAGGCGATTTGCCGCCCGGGTCTGTCCGTACACCCGCGCCGTACATACTTTCAAACGGATCGTACCGTACGGCATGTATGAAATTCTACGAACAGCCGGGCGGCCGGCCAATCGAAAGGGGCCGCGGCCGGCGTACGAATCGGCGATATTTTCCGCTTGGGCGGTTTCGGCTTGGGAGCAGGTTCCGCCTTCGGACGTGCTTACGGAAAATCGGAGAGCCGGGGAGGGGAGGGGGGAATTCTGTCCGGAATACGGAAAGAGACGTGAGGACCTGCCGGGCATGTGGGGGCCACTTATGGGTATCTTTCTTGATGGTTCAAATGTTAACGTATTAGGGGGGGTCAGACGGAGCGGAGCGTACGAAATTCCCGAATTCAGTATACGAAAAAATGAAAAATGTCGGTAAAGTGATTTACACGGTACGCTATGGGAGAGTTGGGGAAGAATTGTGAGTTCTGTGACATTCCAAAAATGGTTCATGCCGTTATGCATGAACCTCTCGAGATGTGGAACATGGCGAATAGGGTACCGTGGGGAGCGACCACGTTCGGGTCAAACCATGTTGGAGGCCGGGATGGATATTATTATGAAGCAGTCTCGTGTTTTAGAATTCCAATAAGAAATTCTAAAAATCAGGCCGTTTTATTAAACACTTTTAAAATTGCCGTACGACTACGGCCGTACGGTGACACGGCAGCGTCTCTGACGGGCTACCATCGCCAGGCCTCAAATAGGGGATTTTGGCCTAAGATAAAGGACTGTCCCCTAAATTGGTTTTGAAAAAGAAAGGGCGTTTTTAGGGATTTTATAGTATTTACGGTTTTCTCCCATAAAACACATGTCGATGTTACCCTTAAATAATCGATTTGTGATATTTTGGGGATACCCCTTATTTGAGGAGGCCTGGCCAGCGACACCCGCAACGTCAAATCCTAACCTAAAATTGAGATCGACAACCGTACGACCGTACATAATGTCCAATTTAAAAGACCGTACGAGTTCTAAAAGTGTTCTAAAACTCTGAAGCTTTCGGTATCGGTAGAACGTTCTAATATCATACTGAAATCTAAAACTCTAAAAAGTCCCTTGTACGGACTGTCATCCCTAGGTGGAGCTTTCAAGGCGTGTACCGTACGGTACGGTACCGAAAGCGCGGTTGGTTGGTTGGTTGCGCGCTCGCAATCATTCGCAATCGCTTGTGCTTATCCATTCACCGTGCGGCACTGTACGGCTCGTAATAAACTGGAACTTATTTGGATTCTGGTTCGTAAACGGGACGAAATTCATAGATCTTGTCAATCTAAAAAATACCGATGGCATAAACTATTTTGAGAAAAAGTAAAGTTTATTCCAATGTTATATTTATTTTCCAGAGAACCATGTACTAGTTCTGAAATCGTAAGAGTATGGAGATACTGGTGCCGTACCGTAGTTCAAGAATGACGAACTTCACGCTTTTCCGGCAAGCGTGACGCGCGGTCCAAACGGAAAGGTTGGTTTGCCAAAAGGTGACGCGCCGCCCGGCGTGCCGGAGAGGGCCGCGCGGTACGGTGCCGTACAGTATGGTACCATTCAGCATTCAGTATTCAGTATTCAGTATTCAGCATTCAGCATTCAGCATACAAGTGGCGCTGCCGCTCATGCTGCCGGGGGGGCCACGCGGCCAAATACACGTCACTGGAGGCGCACCCCAAAGTGCTCGGGGCACATCCCAGATTTCATGCTAACCAATCAGAGGACGAACGAATGAATGAATGGATTCGTTGGTTGGTTGGTTGGTCGGTTTTCAATGCCACATCATCTTCATTTTGACTGGGGAGAGAAAATGGCATTGAACTCACGATGTCCATCGTGAGTTTTAGACTGGGTTCTAATACTTTGATGCCAAACCCATCCCCCATTTGGAATCAGTCCTTAACCTTGCTCATACCATCCGTTAGCTCTTTGAGCAATCTCTGGCAAAATGGGGACACGTCGGACCATTGGATCAAGCGTTGAAGTCCTCCTCTTCCTCGGCCTTTTGTTGACCCTTTCCCTTTCCCTCTTCGTCGCCCTGTCCTTCGTGGGCCCTCGTTGTAAGTTAGGCTTAGCCCCGTAGCGTGGACGTATGCACGTCATTGTTGGGTCGTGTCGTACTCTTTTATCCCGCGAGCTTTGCGTCCTTATGGTCGTTGCGCTGTGCGTGTACCCCGTGCTCGCCTCGCGTGGGATCCCTCTGACGGTGTTTCATGGCACGCCCTCTTTTTGTTTCCTATGATGGGCTTGAGTCTTGCATAGGGTTGCGGGCACGCCCGAAGTGGCATGCCTTTGGGCACGGGCGCGGATCCTCCCTGAACCCCGTGTATTCCCCGCCGTGCTCCAAACACGTTAATAGGTCCATGAAAGACATGCGCACGCGCACACTGGAAGTGGGCTCACGGTAAAGGCACAAGGCAAAGGTTTCACGGTTTGGGCCTCCCATGGACCGCGCAATTTGGTTGAACTGGTTTTGAATGGAAACCGTCCGGTTGAATGCCGGAGGCTTAGGCGCCGAACTACCGCCAACGGGAGGTCGCCACGTGGCATCCACGTGGTACCTCGCGAAACATCAAATTTTCACCCCATTTTCTTGTTCGGGTGCGAAGGTGAGACCCGAATTTCGGCGAGGTTCATTCATCATCCATTCAACCGCCCCCGATATCTGAATATCGCGATATGGATGTACTTTATTGTATCGGGGTATACCGAGCAGGCGAGGTGAGGGAGAACCGCCGAGTACCTCCACCTTCGCTCTCGCTCACTCTCGCTCTCCTGCCTCCGCCATGGCGAGGGAGGGCATGGCGCCGGACATGGAGGGCGTCGACGAGGAATGGGCGCGAGTGTTCAAGCCGCCCGCGCGGGCGTGCACTTGCCCGCACCTGGGCAGCCTCGTGCAGAGGCCTCCTCCCAGCGCGCCCGTGGAGGACATTGCGAGGTCGCTGGCGGAGCAGGGGCGGCACGCGCACGCGGGGCTGCTGCTGCCCGGACTGCCCAATGACCTGGCCATGCTCTGCCTCGCCAGGATTCCGCACAGCATGCTGCTGCCCGCGCGCGCGGTGTGCGCCATGTGGCGCCGCGTGCTGCGCAGCGAGGAGTTTCACAAGGTTAGGGAAGTTGAGGGCACGACGGGAGACGTGCTCTGCGTCTGCCTGGGCGTGCAGGATGTGAAGGGGAGGAGAGCGATCACATTTGAGGTGAGGATCAGAATAGGATTCCATGGTCTTGTCGAAGCTGAGGGTTGCTCTTGGCTGGGGTTGCTTTGTTAAGGGAGTAGTATGAAAGAGGCGGGGACTTTTCAGTCTGTTACTATGTTCAAGCTATGTTTGCTCAATTTTGTTTATCCAGGGGATTGAGCGTCTGCTTCTCATGTTATCACTACTTTTGTGTGGTATTGTCAAAATTTCATTAGCCATTCAGTCGCCATGGACAGTTGTTTGCTTCATTCAACTCTTTGTTGGCAGCGACACTTACAATGACTTTGGACTTAGAAAAAATGAGTGTAAACTGGGCGCAGGCTTTGGATTTTCGATCACATGCATGGTTTCAATTGCCGCCTCTTTATCTATCGTCCTTTTCCATATGGAAGCCTGGTGGGCGTTTCAGTAATTTTAGCGGGTTCGAGGTACAGTCTTCCCCGTAATTACTGACAGTTCCTGGTCAAGATATGCTTGAAATTTGAATTGAAAAAGTCAGTGAAAGGATTGGGAGAGGTGTCTTAGTAATGGTTGTGACCTGCTGATTTAACTGCTTTTTCGTACGGACGTTATTTTAATCTCAGCCTGTTTCTTCTGCTTTGAAGGTTTAGGTTTGGCTGACAAGGTTGTATGGTCTAATTTTTCTTTCATATCTTGTCAATAACCACACAATCATTCGGATGCGCCCTACGGTATGGCACTATAGACTAGCCTGTTGGCGTAAATCTATTCATACACGTGAAATTCGTCTGAGACCATCCCTTTGAAGTGCTTGCGAGTAGAGAATGATAGTACATTTAGGCTCATGTTTAGCCTGGAGTATTCCTTCCACCAGGTGGTTTCTGCCGGCTCAAAGCTTCTTGTTCTTGGAGGTGCCTTTCACATGCCGGGTGATCCTCTTAGAGATCAACGTCGGAATCAGAGAACGCAGCAAGGAAGCTGCGATGTATGGTCATTTGACACAATCAGTTACACATGGTGCGCCCTCGCCTCCATGTCTCGCCCGCGATCGCAGTTTGCGGCAGCTGCACTCGATGAGAATCGGATTATTGTGGCAGGAAGTTGTTTTGATGCGAGTGCGGAGGTTTTGGATTTGCGAACGAATATCTGGACAGTAGCAGAGAGCATGCCATATCCTGGCGATGTATGCCGAGGCATTGCAAAGGATGGGTTGTTCTATGCCATCTGGCACAGGCATCCATTTCATGGGGCAAGAAGTGCATATGTATATGACCCTCAGATCGACGCTTGGAGCACAATTCCGGGATTTTTCCCATCTACTGCAAGCCTAGAGACAAGTCAATCTATGGCAGTATTGGACGGGGCAATCTATGCAACCCAAGGAGAGCGCCAATCTTCCTTATGGGGGGAGTTATCTGTTCTAAGGAACAGAGGCAACTTCCAGGCAAGCACGACAATGATGCCTCATCAACAGCAACTGGAGGCTATGGCCAATCTCAGACCACCTGCACGAGAAGTGTGGAAGCCGATTGCGAGACTACCACGCAAACTAAGGGAGCAGAGAGGAGATGAGGAGTTTACTGTTGATGGGCATTTCCTTGCAGCTGTCTGTGGAAAGCTCATCATTGTGCAGACAGGTTGGGTTTGCACACTTGAAGCGTTCTTTTCTGATATGTTCTGTTTGTCGTGACTCCTTCAATCTTTTGAGGGTACTTGCTTTGCATTACTGCTTCGGCGTTCTGAAACTCTGATTTGTTTGGACGGCTGCGGTGAAAGAAGTCCTTTCTAAAACGTTGCTTTTGAATGATCTGTTTGCAGTGGTGAAGAAGACAATCATCGATGATGAGGAGGAGATTATGGTGTTTGGGGGGGATGGGGCAACAAGGCGCAGGCTGGGCTTCATGAGCATTCTGAGCCCTCCTTGGTGGGAGCGGCCCAAGCACTCTGACATCCTCGCGTGGGAGGTGAAGGATGTGCAGATAAGCTCGGGGGTCATTGCGTGTCTCACACTTTCAACCTAAAGTTGAGACGACAATATTCTGTCGTTCATATTCACTCTCTCTCTCTTGCCATTGCAAGAAACCAGATATGTACATTTCTGGGAAGGGTGGTGAGGCAGGACC
This sequence comes from Zygnema circumcarinatum, assembly GCA_037447605.1. Lineage (NCBI taxonomy): Eukaryota > Viridiplantae > Streptophyta > Zygnematophyceae > Zygnematales > Zygnemataceae > Zygnema > Zygnema circumcarinatum. The sequence continues at coordinate 2,517,427 of CM074813.1, read as the reverse complement.
TGGGATGTTCATTGGCATGCAGGAGGTTCCTTGCAGGAGCTCCTCTCATTTTCGTGTTGTGTTGTTTTGAAGTATTCTGTAAAGTATTTCGCCGTTGATATTGATGTACCTCTCTCTGCAGATGAGCGCGTAGGGTAGACAGAAATTTAGGGTTAGGGTGGTTTCTGGCAGTTGGTCGGAAGGCAAGGGTTGATGCATGTCTCCCCGTGAAGCTGATGTAAGGAGAGTGATGCCTTCAAGTCGCCGTGGATCTTCTTTTGGGTTAACAAAAGCATTCAGTTTCTTGGACTCCTTTCAAAGTCTGTGCTTCATCTGCTCTGTACAAGCTCTACACGCCATTCTGAGCTGAACAAACGTGTGGCATAAAGACAGCTTTCGTTGTGGACTCAAGTTTTTACACATTACAAAACATGGAAATATTGCCCTCCCACGAGTTATGTGTTCGAGCAGGAGAACGAACAGCTTCTAACTTGGCAACATCATCAGAATTTGTTCAAGGAACGCTTTGTTTAAGGAGCAATCATAGAAACAAAGTCTTTCATGTCTCCACAAAGACAGTGCCATTCCAATGGCTGAAATTTTCCGAAGTCATAAATCGACGGCCGAGATCGACCAGCAGCTTCAGTCTGACTGACCAGCGACATGGTTAGTCATAGTCATGTTCTTGGTCAGTCTTTGGCCCTCCGTCGTTCTCCTTCCTCAAACCGCCATGGGCCGATGACATCCTCCCTCTCTCCCTCTCCGTCTCCTGCCTCTGACTTCGTATTTCAGCGCGCAATTCCGTACTGGCAAGAATCAGTCTTCTCTGCAGACGAGGGAGAAGCAGCATTGAAAGCTTGTCAGAACCGTCAAAGAGGGAACTGCTGCATTTAGAAAATTGTTTGAATTATGAGCGATTGCGTCTTGAATTATTCTAAACGATAAGGCATTAGTTTATGTTTAAAAAGGAGGAGGGAGAGCCATCCGCCATGGCTGCCAGAGGGAGAGGGAGAGGGTTAGGACTTAGGCTGAACGTACCGACGCGCCCTGTGCTGCCAGGTGCCAGACCGCAGCCCCTTCCAGTGCCACAGGCGTTGCCGCTTCCGCCTGATGCCGCCATGGATTTTTCGCAGAGCGGATCTTCAGGCCCAAACTCGGCACTCCAGCAAAGGGAAGAGATTCTGCTTGATGATTTAGAGAGACTGATCGCTTTAGGGTTTGGGAGCGGAGGAAAAGTATACAAAGTTCGACACAAGCGGACAGGAAAGGTGAGTTTGCACCTTAACTTCGCTTTGACAATGTGAAGATAAGCTGTGAATGGCTTTCAATGTGACGTTTGGAGGTCACAAAGGAAGACTAAAGAGGCGGTTACTTTTCATTCAGGGATGGAGGAGGCGAATTGCTTCCTCGTTTGAAATGCCTTTCAAAGCCAGTCAATATGGCCTTGGACTTAGCATGTTCGCTTAGTTCGGATCAAAATTTAAACTCAAAATTGCATGTGGAAACCAGTGCAGTAAAGATGAAGTCTATTTTCCACCTTTTTGCAAGCGAATGTAACATCCTCAGCATGTTCACTGATAATTTACAGCCTGGCGATTTGGGCATGACAGGAATATGCGCTGAAAATCATTCAAGAGAAGCATGAAGAGGAGGTCAGAAAGCAGATTGTGCGGGAAATGCAGATCCTACGAAAGTCGCGTTGCCAGCAGGTGGGGGGATGTTGCTCCTTGTCGACTTAGTCTTTCGGTTCCAAAAGTAACACATGTGAAGGAGCTTTTCTTGCAAAGTGAGGGAGGAATAGAGCAGGAGTGGTGAAGAGGAAATGGGGACGAATGGAAAGAAAGGGAAGACCAGGGCAACTTCGAGTGAGCGAGGAAAGATGAAATGAATAAATGACTGGGAGTTGAGAGAAGTTGGAGGGATGAAGATGCAGAGCAGGGAAGCGAGTGGGCGTTACAACATGGCGAGAGGGTGAGGGTAGGAGAAGAGGGAGAGAGATAGAGGAACAGAAAGTCAGATGTTTACGCTGGTATAGGGACATAAACAGAGAGATGTTCCCTCTTCTAGATCATAAAGGAGGGAAAATATGCACGTGGATAAATGCCATACGTAAGCTGAACGGAAAACTGGATTTCTGGTCGGCTGCAGTATAGTTGCAGCTTCACCTTCAAGCTTCACCCTGTTTAGTCTTTTCATTTAATATGAGATCCCCTTGATTGCTTTGTCTATATCAAGTCGTTTTTCATCTGATCTTCGCACATCTTCCATACTCCTTGTGCCTGTTTACCATGGTTTACCCATGAAAACTTGAGCAAACGGTTGACAACAGTCGATTGTTGTATGTTGTCTGTGGGCATGCAGATTGTACAATGCTATGCCATTTTCGACGTATTGGGGGAGATATCATTTGTTCTGGAGCTTATGGATGCTGGAACCTTAGCAGATGTCATGAAAAAGCAGGTAGGAGCCTTGTTGTCGTTAGTGGCAGAATATGCAGACAGCCTTTGCAGATCCATTGAGGTGTTGCTTGCTGCATCCAATATGTGAACATGTGGACGATGAGTATCACTTCAGCAGATGCTTCTGTCAAGTCTGGATGGATGCCTAATAGGAATGTGTAAGTGCTGAAGCATACAGTTCGATCAAGGAAAAAGTAATGGGAAATGAATTGAGAGGTGCAAAGGCAAGATGGTGTTTTTCGCTGGGCAGTGGAACTTATGGAGAGATGCTTGGAGTGCTTCTGTATAATCTGTCCCAGCACTTTGACAGGTCACACCTCGTTCTGAAGCGGTTACTGTTGCTGAAGCTAAAAACGTAGTAGGCAGCTGAAAAATGCGATCATTAACGGCTACACGTTTGCTGTTCTTTAGCTGTGCTGAAGTGCACCGATGTTTAGCGAGATTGTCGTCACACGAAGCATGGAGCCTGGTGACACTTGTTTATGGGTGCTGCTGGATGAGTCTTCCAGTTTAGAAGTGATTTATGTACAGTTGGAAGTACAGTAGTAACTTGTTCCAACGAAATCCAAGAGGGTTTGGGTGCCTGCAGGGACGTATCAGGGAAGAGTTTCTAGCAGAAATCACAAGGCAGGTACTGCAGGGGTTGCTGTATCTCCATCGCCAGCATGTTGTACATCGAGACATCAAACCCTCCAATCTCTTGATCAACTCTCGAGGGGAGGTGAGAGGCGTTTGCAACTTTTTAACTGCATGGCCTGTGACAACAAAACAAACGAGGTCAATGATAGAGGATGAAAGGGCTGAGATGACTCAACAGTATCAAGAACGTTGGTCACTTTCAGAAGATTTCTATCCATCTTTATGAAGAATACGTCAAGGTCCCTAAAACTGTCCCTTGGAAAATAAAAGCCTTATATAATATAGAATCTGTAAGCAGGAGCAAGGTACGATACTATAGGCATCCAAGATTGGGTCCATGCATGCTCCATTTCCCCGGGCTTACACTTAGCATTCCGAAAATGGTGGAAAGACCTGAAGATGCAGCCGTGAACATAGCAGAACGTAAACTGTCACTAGCCCTACTTGTGTGTCACGCCAATTCCCGCAGTTCAGAGGCCTATTTGAGCCAGGCTACATCTGGAGAAATAATCAAGTAAGACATGTTTCCCATTGTAATCTGTCAGTATCCCTAACTCGCCTGCTAACTGCTGCCTCCTCCTTTGTGCAGGTAAAGATTGCGGATTTTGGTGTAAGCACAATGCTGGCCAACACATTAGCACAGTGCAGCTCCTACGTGGGAACTTCAGCCTATCTTTCACCTGAACGGATTGACCCCTCATCTACAGGCGACGGACAGTATAACGGATACGCTTCAGATGTATGGAGCATGGGTCTGACACTCTTGGAACTTTCTATGGGCCGGTTTCCATATCTTCAATCGGGGGAGACTGCCGATTGGATGACACTTTTTGGTGCGATTGTATATAACGACCCCCCTCAGGCTCCTCTAGGGAGCTCTCCCCAGTTCAGATCCTTCATTTCTCTCTGCCTTCAAAAAGACCCACGCAACCGGCCCTCCATTGCCAGGCTGATAGACCATCCCTTTGCTGCCATGTACGATGAGCCCTGTTGGACCGATCTCAGACTTTTACTGAGGTGATTTCCTTTCCTTCACGAGCTTGGCATGGGACAACTCGAGTTAGTAGGTGAAACATGCAGGGTTCACGGCGTAGATATTCTCCATTATTTTTATTGGACATAGGGAAGTTGTGGTTTTTAGTCGCCCACGGCTGTACCTCTTGCGGTGACTCAAGGAGAAGAGCTGCAGCCATACGAAGGCGGAGGCGGGGGGGAGGACGAGCGGAGGAAGGACGAGGGTTTTTTGGTTCCTCATTCGGTTACGTGGTTCTTCATTCTTTCTTGGGTATCGCATTCTGCTGTCGTGGGTTGGAATCAAGTTTTGGAGCAGCTCGTTGTTTTTTTTTTAAAGAGATAGCGACCCTTTTTCTCCTTTGGAAAACTCAAAAGCAGTAAGAGCACAACAGGACCACTTCATAGCACCCTAGCCAGTGAGGTGGCCCGGGGAAAGGGCGAATTGCAGATCAGCGAAAAATGACTGTCATCATTGCTGTTTGTTCTCTAGAAAGGGTTCTTTGCAACGGATGTTTCCTACCGAGCGTGTTTCAAAGGACTGAGCGACTATTTCAAAGGTTGGACTCCACTGAACAGGTTCATTGCGAAAAATGTAAGCGAAGTTTCTAGATGTCCTGACTATCAATCCTCAAAACTGAAAGCTTTTCAAGGTTTCTAGGTTCTTTTCCCGGGACCATTGTTATGGCGGCTTCACATGGCGGTGGATGGGGTCCACTGTGGCCGCCGCACCGCGAGCTGAGGCCAACTCTGCCTCCGTCTGTGAGGTTGTTGCCTCCGTTGCACCGTCTCGCAACCGTGACGGAAGTGCCGACCCTCTGCAACCGCTGGCACACGAGCCGTCCGTTTCAGGATTTTGTAATTTTTAGGGCTTTGGCTTCCACACATTCATTCATGTCTCGCTCGTGCCTAGAGAGACAAAGTACTTTCTTCCAGTCAGAACCATGGCAGACAGACACAGCACTCCTAACACAGCCGCCAGTTGCAGACGATACGGTGCTATCCAGCTTCAGTCTCAGCTATTCTCAGGTTCCCTCAACATCAGTTCAGCGTACACATGACCCTAATTTAATATGTCCTCGCGTAACCCTGCACCCTATTCACATCTGAGGACCACGCCCCTCACTGGCACCCTGTACTCCTACAGTGGCCGACTGCTTCTGCTTCTACTTCTGCTCTTCACTCTTTTGGCCTGCAGTGGCGCCCACAGCCTCTTGTGCCTGCTCCCCGGTCTGCCCGGGTTGCTTGTAAAGCCACTGCTGACCCTGAATCTTGTCAATCATCTGCTTCGTTGGAGGCACTTCCTCCTCGCTCCATGGCATCTGGCCGAGGGCGAAGTTTAGAAACAGAAACTCCGGCGCAAATATGCGATAGAGGAGGAACAAGGATGTCCAAATGGGGAGGATGCGATAGCGCATGCGGCGCTCTGCAGAGTTCACCATCACTTTCGCAGCGATGGATGTGTCCAACATGGGCTGAGGTCCAATGAGTTCCTGACCATATCCAACAACGAGGATTTGAAACATTTGTTCATTAGCAAAAGCCACAAGACAATTCACAGCTATACATCAATAAGGACGGTACCGGAACTGTCCGGCATGTTTCAGCCACACTCTTTTTTTACGTTTTTTATTGATTAGCAGACAGGAAATGGGTTCTTTTGTCATGTTCCATAGTAAGGATAAGCCAAATCCTTACTAATCATGCAGTTAGGTGAGTCGTGCATTTCATGCCTAGCGCCTTTCACCAGAAATTTCGGAACAACGAAATCAACACTTAAGCAACAGCTCGTGCAAAGGGACAAACACGGCTCCGGACTTATTAAGTGAAGCTATATCAGCCTAGGCCATGCCAATTTGCAGGTTCAGCAAAATTAAGCAATTTTTCGAAAACAAAAGTGAGCATATGTTACCAATCTGAACATAAAAAATGTCTAGTTCATCCATCTAGTTCAGCGTACATGGAAAGGTGAAACCCTTACATCTCTGCGGTCCTGATCGATTTCCAGACGACCATGCTCCTTCATCACTTTGCCAGCTGTCAGCTCAGAGGCCACAGGGCCCGGAAAAGCTATGAAGATGTGCACTTGATCCATTATCTCCACCCTCAGAGTGTCAAAAAACTGCGTGACCATTGCTTTGGAGGCCTGCAGCGCCCGAGCAACAAAATTTGTCTGCATCATTTTCATAGTCCACCCCTGTACACTCATCTAACCTTCTAGTGACGGTTTTGCATAACATTGACACTCTACACAGTTCTAAAGATAAGGAACCGAAAATAATAAGCTGGAGGCGAGAACAGAGAAGAGAGCTCATTCCAACTTTTCATTCTTAGCAGAGTGTAAGCCAACCAGGATTGAATCATACCCCGTAAATTGAATGGCGAGCGAAGGGCGTGAATCCTGCTATTGACGAGTTCACAATTATCGTTCCTCGAGTCCTCTTCAGATGAGGCAAAGCGTGAAGCGCCGTGTAGACATAGCCCCAAAAATTAATATCCTTCAAATGGCAGAAAAGAAAAAAATGAAGAATTAATTATTTGGGTCATCAATACAATATGAATTTATTTTTTCGTTCGCCAACGTGGGCAGGTCCAGCTCAGCTGCAAGCCGTAATCCTAAACGAAAAATGCCTTTTCAGGCAAGCCTTACCACCGTATGATGAAGCACGTCTACGCTCTCTGTCTGCGAAAACAGGTGGGCCTGGCCAACTCCAGCGTTTAAGACCAAGATGTCGACTGAAAGCACATCCAGATTTGACAAAGGTTATTCACCGTACATAATACGACCAGCTCTTGAAGTCAAAATTAAGCGAGGCTGCTACATGTCTCAGTGGGGCTACACCGGCCAACATCGTTCAATCTCAATAGCCAAATCATCAAGCATGTTTTCCTGCCTAGCCAAACAAGGTAGCCCACGACTTGTTCTACCCTCGTCAGTTATCCTTCCTAATCTTCAACCGCAACAAACAGATTGAATACGTAACAAAAATATAGCGACATAGAACCACTCAATTGCTCTTTGGAGTGACGCACGGCTGTCAAACTTGGAGATGGTCTCTTCGACTGCTTTTCGGCAGCCCTCCTCTTTGCCCGTGTCCGCAACCACATATTCCGCCGCCTGTGCACCGAAGCGCTTGCACTGCTCGGCTACAGCCGCCAACCTTTCCTTCCGCCGAGCTACGAGCACAAGTCGAGCAGCCCGGCGTGCATATTCGTAGGCAACATTCTGTTCAGCAAACACAAGCGTTGCGAAAAATCAGCAGTCATATTCATTGCTTGACATAAGGAAACGGAGAGACTTCAGGTGTAGGCTTGCAGAAGCAAGCTTTCCTACTTGCGTGAATACGCATATACACTCTTACAATATAAGACAATTTACAATAATATAATGCAATATACACTCGTACATATAATATAACGCATCCTACCTCGCCAATGCCAGACGAAGCGCCGGTTATGAGCACCACTTTGTTGGCGCTGGAAGCACCAACCAGTCCTCTCACAAACTGAGCCACAACATTGTATGCCGCCAAAAGTGGAGCCCAAACAAGCAGAGCGAATATGGCGAGCGGAGGAATGACGTAGTCCAAAATCCTGTTCAGCAGCCAGTACAACCCGAGACCCATGGCTTGCAAATCCTTCTATCCTTCCTCCCTCTCCTTTCCACTCACTTCTTCTCTCCTCACTCTCTCTTCCTCTCGCTCTCTCCTCTCTCCCTCTCCTTCTCCCCGAAACCTTCCCTCTCCTCCTCCCTCCTCGACTTCCTCCTCTGCTTAGATCCAGGACCTGAGTTCCACACGAAAAAAAACAACCCCAACCCGCCGCCAGACCCCTTGCGGGCGTCGATCGACCGGAAAGCTCCAGAAATGGAGCCCCCGCGATCCCCTGCACCCAGGAGGGGCCCATGCAGAAACTCGCCCATGGCGGCTGTCACGTGGCAGGCAGTGCGACCCTCTCCTGCAGTCCGCCAAGCAGACGAGGCACGCGCCATGGCCCCCTCGCCTGCCCCCGACGCTGCCACGTGGCACTCAGAAAACCCGCCGGCGTGTAGCATGTCTGCTACGGCCCCGAGGCTCGAAACGTGGCACAAAAGAGAGTGCCGAAGATTACGACCGTTGGATAGTCCACGTGTACAGTTTAGGAAACTGACCGTTGGATGGCCGACTGCGAGCTTCTTGATTTCTGACCGTTGGATATACCACGTGTAACGGATGTGAGGGATTCTAACCGTCGATAGCAGCATGTGGAGTGTGATCGGACGGTGGGGGTGGGTCGATCACCAGCATGGTCGTGGTATTGTTGCAGCCCATGCCAAGTGGACGTCCAGCGTGTCCAAGCAGGAACCGGAACACAGCGACCGTGGGCCCCCTCTCGGGCGCCGTTTTGAAAAATAATTTCGGACAGACTAAGACTGAAAATTCATCCTAGAAAAAATAAAACCATTTTTAAAAAACGACCTGAAAAAATAAAACCATTTTTAAAACGACCTGAAAAAATGAAACCATTTCACAAGAAGATATCTGAAAACATTAACAAAAAGAAATTTTAAAAAAAGACGTGGTGTTACGTGAGACTAGTGCTACGGGGTGTTCAAAAGTACACTCCATCAAAATTACTCACTCCAGTGAAATTAAAAGGGAAAGCATATGCAATACCAACCTTCACAATTTCCTTCATAGAAAAAAAAAAAAAAAACATTAAAACCACAACAAGCACTCGCACAGCGCTCTTTTTGCACTGCCGTTGCTCTCTACGATGGCGAAAAAAAAAAAATGATTCGAAACTGAGTCCTTGAGCTATGCATGTCAGTCAGCTCTCGACCCTAACCCTAACTTTCTGATGTCGCCTTGAACTTGAACCGGCTGCACTTAGCGGCTCCTAAAAGGTCCCCCCACTGACTGACTGACTGACTGACTGACTGATTTGGCCGGTCTCCGGTTTGACCTACCACGGAAAGAATACCTGAAAGCTGCAAGTTCTTAGGAAAATTGAATACCGTGAAGGATGATTTCTCTACCAAAAACACTCTCTACAGTCTCTCTCTCTCTCTCTCTCTCTCACTCTCTCTCTCTCTCTCTCTCTCTCTCTCCCTCACACCCCCTAGAGGTCGTCCCAGTCATAGGCGCCATAGCCTGCTCCATCCCCCGGCCGGCGACTTGAGGAAGTTTGAAAATAGGGCCGCGACCTCCTGTTGTGGGAGGACTCCGCATAGGAAGCCCCTTGGCCCCGCTGCGTCACAGATAACATAACAGATAATAGAGAAGCACATAGTCAGATTGAAGCAAAGGGTGTTATAGCTCTCATGCTCTCAACAAATCCCATGAAAGAAATCTTTTTTTTTCTCTACATTGAAGGTAGCTAGGCTTATGTTATGTATTCATGCAGAGTTTTGGCTCACATTGTTCGCATATTCCTGTCCTCCATCCCAATCTCGTGTCCTCCGGCCCGTTCGAGGGAACATGTAAGCATTATTAACAGATGATGAATCGCCGTTCCTCAGTTTCCTGAGCTGCTCTTCTGCATCATACTTTTGCCTCTGCACAAGTGAACAGACGCCGTTTCGCATAAATAAATGCGGGAGTTGCCAAAACAACAAGTCTCTTTTGAATCATCATCAGCTGCTGCTCACAGTGCTCAAGCCTAGGAGCAAGAATGAACCATTGTTTGCGAAAATGGAGCAATTTCTCTTTTCCGATTCAAACACATATATGATGCTTTCTCTGCACATGACATACAAATGGAGGTGTTGTGTGTACCTTGGAAGTGTCCGACAAAATCGCATAGCTTTCTCCGATAAGCTTGAAGAGAGGTGCAGCTTCTTTCTGGACCACTTCACTCACATCTTTCCAAAAACTGCCATCGGCATCAGACTCACTTCGAACCAGCAGCTGGCCAACCTGAATTCCATTCAAAAGACACAAAAAGAAAATGGAAAGTAGCGTCAAAGTCCCCTTTTCGCAATCCTTTTTCATGTGGCTTTTCACCAAGAAAAAAGTTCATCTGCCATTGCTCGGTGTTACCTTATCCGGGTGATGTCTCAGAGCTGCTTTGCGATACGCTTTTTTTATCTCACTTTCTGCAGCAGTAGATGGGACTCCCCTGAAGAGGAAACATTCCATTCAAACGATACCAAGATCAGATTCCCTTCAATCAAACATTGGCAATTGAACAATATATACCCATTACGTATAAAGCGAAGCAACAACTTACAAAAGGAGATAATGATCTAGCGGATGTTCTTTCTTAAACTCGGTCTCCGCTTTGCTCAATCGATCCCGTGCTTGAGAAATTTCAGAGTTATATTGGAGCTGCCCTGCAAAGGATGAGCTGCCGCTCTGCTCCATGAGCCCAACAAGCCGTTGAAGGTCCGCAACCACTTGACTGTAATCCCTAATTGTCTCATACAAGGTCGCTCGGCGAGATAGAGCCTGAAATTTTTTCATACGAAGTTTTTATACAGTTTCGTCAGTCACCCAATCCATCCTCTCAATCCAAGAAGAAGAAAGAAGAAGAAGAGGAAGAAGTAGAAGACGAAGAGGAAGACGAAGTAGAAGAAGACGAAGTAGAAGAAGAAGAAGAAGAAGAAGAAGTAGAAGAAGAAGAAGACGAAGAAGAAGTAGAAGAAGAAGAAGACGAAGAAGAAGAAGAAGAAGAAGAAGAAGAAGGAGAAGACGAAGAAGAAGAAGAAGAGGAAGAAGAAGAAGACGAAGGAGAAGAAGAAGAAGAAGAAGAAGAAGAAGAAGAAGAAGAAGATGAAGAAGAAGACGAAGAAGAAGAAGGCAGCAAGCTGCATGGTTTAGCAATGGTTTAGCAAGTTCTCACCTTCGCATACTTGGGATCGAGAGCTATGGCTCGGCTGCAATCCGCAATGGCATCCGATATGTGGCCCAATGCTTGGCTCGCTGCCGCTCTATTGCAAAAGATGATTGCATTGAACGGGCGAGATTCACGGATAAGGGTTGCAGCCAAAGCAGCAGAATAATGTTCAACGGCTTTTACATGGTTCTTTGCTTGAAAGGCAGCGTTGCCTGCCATCTGCATCACAATCAACATTCGTAACATCAAGTGATGAGGGATGATGATGGATAACGGGAATAGGTTAACAGACTCACTGAAACATTTAAGTCCTCAGTCTCCAAAAGCTTTGAGAGGAGAAGGAAGTGTGAAGAATTTTCGTGGCTGATAGCTGCAGTCAGATGATGCAATTGTCACCTATTTTACAAATTTACTAGAAACGACCAAAAAGAACTAGTTTTTGCGCTTGCATGCCAAGCTTTCACACAGCTTCGTCCAAATTTATTATGCTCACCCCTCTACCAATGCCATAACCACTGGAATGATAATTCTTCCCAATTACATATAATTTTGCATATAATCTAGTGGTTTGTCGCACCTTATGCCCCAAAAGCTCTTGAATGGCTGCTGCCAAATCTCGCGCATCCTTCTCCTTGCCCTCTCCAATTTGGCCATTTCTGCATACCCATAAGCAACAAATTAAGAAGATAAGAAGAACGAGAAGGGAAGGAGCACAAACGAAATCTGGGAGAGAGGGAGAAAATGAGAAAATTTAACTGCTAAGCGAGGAGTTCCACTCATTTCGTAATTTTCTTCAGATTCTAGGCAGGTGAGCCGGTGCACTATAGCTACCCCCCACCTACAAAACATGTTTCCTCCATTTCTTTTGTTTTTTTTTTCTTTTTCCTTCGTTTGACCCTCTCTGGCATCCCTGAAGTCCATTTTAACACATGCAACATGTCTGAACCCTTGTCTCAAACGTAATTACGCATACACTCATCTACTGCAGACGCAGATTTGTCAACCATGGAGATATACCTGCTTGAACCTCGATCCTCCTCCACCTTCGCCAACACCTCGAGAGATTCCTCCATTTTCCCCATACAGAACAAAGCCTTCCCCTGCATCCACCACCTCCAAGTTTTGGCCCGCATTGCAGAGCTAAGCGCACCCTCCTCCCCCGCATTGGGTCCGAGAGAGGAATTGCTCGCAGCCAAGTCCAAGGATTCCTCGCAGAGTCGCAGAACATCTTCGTATCTTCTCAGCTGCACAATTCGTTCATGGAAAATAAGGCTGGGTAAAAATTACGACAAACTCAATAGGTGTTGAAGCAAAGGGGACAGACACTCTATCGAAACCGAAGGCTTGCAGATAGGAAGAAGGTCCACAGCAGTTCACCGTTGAGAAACTTTTGAAACCCTTTAGCTAGAATGGCTGGGGAAGGATTACAATCAGAGACACCAGGTTTGCAATTTTTTTGGGTCGATTAGGTGATTAGATGGACATATAAAGGCAGCGACTCATAAAAGGCGAAATTTACTTCGCACATCCACGCTCACTTACTCATATCAAAAACTACGAAGTACAGATCGGACCATCAAATCTTCTGCTATCCTTGAATACAACTGTGACAAGGCATATGTAAAAAATCATCCTAACAATGATCTGTGAATGTTGACGAGGAAAAACATTCCAGAACAGCACAACTTAGACGCTTAACCGTGACCATTGAAAACTTAAAAAACTTAACCTATGCGTCAAAAGACTAGCCGCACTCACCGCAAGGAGCGATTGCGCTTTAAGGAAGAAAAACTGCTCGCAATGTCCTGCCACATTCATCCCCTCATTGATGACATTCAAAGCTGCCGAATAATCCGCAGCTCCGTTGACCCCCCCTTTCATAAGCTCTTGGGTTCGGGCCAATGAGGTCTCCACTATTCGGAGACGCTTCCAAAGGTCGGTCGCATCTTCCGCTATTTTGGGATCAAAGGTTTGCCCGTCCTGCTGCCTTTGGCACTCCTCGAGATATACAGCCGCTGCTTGCGTGTTTCCAACCATTAAATAACAGCTGTGCATTTGAAGAAAGGCAAGCACCAACACGCAATATGGAGTTAGCCTAAACTCAAATCATTGAAAATATTAGAGTGGTGGTATCAGTTGAGTAGCCTTATCGTTGAAGTTTTGTTGCAAAAATGGGCGATCGAGCATATGACGCCGAAAAAGAAGGAAAAGGAAGCCTGCCTGCGCTGCCTTGAAGAGTGGCTGTTAACAGCGAAAATACATTACGTTTTTTCGTTTCTCACTCTTTTCATTTACTACATTTTGGCGATAGGTGATCAAGTACGTCATGTTCAGCTGATTCGTTATGAACATACCTTGCTGCTCGAAGTCGTGCTTTTGAGTATGTAGAGTCGGAGTTTATTGCCATCCGACAATCCTCCAGTGCCTCCTTCAAGCGTCCCATATTCACACGCGATGCTGCGCGGTTGCTCCGAAATATTGCAGCCATGGCGGCACTCTTGCCAATGTTGCCATACTGCTCCACACTCTGAAGCCCTCGAGTATAGTACTCCTCTGCTTTCGCAAATTTCTTGGCATTGTGTGCAGTATTTCCCCTGTAGCCACAATCAAGCGAGTCAGCACCAACACTACACTGGTCAAAGACAAAAATGAAAGCACACCGTGCCATTAAGCATGGAGAAAGATAGAGGACCAAGTCCTCAATCTCTCTTCATCCTTCAGCAGGAAACCTTGCAACAAATTTAGAGACGGAGGCATATTCTCATAATGTCACAAGTATGATAGTCTAGTACATGAATTCTCTTATCACTAGCAAATTTGAAGACCAACAAAATCTAAATTGGAAAAGGAACGAAAACTTACTTTTCTTTCCACGAATCCCAATTTTTCTGTACCAGCAAAAAGCTAGAATCTGAAGGAGAGCTAAAGTTTGCTCCACTTCCTGACCCTCCTGCAACCGATGCTCCCGAAATCTTGCTATTCATTCCCCCTGCCGATGCGTGACCAAATTTCTCCGAGCCGCCAGCTGCATCACCAGTTGCGTTTGCGGGAACTGTTCCACCTGACTGCTTTTTCAGTGAGAAAGTAGTGTGCAGCCGATCTTGACTTGCAAGTGGAGCTTCAGAGTTTGTAGGCCATGATGGCTGATTCTTTTTCCTTTGAGGACTGACTGCACTATGGAGCCTCCGCGAAAAATGCTTTCGGATTCCAGAACTCCCAAGTGGATTTGCTCCAACAGGAGTAGAACTCCCACCTGCTCCGAGGTTGAATTGCGGAGCTTTCATGTCTCCGAGAAAGGCTCCTCCACTTTCAGCCCTGGATTGACTGAGCTCTTCATGTTTGCCATTCTTTACACTGGAATTGACAGCTGGAATATTGCCTTCCGGTTCACGAGGCCTGATGTTACGCTCCAAACGTTCTTGTTGTTCGGATCGCAGACTCCTTACGTTCACTTCAGGCTGCTCCTGCTTTTTATCTTCCTGTTCCTGCTTCTCATCTTTCTGAGGAAAGGCAATGACATCATCGTCCTCCTCAGGCCTTACAGGTGACAAATCCATTGGAGATCCCATGTCTAAGGAGTCGTCCTGCAAGTCAACGAACGGGCTTGGAGAGCCAATTCCAGGATTCGAGAAGGAAGGCCCTGCCAAACTGCTCTGGGTTGCAGCTGCATCCGATCTCCGTGGGCTTCTACGGCTTCGTCTAGGCGGAACTCGTGTTCGCCGCCTTTGCAGCGGCGATGCACCCTTGCCACTGCCATCACGTCCACCATCAGGAGCTTTAGGAGGGGAGGAGAATATGGGGTTGTTTACCACGGTAAACCCTTGAGTAGAAACATCCCCCAAAAAAGAAAACGTGGGCTTCAAAGTTGCGGCTACCCCTGCATCGCTTTCCTGTCGTACAGGTGGAATTTGGTTTGGAATAGGTCCAGGGCAGGCAGCTGTCGCAATTGGCTCTTTAGCTCCACCTGAACTCCTTGAGGGCAAGTTTTGAGGAACGCCAGAAATTCCTGAATTTTCTTGATCGGCACTGGCTACCGTAGACAGCCCATTCCGGGGTAATGCACGAGGATCCTTCACCCCTGATGTATAAACGACGCGACTAGCTGGTTCTGCAGCGGTGGTCGAATTCCCCACACGCAACTCTCTCATGCCTTTCTGGATACTGGTTGTATCAGCCTCAACTTCAGGCCCTGGCTTCCGCCTTCTCTCCACACCAATAAAAGATACTGCAGTGTCGCTCCTGGACACTGCAGCAGATGAAAAAGTCGGCGCAGTCTTGCCATTCTGCTGACTTAAGTCGGTTATTCCAAAGCCATTGGGAAACGCAGAAAACAGAGGCACTTGGGGAGAAACGCTTCCCGAAAAGGAAAATTGTTTCTGCTTAGTTGTGGCTATCCCTGCTCCGCTATCCTGTCTTACGTTTGAAAATTCGTTTGGAACTCGTCCTGGTTGGCCAACTGGAACAGCTGGCGCAGCAAAAAACACGCTCTTGAAGGGTTCACCGAATGAACGTCCAGAACTTTCCTGATCTGCGCTGGCTACAGCCGACTGCCCAGTGGAAGCAGTTGCATGGCCCTGTGAGACCCCTGCGCCAAACACAAAACCTGCAGCTGGAGCAGCAGCTTGACCTACAGCTGGAACAGCAGCTTGACCTACAGCTGGAGCAGCAGAAGTTGTAGGGTCGGCCACACGCAGTTCTTCGAAATTCTTCTGAATGGCACTTGTATTGCAGGGAAATGTCTGCTTCGCCGTCGGAAAGTTTCCCGCAAGAACAGAAGACGCCATCCTCGCGCGTCTCCTTCTGGTAGCCGGACTTTTTCCGTTCTGATGACCAAGGTTTGCTTTTCCAACGACAGTGGGAAAGGACAACCCAGCAGGCATATTCAGCAAACCTTCGCCATTTCTTTGAAAAGAAAAAAACGGAGAATCCGTTCCATGCGAGCTCTGTGCCGAAGACCTCTCTGCCATCTTCTTCTGGCCTGTCCCTTCCAATTCTGAAAAAAAACCCTAAAAACCCCCTAAATATCTCTCGCCTCCAAATGCACCCTCAACGATGTAGTGGTAGCAGCTTCGTCCTCTTGACTGAGCTCTAGAACTACGCCACGGCCAGCACAAAGGCTATGGCTAGGGCTGCTTCCACCATAGCGCACAGGCAGGCGGCCTCAGCGAGGTAAGCCAACGGGTACAAAGGAGCGATGGCCGGATGGGCCGCATCCCGCATGGCGCTCGCATGGATGGATGGGGCCATGACCGCATGACCGTTGCAGGCGCATCGCACTGTACGGTAACTGCCATCATGTCCGGTCATGCCATCATGCCATCATGCCCGGCCATGCCATCATGCCCGGCCATGCCATCATGCCATCATGCCCGGCCATGCCATCATGCCCGGCCATGCCATCATGCCCGGCCATGCCATCATGCCCGGCCATGCCATCATGCCCGGCCATGCCATCATGCCCGGCCATGCCATCATGCCCGGCCATGCCATCATGCTTGGTCATGCCATCATGCCCGGCCATGCCATCATGCTTGGTCATGCCATCATGCTTGGTCATGCCATCATGCCCGGTCATGCCATCATGCTTGGTCATGCCATCATGCTTGGTCATGCCATCATGCCCGGCCACGCCATCATGCCCGGCCATGCCATCATGCCATCGTGCCCGGCCATGCCATAATGCCCGGTCATGCCATCATGCCTCAGTTCAATCATTCAGAATGATTTGAAAAGTTTGTAAGCTATCCGGGTTCTAGGCAACCGGATTGGCAGGATGTGAGGAGAAAATGCATCCAAGGATAGCATCCATTTTACCAAATCCATGATAACACAGTTCGAGGATATACCCGTGAAATCAAGACCTAAGCTTTCACCTCGGGCACGCCAGACTCTCTGCGACCAACCCTTCTCCAGAACTATTGAATGGCAAGTGGCGTTGAAGGACAAGTGGCATATTATTGGTTGATTTCTCGCCGTCATTTCTGAGTAGGTGCAGATGCGTGAAAGCTGCACTCGCGACAACCTCTTGTTTGAAAATTTGACATTCCCATCATGACTCGTCATGAGGACATCATTTGGATGACAAACTTTCAATGCTGTCAAAGCAAAACGACCTCTTCAGGGATTTGAGCATGAGATTAACACAAAGAAAGCCATGAAAAGGCACACACTTTGCATTGCTCCCGCATATACAAATTATAAAAACAACATCTTAAAACTAACCGGCTGGTTTTCAGCCACAACCAATCAGAGGTTGATTGCAAAACCTAATTCTTGACATGAACATCGTTTTGGTATCTACAAAATGTACAATGCCACACATACAGCCCCTATCGTGTTCTGACGAGGCCACACAACTCAAACATAAACAATCGGACCACTGCCTTTTGCCTATTCGTCGACCAAGTATCTGTTGAGTTCACTCTCCAGACATTTCCTTCTCAACCGCCTCAAAGCCACAGCTTCCAACTGCCGAGCACGCTCTCTGGACACACCGAGCCTGCCACATGGAACCCTCCCCATCCACATGTTGAGAACAACGCAGTACAACAAGAGAACTGCCTTCATCCCACCACTGTGGCAACAAGAAAACAGCCTTCGTCCCATCTTTGTTTTCCAAACCTAATGTTGAAAAAAATGCAGTGCAACAAGAAGATTGTCTTCATCCTACCCTCTGTGTTTTAACCCTATCTGACATTGCATTCCCTTCACAGATGAATACAGGGGTGAGCATACTTCTGGCTGATGGTCTCCATTGACGTGGACAAGCCGTCGGTTCTTCCAATGCCGAAGTGTGAACGCACAATCTCCCGCTCACGAGGATCAAGAGTGTCTTGGATCAGCCTCCTCATCTCCCCCTGTAAAACAAGTTCGCCCACAACTTCCCCAGCTTAAGTCAAAGTTCTCAGTGACTTCCTACCGGCTTTTATCCTGATGTAAGGAGGCACTTGGACAAAGGTTTAATGCATTGCCTAATCCTTGACTTGCTGATTACCTTTAAGTGCTCTGCATCTGCAATCCTCCACGATGAAGCTTCACGCGAGGAATCGCCTATGAACTGCACAAGGCAAGTAAAACTGCAGTCACGCACAGCTCAACGAAAACACAAACATCAGGACCGAGACATTTCTTTACTCTGTGATCTGTTTGGAAAGAGAGGCAGAACTCCCTGCCTTTCAGATGGATCCTAAAGGAGAAATTCGAGAAGTTAATGTGCGAATCGCAAGTGCCTCTCCGGGAACCACTTGCAACTGTTTAACAGGAGTCCAAGAGTCTCTTCATTTACAAAGATCCACTGTCGATACGTTGGAGGGGACCACACTGAACGGGGGAGACTCATGACAAGACGTTCCTATCCTGAAACTGAAGGCATGATGCAAAATGATAGAACTCATCCTAGCTTTGCGTGTGAACATCCTAAGCTTCACAACCATAAAAAAAAATTACATTACGTATGCATATAGAAAGGGTGAAATGACAGAGTCCACAATGAGCACCTAGCAAGACGCCTTTTGCCAGCCCAGGACTCAATCTTCTGTTCTACAATCGACACGAACCTCCACAGCATGAAAATAGAATCTATAGGAATCAGATATACATAATCTATTCGCCAACCAAAGCTGTATGCCTATGGCTCACTACTTGGAAAAAATACACCATCTCCTTTTTGTGGAAAGACATTCTCATAGAAACACATGGCCCATGCGTAGCAAAATCCTTTACTCCAGATTCCATCACATACATGATGTAAACTTGTACCATCCTCATCGGGCGATCTGCTATTTCGAATATTGTCCTCGAAGGACCTCATAATTTTCTGTACCTGCATTGCCAGACAGCCACGTCAAGTGTAACACACTGCATCAGAGCGTGAATCATAGTGAAAAAGGAGGCAAACAGCTCGTAATTCAGGGGCGATGAGTAAACTGAATGTAGATGATCTTTGTTCTACAACTTTGTGAAAGAATATGGCACCATTAAAGGAAAGCATGTGATGTTTACTAAGATTTGGGCAAGTTACTTACTCGTAACGCATTTTTTATCTTCTTCTCCGGAAGACCCAACACTTCCACCAGCTTCTGCAAGGAAAGAAAGGCTCCGTATTAGGGGTATTCACAAGCATTTGAACATATATAGAAGGAATGTGAGGAAAGCCTGCGCAAGAATTTGCAGTTAAAGGCAGTAAATTGGTTCGTACAACAAAAACAGTTTCACCTCAGGGAGGCAATGAAGTGTCATTCCTCAAGAATACAGGATTGCTGCACCAGATACTAGAAATGGTGAGGTCAGTTATCCTAGAAGCAAAGAGACGCGTATGTACCTTTAAAGACGGTTCTTCTCCAGCTATCAGCAATGAGGCTGTTGCTGTCCGTATGCGCGTCCATGTTTCGTGAGCATGCATTGGCACTCGAACAGTGCGAGAATGGACCGCCAGTGCACGGTTTATGGCCTGTGCATGCATAAATGTTCAACAAAGATTTTCAAAATTGATATTATGAAGCATACCACAAACTACATATGGCGATCCATTTGAAGCCTAATTCACCAGCTTTGCACATCCAAGGTAGCCGAGCACGCCTACATGCAGCCCATGCTCCCTTTCCACTCATTTACTCTCAAACCTGTCTACTTGCCAATCTTGTTCGATTCTAGACTACACAGCAATTGTATTTTATAAATTACGATAGCAGCTACCTATCGGCATGGATCACACAGTCCATTTAAGCAGGTTCCGACAGAAGCTGTGCATAAACTCGAGGTATAACGACACCATTAGCTTCCGGCCCTGCATAGCGATTGCTGGCTTGCTTGAACGATCATTTGCAGTGCAATGGAACAACTTCATGTTCCAAGAGTCTAACAACTTTTCCAGCGGTTCAGCACATACATCAACAGAAAACTTCAATGAGAAAGCCAGATCCTTACCTGCCGTATCCACCAGTGCGCATAAGTTGACATCTTATAGCCCCTCGACGGATCAAACTTCTCCACACCTCGTTGTAAACCTACAGTTCCTGCCTGTTCCATTCCCTCCAAAAGAAATTTCGGCCAAATTCACTGAAACTGAATTTTACGCACTTGCCAATATACAGTTGGTCTATGCACTCAGCCATGTGTAAATTTGAACCCAGACAAGTTCGACGAGACTTAGATCAGGCTTTACTGCAAAGAGTACCCGGCTTGCAAATGAAAACCCAATCTACAACAAATAGTCTTCCTCCGGTTGACCAGATTACAAAAAAAAAAAAATCAGCAAAATCTAAACAGCAAAAAGCATCAGAGGGTGAAGCACGACCTTTCTCTAGTCAAGGCAGAGACCAAACAATGATGGGCAAAGGACAACCACAGACCTGAATAAGATCAGCTAGCTCCATTCCGTTCTTGCAATAGTGCTTGGCAACAGAAACCACTAGCCGCAGATTGGCCAGAACGAGCTTGTCTTTCGCCTGTCGTCCTTCTCTCAATCGACGCAAAAGCTCAGTCACTTCCATGTCTAACGATTTAGCCCACTCAGCGTTGTTAGGCTCTCGTCCCAATTCTTCTTGAAGTCTGTGAAACAGAAGCGACTGAAAGTTCATGAGGAGCTGTTTGCAGTTGGCAGCTCTTTGAAATGCCAACTTCCAAGCCTTGAGCTCAAAGTCACGTGTCATCAGACAATACCCAGCTCCTGAAAAGTTCAACCGCAGCATGCAACAAGGCTGATTACTATTACTACTACTATTATTAGGCTCTTATTACGGGTGCAGATGCACAAATCGAGCAAAGGAATAGCTCGCAGGTAGCAATGACCGGCAATGCATGATGACTTACCGCTCCTTCACAATCGTTAACTTTCTCGTGGACCTCAGCCGCTGAGACAGCAAAACTTCCTCCTCCCTGGTTAGAAGTTTCACTTTTCCTATCTGCGATAAATAGGCCGAGACAGCATCGTGCGAGCCCTCAGACGATCTTCTCGGCACCCGCTCTCGGCTGCTACTAGACGAGATTGACAGTAATTCTGGATCTTCGGGTATTTCCCGCTTTGCAATTCGTTCCCGCCTTGCTTGCATCCTTCGTTGTCTTGCAGATATGCCCTGCTTGACAACAACTTTGCCAGTTTGCAAAGCTGGCTTCCAGCCCAACCCAGGTTTGAGCTGCCCTGTTCTATCTTTAAGCATATCTGTAACTATTGCTGGCAGGGGGTCTGAGATCACAAGAGCCCATTCACATTCCATCCGCAGCGTATCCGAAGACAAGCTGTACGTTGACGCCAAACTGGCGTCAGAATGCAACCCTGAAAACGACTTATTTGAAATGGGGGCTGCATCCAACAGAGCCAGCGGCCGCTCAAGAACTGCTCTTCTGCCCACACGCGCATGCACATGCTCATCCTGCAAACTCAGCGACGCTGCAACGCCGCTTCCCTGACAAATCCCGCCTCCCCCTCTGTGCTTCAAATCCACCACCTTCACAACGTTCTTGCCCTCGCCCTTGCCCTTGCTCTTCCCCTTCCCCTCCGCCCTTTCCAGACGACTCCCTAAAAAAGTCTTCCAAGTCCTTGTGCTCACAGCAGGCGCAGCAGCCGCCATCGCCACTCCCTATCAAACAACACAAAGACAAGCACAAATACCCCCCCTGTTTCAACCCTTCCTCCGTAGCAAACCACCCAACCCTAAATCTCCTGCAGAGCAACTTTCACCTTCCAACTTCCACCTTCCAACTTCCACCTTCCAACTTCCACCTTCCACCTTCCACCTCTGCATATGAGATATATATATTTCTGTATATGACATACATCCAGAGCATGCCCAAGAGCAGCCAGGGGCGAAACAGCACCTCTGCACCCGGTCCCTTTCTTCCTCCCTCCCTCCCTCCCTCCCCGGTCAAGGATCGGATGACAAAAAGCGACCGATCCCTCCCCCGGCGGCCAATCGCGGCGCTCTCCCGCGCTCGCGGAGCCAATCACGGCCGCGCAAAGGATGGCGCGCGCCACGTGGCAGGCCCTGCGCGAGGCGGGGATCGCCTGGCGCTAAAGATCTAAGGCCGCCCGGGGGTGTACGGTCGCACGTGCGGATGGGGAGGGAGGGACGGAGGGAGAGGGGAGGGGTGTGCCCTAGCCCCTAACCCTAAATATTTGAGAGGTTGAAAAGCTTTAGGAAGGTAGGGGGGAAAGGTTGCAGGTGAAGGGTGTGCTGAGCCATGGCGGGGAGTGTCTGTTCGACACTCGGGGGACCTGTTAGTTTGCATTCGCAACTGGAGCTTTGGGAGAAAGCAGGTGTAGGAGTCGGCTTATTGACGACGAGGAATCTGTTGTGTTTGAGGAGCCGGCGGCATGTCTCGCGAGAGAGCGATGCTTCGTCGTTCTTTCCGCACTTCCCTTCCCGCGATGTGCAGTGGGAGCAATGGAGGAGGCACGTGGCAACGATGGCGGCAGGAAGGGGCTTCGGGGGACAGCAGGGCAAAAGTAGCAGTGCGAGCAAATGTCCTTGTGAAGGGGGGCGGTACAAGGACTGCTGCGGCCGCTTCCATGGAGGCGCGCTGGAACCAGATGCACTCTCTCTTATGAGTGAGTTTTTGTAGGGTTCCTCCGGGGAATGCAGCGTCCTTAGGGTGAAGCTGAGCACAATCAGGTAACTGGAGCTGGAAATGGCGGGCCGCATTTCAATCACCACAGTCGGGTTTCCACATCTTCAATGTTAGAGTGAGGCCATGACGAACGCATGAATGAGACAGCGGACCTCCGAGGTTAAAACCGTGGTTGTAAGATGGAAGGACGGCATTTTTCCTGCAGAGGCTCGGTACTCTGCTCATGCAAGGGGCGTCTCCTCATACATTCTACGAACAACTCACCCCAAACATCCAATGTTTGCTGAGGGTAACGTCGAGCACCCCATGGCCTCCAAAATCTCATGGAGTGTTTTTTCAGATCCTTGTGCAGTATCTTCGCGGCCATACGAAATTAATAAAGCATGACTCGATGAATTTCTTTCTTTCTCGCCCTTCTCTGTGACGTGGCACACTCCCTCTCTTCATATCTCCCCACCACCGAGCAGGAGACATGGTCCACCACGCTAACTGGCTTAACTTGAAAGGGAGGAGTAATGCGACATGTGGTGTGGGAACCTTCAGGGATGAAGGAGACCATGGTCAAAGGGTTGATTCTCGTAAGTGAGACATGTGACTTCTTCAAGCTCGAAATTAAGGATGTGGAGAATGGCAGCCACAAAAATGTGCGGACTCCAACTGTGACTCCTCCTTGCCAACGAACCTATGCATCATTGCTTGTAGGAGTCCAGAGGTGATAGATGTTGCCATGCCCTGCGTCTTTGGTAAACAGTGAGTCTCTACCTTGAAATTCATCCACTTGAGCCAAGGCGTAGTCCCTTTCCTGTTCGTCCAGAGGCAGGTGCTGTAAGTTTTTTTTGGTTATTCAGTACACTGGTTGTGTTAAATATTAAACAACTTCTGTTATGCTGTGTGGTTTTTCAGGAAACCTTTGTAGAATTCAAAGCATCATACCGCCATACGAAAGCCGATAAAAGGTACATTACTGTGATGCACGAAAAAAGTCGTTTTGTAAGAGAAGGTAGGCAATGGTTATACATCGAAGCTATCTTTGCAGATGCACATTCAAAGGAGGAAGGTACAGTTGATGTCCAATCTAAACCGAAGTTACCCTAATTTTTAAACACAATGATATTGCAGTTCCGTGGTAAATACTAAGCATCTTGGCTTTGCTTCTTCAAATAATGCCATGCGCAGCTGATTCGGAAGTATGTGTGCAATGCCAGAGTTGATTCCACAGTTTGTGCCCAGGAGTTGCTACTCTTTCCTATTGCTTGTTAAGCTTGAAGGTCCAGAAATATCTGAGCTTTGTGGTCGCATGGATGCTTTTGCTTAAAACTTTAGCGTTTGGGTGTGGCCACTAACTTTCTTAGCATAGGAATCCACAAAAGTCATGAATTTCCTGGAATTTCAGGTCTATGCACGAAGTACTCGGCACTAGTGGACTGAACTTCGAAATGTGTTACTTTCTAACATAAATTGCCCACTGGGTCATTTTAATGCCACTAAAGCCTGACACAACACAACCCACTGTAGAATCTTTACTATTTCAAAATACAATGAAATGTTTTAATTGTGAAATGTTTCTATTTCCATTTCCTTCTACGCTTTATATAGAAACATCTTCAACTCATCGAAATAAATATTTTTTGGCAATTTAGGGATTATCACAATTTTTTTTTTTTTTTACCAAGGGTGTTTTATTACACATCACAACTTCGTAAGCTTGATCACATGTATTCCGTTTTCTCTGGGAGACGTATGTACATAAAGCCACTTGGCACACTCCATATTCTCAGTATTCACCTCGTCACCATGAGCGTCTAGGGAATGCACAACCATGTTCTCTAAAATATGATAGGGCTCCTTGGCAGTGACAATCACCCAAGTCCCTCCTTGTCCCATCACTTCAACTGCCGCCTCAACCACCATCAAGATATTGTTCGAAATCCGTCTTCCACAACAAGGTGAAAGAGTAGGAAGCCGAATAAGCCCAGCAGGCGTTCCCCTTTGCCATAACGTCCATACGAAGGTTTCCTCTACACGCTTATGATTATCATCCGAGCATCGATCTTGAAAAAACGCCTTAACAATAGAAGCCTGCTCGATTGGAAATCGAACTGATTGTACCGAGCCGCGATCGCCATTCGCGAAAGCAGTCGGTCTGCCTGTATTCATCTCGTCAGGATTGCCAGCAGGCCTTACAGTCCTCTTACCATCTAAAGCCTCGGAACCAAAGCTGCTAGTATGAACACAGGCCAGCTTATCAATTTCACAGCTAGGGGATGGAGTCGAGGGGTTTGCGCAATAAAGCGCATCAAGTGTCCCCTTGTCTACAATAATGTCGAAAATAGATCCTATGGAAAACGTGAAACAAAAGGAAATTAGAAATTGGTAGTTTCCTCTGCCCCCCTCTCCTCCCTCATATCATCTGACTCTCCCGCTCTCCAAATTTAACACCAGCAGGTCCTTCCACTCCCCACCATTTCCCCCGGCTCGCCCATTTCCCCCCTTGTGCATGACCATGACAGTTAGTTATGACTGGAGTAGTGTCTAGTTACGATTAGTCACTGATTACTAGTAACTAGTAATAACTAGAAAGAAGAAGTGATAACATTGTCCGAGCAAAGAAACCTCAATAACAGCCACTGGGACAAAGGGCAAAAAGCTCACTTCTAAATGGAAGTTTCCTCGCATCAACGGCAAGTCTCTCAATGAGCATATTGCCCTCATCCATCGTTGCAATCCCTTGAAGGACCTGCTCGATTCACATCACAACGTCTGCGTAAGGGAGTGGCAATCACCGCAAGATAATGAGATCATAACACCAGCGCTGAAAAAACGAAGGTCATCTTGTGTTTTCCTAAACTGAGATGAAGTTTGAAATCTCAGATGTCCACTGCATTTTTGGGAACGGCATTTTGATGACTTTTATTTTCCCACTTGAATTGGAAAAGCACTCACCCCAAGGTCAATATCGGTACTAACAACACAAAGTCCTGAACGAGCCATTCGACTGCTCCATTCTGAGTTGCCGCTCCCGATTTCAAGAACAATCAGATGCTCCTCTGCGCACAATGGCCTCAAATGCCGCTCCCAGAAGGTCGCATAACTCAAACCATACCTTCAATACAAGGAAATCGTCAAGTCAACGCGTGACCACAGTCGTATGGCCTGCCATAGCGTAAGCGCTCACTTCACTACGAGCACGAATTCTTTCACAAGCATACGTGCATAAGTTCTGTTTAGACTTCTCATAGCATGACATTTGACAAAGACTTCCCCCTCATGATTACTTTCAACGCAGTTTTCCCTTGCCATAGTGAAAGCTCGGCTGAGGCAATTTTTTCCAGCTTATATCAACTGCAAAGAAGTATGGGACACAAGGTGCGTCGATGAAAACGAAGAAAAACGTGGTACCTCCATCGCAGCAGTGGACACTTCCAGAGGTCGTCCATAGGGACACATTCTTTAACGGATTCTCTTCCAAAAACATCGTACTCCTTCTCCATATAACTCCATGAAATGACACATAGTAGTATGGAGCAAAGAGTTCAAGTGGAATTCAGCAAGCAAAACTCTCACCAGTCATAAATTACGTCCCTCTCCTCCACATATCGTGACGCCCAGTATTCTGCCGTAGCATAATCGGACGGTCGCAAAGGTCTGCGCGTGCGAGAGTCAAGCCATCCGGTACCAATTTATTCCACTTATCGTCGCTCAGGAGACGTACAGATTCTCAAGAAAAACCACAATACAAGCAGGGAGAGGTTGCAGATAGACATACAAGCGCGCTGCAGCCAAAGCGGAACAATCAAAAAGCGCGGCACAGTCTGACAGAGCTTCGTCCGCTTCCGCCTCGTCAGCCATGTCTGCCGGTTTCTAAGATACTTGGAACGCTAGCCTACAGCGCTCAGACAGCTTCAAAAGGATGCAGAGCTATCCTCGTGGTTTCTTTCTGCGGTTCCCACAGTTCTACCCATGGCCATGCCCGTGGGCCACGCCATGCCATGTCATGCACTGTCATGCTGAGGGAACATCCATGTCGACGCTGCTCCGTAAAGCATTTTGTGTTACCGTTCACATGGTGACGTTTTCAGACCAGTTTAACTAACTTACAGGACAAACTGTCAGACATAGAAACTGTTTGGCAAGGGCAGCAGGCGCAGGTTCAAATCTCGCTCCCGCGCGCTTTCTCTCTCTCTCGTCCCGCGAGCAGCGGTCATGGCGGCGAGCTCGGCCCCCCGCGACTACGAGCTGCCATGGGTGGAGAAGTACCGCCCACACCGCATCGCCGACATCGTCGGAAACCAGGACGCAGTCAGCCGCCTGCAGGTCATCGCGCAGGATGGCAACATGCCCAACCTTATCTTTGCAGTATCCTCCTTCGCGCCATTCTTAGACTCGGCCAGCTTACATTTGACTCGCCGCAGTCGCCTTTGCAGGAAATTCACGCTGATTTAATGATCCAGTCGCTTTTGATAGCTCGGATTCTGTCTGATTTTGAAGTCTATAAATGTTGAAGTGCATGTGCTGGGATGTTCTTCTTCGTGTTCGCCCATTATGGCATCCAAAGTGGAGTAGAAGTATACCGCGTGTCGCCTTGACCGACTGGTAGGGCCCTCCGGGGACGGGGAAGACGACGAGCATACTTGCGCTTGCACATGAGCTCCTTGGCGACCGATTTAAGGATGCTGTACTAGAACTCAATGCATCTGACGACAGGTAATTAGCCCTCCTTGATCGTCATTTTTTCATTCAGCCTTTTCTTACAATGGTTTGACAGTTCTCTACAAGACGTGCCGCCATCGTGAGGAATTCCATGGTCATGTGTGCCTCGTTATCCCTTTTATCTTCGCAAATGCTTGCGGTTAAGGACTTCCTTCAGGATTTCTCCTCGTTCAGAAACTTGAATCTTTTTGGAGTTGTTTTTTACAAGCATTCCAAGTTGTAGAGTTTATCATTATAGTGCATACATGCATGTTTGGGAGACATATTGGTTTTCGTGAGGCCTCGAATGTTCTTCAGTAGCATTCCTGGACCTCGTCTATTTAACTTGCTTATTGCCTGCCTTCAGTCTAAATCCTTTTTTGAATGCAGTGCAGAGGAATTGATGTTGTACGGAACAAGATAAAGATGTTTGCACAAAAGAAGGTCACCCTTCCCCCAGGTCGGCATAAAATTATTCTTCTCGATGAAGCTGATAGGTGAGTAACAGGATGAACGTTACTCCACACAAGTGCAACGGGTGGCCAATTTTTTTTTTTCGATGACCAGAGAAATCAGATTCGTGTGTATTGGTTTGGTGAAGTTTGAGGTTGAAATTTGAAGATAATCCTCATTTCTCCAACGCCAAACTGGGCTTATTGAACGGCCGGCAGATCATGAAGATGGCTTGTTTGTTTTCTATGCCTTTCTCACGGTACGTTTTTTGGAAGCATTATCGAGCTCGTTTTTGCAATGATTTGTCCAAATTCGCTTCAGCATGACGGCAGGAGCTCAACAGGCACTTCGACGAACCATGGAGATTTACTCAAGTACAACTCGCTTTGCTTTGGCTTGCAACATGTCATCCAAGATTATCGAGCCAATTCAGAGTCGGTGTGCAATTGTCCGATTCACTCGACTTTCTGAGCAAGAGATACTGGACCGTTTAATGCAAGTAGCAACAGCAGAGCAGGTATGTTACGAAAGTTTTAACTGTCCAGGTAGATGCTATGTCTCCGTTTTGAGCGTTGCTCTTCAGTATTGTCCTCCTTTTGTTGTGGAATGTCGGCCTTAAATACTCTCCTTTGTTCTCTTAAAGTATCAGACTCATTTAATGGACAGGCACTGAGTTTGCTATGCCGTTCTACTTCCGGTGAACTGCCTGTCTTTGGTGTCAGAACCTAGATTTGAGTGCACTTTATCTGCACAGAAGCGTTCCAATGGACTTTTTTTCTTGGCCAATCTTCTCCAATTTCAGAATGACACTTAGGAAACAATCCAAAAAAATACCAACATGTCCATTATATTTGCGTGCCGGCTTTGAGGTATGTTACGTTTTGATTTAAGATAACCAGATAAGGTTGGATTTTTAGACTTTCAGAACATTTATGATTTCTTTAATCATGGTACTTTGTTTGTGTTTTTTCAATGAAATTTTTGCAGGTGCCTTATGTTCCTGAGGGATTGGAGGCTGTAGTTTTTACTGCTGATGGAGACATGCGACAAGCGCTCAATAATTTGCAAGCAACATATAGTGGCTTCGGATTTGTAAATCGTGACAATGTTTTCAAGGTGAGGGAACCATCTAACTTTGGCTGCAAGTGCATACGTCTCGATGACTCAGGAATATGCACGAAGTTGACGTAACATGACTTTTTTGACGGGATTAAACGGAACCTAAGTTTTCAAAGGTGCTATCTAGGTTTCCTTTGGGACCACCAACACCTATTCGTGTTTGGTTTGCTGGCGTACGAGGCTTGACTGCCTTGAACTGCATTTTGGAAGGTGTGGACAAGCACAGAAGAAGGCTTGTTTAGCTAGGCCAGTATATATCGGAAGCGTAATCGGCAGTCTGATCGAATTATTTAGTATCATGTCGATGTTTAGTCTACTTCTCGCATGGCGTTTCCCTTTCAGTACTAGGTTGAGCGTATCCGACTTTCTCAGTAGAATATACCCACAGCCAGACTGATATTTATTTGCTACACTTTTCTGCTCTCCCGGATCATTTGTGGAGTTTCACAAGCTAACGGATCGCAACTTGCTCTTGGTCCTCAGGTTTGTGATCAGCCTCATCCACTTTTGGTGACAAACATCGTCAAACAGTGCTTGACGGGAAACATAGACGAGGCATATGTGGGAATGAAGCAGCTCTTTGACCTTGGCTATGCTGGATCTGATATCATTACGACCCTGTTCCGCATCGTGAAGAACTACGACATGCCGGAATACTTGAAGCTCGAGTTCATAAGGGTAAGGTTACACAGGCCATTTATTTATTGACGACAATGAGTGCATGGTCGAAGACTTTGGTATCAGAACTGTGGCTTTGGTTATGGCTTTATTTTTGGTTTTAAGTCGCCGCTGCTCATGCTCTGTACATTGAGCCTGAGAATGGGAATGAATTTGGTGTTGGGGTATGCCTGGCACTTCTTGCCACTCTCAACCCGGGGAAAAGGGAGAGTAATGAACGAAAGTCGATATGTGCTTCAGACTGAAACACGTAGTACGGCACTGCTTCGTGAGAAATAAAGGCAGTGAGGCGGACTGGATGTGCATTTGAGCACATCCAGCCTACGTGAAGCGCGCAAGTCAATTGAAGTTCGGACTTCTGAAAATTCCTATTGTGAGATCCATTCTTCGAGGCGTGAGGGTTGTTGCATTGCAATGGATGAAGCTGCTCTTTTATGTAAGAGCCGCTTCCACCTCGAGTTTCACATACTGATCCTTCTTTTATGATTGTGATTGTGATTGTGATTGCTGCAGGAGGTAGGCTTCGCGCATTTGAGAATAGCAAGCGGGGTCGGCTCGCTGCTGCAGCTGTCGGGGCTTCTGGCAAAGCTCTGCATTGTGCGGGAGAAGGCGAAGGCGTAGGATTTGGATCTTGGCCCATCGCCCCCTTTTCTGAAACCACGAGGACAAGCCTTGGTCCTGGAGGGCAACACTACTGAGAGGCGGCTCCCTCTATGTAGATAGTTTCTGTAGTTTTTTGACAATCCACTCCTTGTAATGCATACGAGGAGTTTGGATGGATCATTCACGAATTGCTGTAAATCTGGGTGCGCGCAAGAAAGCCTGTCTCGCAGTAGCAGAGCTAAGAAAGCTGTGATGCCAAAATTGTTGGCAGTGGAAGGAAAATCCTATGGTCTACCGCTCGTGTGTTGTGCTCGTTATGATGACAAACTTCTGGTTCGCTGGTTTCTCTCTCCCCACTTCCCTGGTTTCTGATTTCTGAAAGAGCGATGTGCGCATCTATCTGCCAAATGGAAGGTATCAATTGTGATGAGGCCAATCCCCCAATGAGATTACATTGGTCTGTAATTTTTCGGGAACCGTAACCCAGTGACAGATACAAAGGAGCACATCACACATCATCATCATCATCGCTGATGATGATCATCATCATCTTCGCTGGGCACATTCAATAACTCCCCTTCTTTTCTTTTTTTCTCCTCTGCATGACTCCTTTCAAAAGACACGCTTTCCACAGTGCCACCCGCTCGAAAAAACCAAAAAAAACCGCAGAACAAACTGCAACCTGCGAGTCTAGCCACAGCTGCAAAAATAGGCTTGTTTCCTTTACTGAAATCAAATGTATGTACAAAAGGCGAAAGTGAATTAAGCTTGATCCGCTCCTGTAATTTCACATCGTCTCCACTGTCGGTTATTGTAACCAATCTTGCCTAGCACGAGCCCCTTTCCAAAGAGGGGCCTGCACTGGACGTCAACTCAACAAAGAAAATGACCATGGCTGATTTTGATATTTGGAGCGCAATTATTGAATGACCCGTATAGCTTCTCGGATAGTTGGAAAGCCTTTTCTGAAGGTCTTCCACTGCTCCACCGAAAGGCTTATCCCTGAATAGCAGCAAGCAAACAGTAGACGTGAAACGCTAGCTGTGTCAAAAAGAGAACCGCACTAAATCAGCTCAGAGAAAAAGAACGGCGAAGGAATAGACTTAAAAATAAAGAATGAAAATGACGCAGAAGGATTGGTTGGAGGTACCTTTTGAAGAGGGAAGCTGCTGACCGTCTTTTTCATAGTATTCTCGTATGCCAACCAATAACTTCCCCTTGAAGCTGCTGACAGTAACTCTTCTCTTGCTTGACAACTGCAGTACCAACGAGAGCGCAAAAAAGACAAAAGCGAAGTAGAAGGAATTCTCTCCCGCCACTTATCACCCGTAGGACTACCATGTGTGAAACCTCACATGCCAACGACACTCTAAACTTGATTTTGAAGTTTGAAGCAGCGAACGCTTTCATATGAATACGTGCAAGGCACTGCAGCCTGTGTACGCCGCCCATAGCTGAATATGAATGAAGAAGAAAAACATCACAAACTCAAACGAATAGCCTCGTCCATCGACAGTCGGCCAATCACCACTTGTCACATTGGATGGCCAAAATTGCAGAGAGAGAGTGAGAGTGAAGAGAGAGAAGGGGAGAAAACGAGAGAAAAGATGTCGAAGTGACGAACGTCTACAGCATTCGCCTTACTTCAAAAACCACGCGATCCCAACATTGACACTTAACAGGACAGCATTATGATCACAGAAGCTGGGACTGTCATAATTACCTTAAAAGAAGTTATAAAAAATCTTTAACATTTCTGATTCAAATTCAGGTGACAAGGATTCTCCAGCCTTACCTCGCAGACGAGCGTGTCGTCGTTGTCTCCTTGCGCTGATGCTGCAGCGAGTCTTCTCTTAGTACCTTTTTGTCCGCTTTCCGGTCTCTTTTCCTCTTCCACTTTCCCATGGCTGCCATTTTTTTCATCACCTTCCTCTTGCTGCGCATGTCCTGCAGCAGCGTCCTCCTCGCCGCCATCTCCTTCCGCGCAAGACGCCAGGTGCTCGAGCACCATCTCTTTGATTATGCTTTTGGTCACAGCCGTGTCCACGCCAACCTCTTCCTGCACTCTCTTTCGTATCTGCCGCTCAGTCAACTCGGAAGAATTCCCTTCCTGCAGAATGCCCTTCACCGCTTTCACCACTCTCTCTATCTCCGACTCGCCTCCCATCCTGAAGCCGCTATGGCTTGCAGGACGAGGTTGCAGACGCGCCCACAGTGGACCAGAGGCACTGTATGGGGAGGCGCAGGCTCCAGCAGCAGTGGGCCAGGGAGACAAGGAGGCAGGCAGGCAGGGGCAGAGCAGCCCATGCCCATGAGGGCATGGCAGCAGATCATCACCAAACAAGGGGTTTCTCTTACATGTACATGAACTTCTTGGTACAACAACACAGCTCTAGAAGCTGCTGCAAACTCTTCAACTCGTACGTATTGAATTCTTTACCAACCAATGAGAACACGCGTGCATTTGGTAATCACAGCATGTAGTGTTGCTCATTCAAACACCCAGTTGCATGAAAGCCTAGCAAATCCCATCCAAAACTCTCCATCGCCATTAGGGGGTGTCAGACTTAAAAAATTTCAGTACGCGTGTTCGTAAGTTTGACATCAGAACGAGTACTCCAGTATAATCGCGATCCTCCTGCGGCGGAGTACTTTCGTAACCTTTTTTTTCGTAACGCTTTTCGTAAGATTTTGTTAAGTCTGACACCCCCTATTAGGGCGTGTCAGACTTAACGAAATCTTACAAACAAAAAAGTTTTGTAAGTACTCCGCCGCACCAGGATTGCGATCTCACCGAAGTACTCGTTCTGGTCTCAAACTTACGAACAATTTTTAAGTCTGACACGCCCTATTGCCATCCATCATGCATTGCTCCGACCTTTCTCAGAGTCCATCGTAGTTCCACACCTCCTCATAAAGCTAAATTCCAAACACAACCTCTAAAGTTTTGGATCTAGCCACAAAAACAAAAATTGAAACTGAAATTGGCAATGAAATAAAGGTTGTCCTTATTCCCTTGCTGCTTCTAGACTCTCTAGAACTGATACAAACGACTCAAAATGATCCTCAAAGAGCGTCATCTGTACATGCCCTATTTACGAAATGTCCCTCTTTGAGGGTTTGTGCAAAACCAATTACGAAAAAAAAAACGTTTTTTAGGTCAGATTCCCTTATTTGTAGATGCCTGGGCATGGTCCTCATGGATGGCCAGCATGCGGCATGGGCCCATGCCATGTGGCCCCATGCCATGTGGGCCCATGCCACGTGGAGCCATGCCGTCCGAGCCCCCGGGACTGCGACCCCAAGTCCACACGTTGGTCATCCGAGCCAGAAACTCCAAACTCCAAAGTTCACACTCCAAAGTTCGAGTCCAAAGTCCAACCATGATGCTCCTACGCCGACATGCCCATGGCCCACATGCCATCGCCACATTGGAACAATCAACATTTGAAATTTTTTGAAATTTGAAATTTGGATTGCCGATGGCTTGGCCGACCCTTGGACTTCCGATGATGCTTCATCATCATCATCATGATCTATGTACGACTGCGCCCGAGGCCGGACAAAAGGGCGGCCTTCCATGATCCCATCATCCCCCATGCAGGAGGGCCCCCAAATCGGCATCGGGAGATATTCCGGACATGGTCACATGGTCGTACCGCCCCGCGGAGGGAGAGGGAGAGGGAGTGACGCGGGGAGGCAGCGGCGAGCGGTGGGATCGAGATTGGATCCCTCCAATCGGAGCGGATCGAGACCGGCGGCGCGGCAGCGAACCGTACGCGCTCGCTCTCCCTCTCTAGCTCGCCCCTCTCCCGCTCTCCGCCTTGGACAAAATAGCGGTCAAAGGCCGCAAGGGGTCGCTTTCGGGAGGGCCCCAGCGAGGGCGATTGTCAAACTTCACAATCGTCAGCGTTGCTTTTCGTACGATTTGGTTTGTTCAGTTTGACGCGCCCCCTGTTGGCGCGTCAAACAAAGGACAGAATATGGACAGTGGGTTCGGGGGCGACACAACGACACGGCCGGCAGACCTTCACACCATCGGCTTTCAATTGTCCATTTTCTTCTTCCGTAATGTTTCGGGCCATTTTTATTGTACAAACTGACATTATCGTTGCAGCTTTACAACAATTAGGCAGTCAGACAATGAACCAGTCATTCTCGAGGTTGCAGGATTCTACTATCAGACTTTATTTAGAAGTGGGCGAGTCGCGCGACTCGCTAATAATGTTGCACCAGAGTCGACGACCTTTTGTAATACAACGTTGGCGACGGGGACATTGGGCTGCGCGGCTTGTTGTGTTCGTCCCGATGAGCTCGCGCCTCGCGCTAACACCACGCCCAACAACATGGCACGCCCCGCGATCGCGGCCCCAACAAACGGCCCAACCGCACGCGACAACCAACCGCCCCCCTGGCGGCCAGCGCACCACGCGACACGCGCCGCGGTTCCATGCTCGCCAGTTCGCCCGCCCGCCCGCCCGCCCGCCCGCCCGGGCCCCTGTCCCCGTCCCCGGCCGCCGCGGCGCGCCGGGCCGGGCCATCCCCCCGAAGGCGACAGAAGACGGTGCCATGCGGCCGCACGCGCGCAGCCGGGGAGAGGAGCCGCCACGTGGCGGGCCCAGACGCGACGAGATTGCCAGCGTGGCGAGTCAGCGCGGGTCAACGCCCGCCCGGGCCGCCGGGTGGCGCGCGGGCGGCGGGCAACAACCGGCGGCCGCAAGTTGCGGGCGGGCGGCGGGCGGGGCGGCACGTGGCGGCGGGACCGCATCATGGCTGGCGGCGGGCCGTACCAAACGGTTCCTCGCGCCGCCAACCGCCGCGGGGGGGGGGAGGTGGGGACCACTGTGCGGCCGGGCGGGCGGGCGGGCGGGCGGGCGGCGGGTGTCCGCCGGCGGG
Source organism: Zygnema circumcarinatum (assembly GCA_037447605.1). Lineage (NCBI taxonomy): Eukaryota > Viridiplantae > Streptophyta > Zygnematophyceae > Zygnematales > Zygnemataceae > Zygnema > Zygnema circumcarinatum. The sequence continues at coordinate 2,482,520 of CM074813.1, read as the reverse complement.
GGAACATGGTCGGTCGAGGAACCACGCGCGGCCGGGACTGGACTGCGGCGGCGCGCGATTCGCGCGGGCAGGCGGGCGGGCGGGCGGGCGGGCGGGACCGTGCAGAGCCCCATTTGGCGCCTTCGCAAAAAAATTCAAGTTTTGAATTTGGAGCCCTTTGGCGCGCATGCTTGTCCACGCAGGCGGCCGCCGCGCCGCCGTACTGCGCTTTTGGGGGCGATGCGAGCCTGCCCGCACTGGCGCCATCCGCGGCGGCGCGATCCGGCCGTCCACGCCCCACCCGCGCGCATCCCGCCGTCCACCCGCTTGCCCGGCTCCTTCCGCCCGGCCCCCCGCGGACGCGACGTGACGCGCCCCGCCCCCCCCCCCGCGCGGCCACGCGGCGGGCCCTCGCGCGTCGTTGCGCGCAAGTGGGCGGCGCGTCGGCGCGGCGCCTGGGGCGGCGGCCGGGCAGCGTGAAACCTTTCGAGCTGCCCGAGACAACTGTTCGCGTGGCGCCAATTATGACGCGGGAGTTGCGCCGCGCCAGTCGTACGCCCGCCCGCCCGCCCGCCCGGACGGACGGACGGCCCGGATTGCGCCTGCCCGCCCGCCCGCGCGCAATCCGGGCGGTTGCCCCGGTCCCCCGTGCCCAGCGCGCGGTCCGCGCAAAAACCAGAATCCGTACTGCGCATATTTTGCGACTGGCTAAATATATTTTCAATGTCAGACTCGAGGCGTACCGAGTCTTCCCCCGCGCGGTCGGCGCGTAACGTCGACGGGGCAGGGCGGGCCCCCGCCGCCTTCGCCTCGGTCCTGCCAAACCGCGCAGTGCGCCGGGCGGCACTTCGGACCGCGCGGCGCGCGGTCTTGCGGGCGGCGGCGTACGGCCGTACGATGTCCTACCGTACGCCGCCCTGGGCCGTCGATCGGCCGCCCGGGGGGCCGTAAAGGCCCGACAGGACAGGATGCGCCAAAAGCGGGCGCCCTTCCCCCCCCGCCGGCAACCGCCCGCCAGCCGCAGCCTCCTTTTCGCCCTCCCTCTCCGCCGGCAGCCATGGCCTCCTGCACGCGGCAGCCATGGCAGGGCTCTGCAGCGAGCGCCCGCTCGGTGGATTGCCAGGGGAGGGGAGCGGCTCAGTGAGCGCAGCGTGCGAGTGTGGCGGGAGTGAGGCTAGATTGGCGGGTGTAGGTTGCGCTGGGGAGAGGAGGAGATAACCCTAATCCGATACTGAGTAGAAGAAAGACATGGGGGAAGGGAGACAAGCGTGCACGGGACCATGTCTGGCGTAGCGCAGCTCTTTTCCGGTGACTTTTCTCGCCCGCTTTTACCGCACAGCGACGCCTGGCGCCGTGCCGCTTGTGTTCATTCGCAAGAAAGCATCTCGACTCTGACCAGCGGCACGTGTGAGCGCGTGGTGAGCCCGGACGAGCCGTGCTCGCAGCTGCCCCCGTGTGCCCTGGACGGGCCACGCGGCCCCAAGCTGGAGGACGCGGCGCAGAGCCCCTGGCAGGTGCTGCAAGGCGGCGACCTTGGAAACCCTAATCCCTTCGCGGTCCACACAACCCCGGGAGCGGGCCACGTGTCCACCCTCCCCCTCGGGCTCGAAGCCTCGCATGGTATGCTAGAGGCGACAGCTGGCCTGCCCAGCCTGGCGTCTCCCAACCTCGCTAGTCCTGCCGGCTCGGGCTCCCTCGCCTCGCCCTCTTCCAGGGGCCGGCCCGCCCTGATGATCAATACGTTAGCGCTTCCTACGCGCTCCGGAGATGTCAGCGTCTCCTCGGAAGGGAGGGAGGGTGAGCAGGGGGGCTCCCAGGGGGGGCTCGCGCTGGTAGTCAAAAGAAAGCGGAACTTGCCGGGCACTCCAGGTGAGGAGGAAAGGGTGATTGTTGTTAGGAGGGATGGTGGGAGGGAGGGAGGGTGGAGAGTGCTTGTTGGCGGATGGCTGTTGGGAGGGGGTAGTTACGTGTAGCAACCGCAGCAAAACTACGCTTTCTTTACTTGGCGGTCGTGTAGTAGGTTTGGCTTGGGTCTGGTTGGCTAGAAGAGCAGGCTTTCTGTGGCGGGTGATGTGATTGTATTCTTCGATAGTTCGTTTGTTGCAAAAATTCTTTTGCTTCTGGTCTGGTAGGAGGCGCTGCGATTGTCAGTGCTGATGATGAAAAGTCTTTTGTGCGGGAGGCGGTTGCATGTGTGATTCTGTCTTGGAACTTCGCCTGTCGTTCAGGAACTTCGTTTTCGTATGGCAGTTCTGGCATGGCGGCTTTTCTGGTCACAAATAGCACATAGAGAAAGAGAGGAGGAGCAAGGGTGTTCATCCTTGTGCTTGGGTTGTCTTGTATGAGGGTGATTCTTATCCTAAACGCTCTTGTCGCTGGGAGTCTCTTCGTTTCTCCACCAAATGGCTTCTTCCTCTAGCATTTGCTGCAAGCTGCTTGACGGTGAAAACGCTCCTGAATGTAAAATGAGTATGGCCTGTTTCTGTACTGAGAAAGCCTTTTTCATTGACAACTGAAGTCTGTGGCGTTCCTTTTCGGCGGGCAGCACCCATGATGGGTGTTCCTGAGTGTTCTCGTACTTCTTGATTCTGTTTGAACTCGCTTTGAAGCTACTGAAACCTTTCGTTTATGTAACGCAGATCCTGATGCAGAGGTGGTGGCCCTGTCACCGAAAACTTTGATGGCGACGAACCGCTTTGTATGTGAGATTTGCAACAAAGGCTTTCAGAGGGATCAGAACCTACAGCTCCATCGAAGGGGGCACAATCTTCCCTGGAAACTACGCCAGCGTACAAGCAAAGAAGTGAAAAAGAGAGTCTACATCTGCCCGGAGCCGTCGTGTGTGCATCATGATCCAGCCCGTGCCCTTGGAGACCTGACGGGCATTAAGAAACATTTCTGCCGGAAGCATGGAGAAAAGAAGTTTAAGTGCGACAAATGCTCAAAACGATATGCAGTGCAGTCGGATTGGAAGGCCCATCTGAAAACATGTGGCACACGAGAGTATCGCTGTGATTGCGGAACTTTATTTTCCAGGTAAGCTTGTACTTTCCTGACTGTGATTTTGATCCCTTGTCTGTGAATTCCGCTTTTTGCCTTCCATGATAACGTTTTTGAGTTTGTAATTGACTAGCTAATGTCATAAGAGACTGAGATGATTTGAGAGGTAAGTACACATACAGTTAGTTACAACTTCTTAAGTCCAATGACTGGAAAAGATTGGTAGCGGTGGGCATACCTCTCTGCTTCATTACTCTTGACCCTATGTTGTATCTTTTGTTGGGTGCAGACGCGACAGCTTTATTACTCACCGAGCATTCTGTGATGCTCTGGCTGACTCCGGAATTGGAGCTGGGCCAAGCAAGCCGCAGCTTTCCGGGCCGAGCGGCACTGCGGGGTCGGGAGGGGCAGGTAGTTTAGGGAGTGGGGGAAACCCTCTCACTCGAGGGGGAAATATGCTGCAAGGTCTGCCCAGCCCAGATTCAAGGGGCGGAGGGGCAGGAGGTGGAGGTGGAGGGGGCGAACTGGGAGGGCAGGGAGATACAAGATGGAATGGTCAGGATGGGCAGGCGAGGCAAGCATCAGCGTTGGGTCTATGGCTTGGACAAGGACCCGGTCAAGGACAGAACAGACTGGGAGGGCAGGTGATGGGAGGAGGACAGGAGGCTTCAAACCTGTTGGGATCAGGGAATCTTGGAAACGTGGATGCTTCTTTGCTTACTCCAGCTCTCCTGCTGCAACAGAAGGGGCTGCAGGGCAGTGGAGGGCTGGGAAGCATGGCGGGACAACTTGCGAATGCGGGAATAGACCTCGCAGACCTGCCAAATGTGTTGGGAGGAGGTGGACAAGGGAGCTCTGGTGGCTTAACTGGAAATCTTTTAGGCAACAATTCAGCGCAGGGGAGACTCTTTGCGAGTTTGCTTGGAAATGCGGGCTCTCTGCAGAACTTAGCTGGAGGGGCTGGTAATGCTAACTCTCCAGGTGGAGGGGCAAATATGGCTGCACTAAGGGCGGCAGGATTCTCTGATTTGCTTCCAAGCAATTCAGGGGGGTTTGGGGGAGACTTATCTGCTGGTCTTAAGCTAGAGCCGAACATGGGGACATCTCAGACTTTTGGAGTTACTCAGGCAGGGAGTCGCCCCCCTGCGAAGACTTCCCCCTTAGGAAACTCCAACGTTGGCTCGGGGAGTGCATCGTCCAGTGGCTTTGGGAACTATCAGAATCTCTCATCCAATCTGTTTTCACAAGGTGGCGGAGAAATGAATCAGCTTAATGCGACTTCTCTCCTCCAAAAGGCTACTCAGAACATGAGGGGTCAGAGTCCAAGTCAAAACCAGCTGATCAGGAGCGCACTGGGCCTAGGGCCAAGTTCTGATGATGGAGCAGCAAATGCTAACTCCCTTGCAGCCCTGACATCGTTCTTTTCTTCGCAAGAAACTGGCCGCAATCTTGGAGCTGGAGGTCAGCCGGGCTCGTTCACCCAGCAGCAACTCCAACAGTTAAACAAAGCGGCCGAATCTCTTCATCAGCAGTCACAGAGGCAGCAGCATGAGCAGCAGCAACAGCAGCACCAAGAGCAGCAGCAGAGGCAGCAGCAGCAACAGCAACAGCAGCAGCATCAGCAGCAACAACATCAGCAGCAGCAGCAACATCAGCAACAGCAGCAGCATCAGCAGCAACAACAGCAGCAAGGAGGGTCCCCATTTGGGAACTTTGGCTCAGCAACAGGCAGGCAGGCAGATGGTGGTGGCGGCAACTCTCAGAACCTTCATGACTTAATTTCCATTGCCAACAGCCAGGGGATGTTTGCGCCGGGAGGGCCTCTTTCTGGGCTCTTAAGTAACTCAGCGCAGGGGAATCTGCTACAAGGTTTGGCCGGAGCAGACCTTTTGGGCCAAAGTGGGGGGGATCCTTTTGGGGGTATGCAAGGCCTCTCTAATGCTGGAGACGATTTGAAGTCATTTGGAGCAGTAACACGAGATTTCTTAGGCCTGCGAAACATCTCCCCTCGGGATTTCTCAGGGCTACGGGATATCAGGGACTACGCTGCTCTAAGCGCGCAGGTGGACCAAAACCGGAATGTTGGTGGGGGACAGCAGCTGCAGCAATCGCTATCGCAACCCAAACAGTGGGATGCTTGAGCTCATCTGCACCTGCAATCAGAACTTAGAAACCTGGTGCGTTTTTGCTCGCTGCAAGGCTGACTGCCTGCCAGACCTGCGCAGCTCGAGTTCCATGGATCGAAGAACATTGCGAGTCCAAGAAGACAGGCCCTTGTGGGTTGTAGAGCCGCTGCAGGAAGACATGGACGAAGTCAGCCCTTTAGTACATTTTTTTCTTCTTTTTTTTTCCTTTTTTTTTCTTTTTTTTTCCGTTTTTTTCGCCTGGGGGGCTGCTGAGGTGATCTCTGCTTGCAGCTGTGGAAATGAGGAGGTACATTTCATTAGTGGGGAAGCTGCATGAGCAGAGAGGCAGCCCAGTTGACTGAGGAGATGAGTAAGGCAGAGCTGTGAATGTAGATCTGAGCTGTCTTTGTACATTTACTGCTTTTGAGAGTCGCTGCCGGCAGTGGAGTCAGACAGCGGCGGCCATGGCAGGGGAGGGGACCGCTCCAGTCGCTCCTGCGAAGTGGAGGAGGGGCTGACTGGGCGGTCGACCATGGCCACTGTGGTGTCCGTATCCAGGAATAGGGCAGACCATTGTGAAAGAAAGGATGGAGTGATTCAATGCAGCTGAAAATATGTGTTTTTCTCCTTCACTTTGGCTCAGATGTAATATATCTGATCATGGCCTGCCAGTTATCGCTTGATGGTATAGCACAGGCTGCGTACATTGTCGCAATCTGTTTCTTTCGAAATTGTTGATGCATAGTTTTGCGATTCCTTCACATATCTCTGCCAAATCTGAAAAGTTTCATGCGGTACAGGCCGTGTTTGTTTGTTGTTGTACCACGCTCTCCATCAAGGATGTTTTTTTCACTTTTGTTGGGAATGCACCTGCTTCTGAAGCGACATGCATGTTGGCGTGGCAAGCCATGGTGGGCCATGGGCATGGGGCATTATCTGTAAGTCCTGAACGAGCGAGAGAGCCGAGGGGTTCGGACGTACAGTTCCACACGTATGGACTTCAAAGTCGGTCCAACCGAAGGGGTAATCGTCTGTATCGAAGGGTCTGAGTTCAACAGGTCGGACCATTGAACAATCATTGGAATATTTACGAGCCAACCATTGCTATTGGTCAATTGAATCCACTGGGTACTATCCATTGCCAAAAATTCACATCCATCTGCAATATTTAATTGGTAGAAGTACTTCGCATTGACATGGGTTTGAATCCGCCCGTTGGCAAAAATTAAAATTAAAATTTTGCACTTTCTATACAGCGGTCCCAACCATTGCAATGTTGCCAACCCTTGGTTTCACCATTGAATGGGTCCAATGGTTTGCCAACCATTGCACAGGTCGGACCATTGGATCAGCCATTCGAAAGATTGCCAACCATTGGCACCGGAAACAACCATCGAATGGTTCGCAACCATCGGATACCAATGGTTGCCAACCATTCGAATGGTTGTTCAATGATTGCCGATCGCATGGTCCGACCTGTGAGCCATTGCAATGGTTGCGAACCATTGATTCGCGACCCGAGCAACCATCGCCAATGGTTCCAACCATTGGCCTCGGACCGAGACAACCCTCGCAATGAATGCAACCATTGGATGGCAATGGTTGGGCGTCCAATGGTTCGCAACCATTCGAATGGTTGGCAACCATTGCCATCCAATGGTTGGCCAATGGTTGCCGATCTAACTGTAGAATTCATGCTTAGTGCTCCCGGTCGAGGACCAATCCACAACTTACGGCCCTTCCTTGGGGGTCGTGGAAGGGTCGGTTCTTGTTGCAGGCCGAATTTTAGAAGCGCTGATTTCAAAATTTTTACTTCGACTGAAGGATCCCAACGCCGGCCATACAAGATCCCATAGAGTTTGCCATGCCAATTTCATACAGCATGAATTTTGATTCCGTACAGCAATTTTGAACCCCCGATTGATTACAGTACACAAACCTTTGGCAATTGATTGCAAATACTGAAAGCAAAATTTGGCGCCGGTTTACAAAGAAATAGTCATTCCTCAAACCTTCGTTATCCAGGTTGTGTCAAAGGTTCTACACAACATTCAATTGTGCTATGAAGCCTGCACAGGTCGGACCATTGCATCAACCATTGCAATGGTTGCGAACCATTGGATAGCGGGCCAGCCAACCATTGCAATGGTTCCAAACCATTGGATCCAATGGTTGCCAATCATTGCCGTCAGACCGTAACAGCCATTGCCAATGGTCGGAACCATTGGATTCAATGATTGCCAACCATTGCCAATGGTTCTGAACCATTAGATTCAAGAGTTTTGTCATTTATAATCAAGTTTTAAAGCGAAGAATCGTGTTTACTTTGCTATACACTAGTCAGAGTACTTCTTTCCACACATGACAACTCGTGAGGTCGATTCCGGCTATCGGTGGAGAAAATCTTGCGTTTCTATGTAATGATTCCAATCATTGCGATGGTTGCCAACCATTGGACTCATCATTGGTTGCATCCAATGGTTGCGAATCATTGCCATCGGACCGAAACAACCATTGCCAATGGGTTGGGACCATTGTGATCCAATGGTTGCCAACCATTGCTAATGGTTCTGAATCTTTGGATTCAATGGTTGCCTTGGATCTTCCGACCATTGCGATGCAATGGTTGTCCAATGGTTGCCGATGCAATGGTCCGACTTGTGGAAACCTGCGCAGCACTGATCAGTGCGGCCTTGGGCCTCTCCCTCAAATTCGAATAGAGGACTATAGCCGACCATTTTCCATTGACAATTTGCCACGTATACAAAAGTGCGCATTTAGCGTGTCCCCAGTGGAAGATGCTCAACTAAAGCTCCAATGCAGGGTGGCCCATGGTGAATTGCAGGTCTCATGCGCAACACTTTTCGCTTTTACAAGCAACTGTCTGTCCAGCAGGTGAGTAAATCTTGGCATTGCTGCTGATGATGATACACGCAGTCGGTCCCACTGAAGCACTGACTTTTTTGACTGCGGACTATGGAAGCGCACTGACCCGTCCAGAAGGATTCTAGGGAAGATAGATTCTTATTGACAGATAGATACTTATTGACAGCAGAAGTGTATTACAAATTGACAGCCCATTATCTTCCAGCTACAAATAACGCTCCACTCCCAGGAAAGACCGGCAGTACACACGTGTTCAGTCGGATGTGTTTTTCACAATAAAGAGTGTTCCCAGTAATCATTTCCAAAATAAATCGAGAGCCCTTCCAGGGCCCCTCCCTTGCCTACATACATACAGGAGCCATGGAAAGAGAAAGAGCGGCTGAAAGCTGCCAAGGAGCCTTATCTCCTCACAGCTACAGCGCAGCCTGGATGGATGATGTCACCACACGTGCGATCAGCGCACTTCCACGAATAGCCAGCGCCCACCTGGTGGCAGGCGCTGCATGTAAAGTTTGGCCTTTTGCGCAACTTCAGGACGTGGCCTCTCCTATAGGGGTCCACAATCTCCAAAGCATTCACTGCCTGCTCCACTTGACTCTTCTCATCCAAAGCATCCATGGCCTCCTTCTGAAGTGTTTGAATTAGATTGTTGGTGGTGGCCTGACCACACAAAGCGCACATACAGAGTGGGTGGTCAGTTTGACCAACCCCATTCTCTCCTCTCCCAGCTCATTGCAATCTGCCTCAGGGGAGGAATAAAGGGGAGAGGATGGGGCAGAGAATTCACCAGTTCGACGGCTACCTCCTGCTGCCGCTTTGCATCTTCCTGAATGCGCAGCTGCAAGGTACGCTGAGCCTGATAACCACCCGAAGCAGGATGTCCAACAGTAAGAGTGGACGGCGGAGAGGGAGGAGAGGGGAAGGGAGGGGGAAGGGAGGCAGATCGAGAAGGAGAGAGGAGGGAGAGAGTGACGGAGGGGGGGAGAGAGAGAGAGAGATCGCTAAGAAAACTCGAAGGATCCAAAAAGAGTCATCGCTAACATCAGTAAAAACCAATCAGAACAGAATACTCGCTCTAACTTCAGCGAGAGGGCACGTGCAAATGAGAATTGGTGAATGGAGAAAACAACAAATCCAAAACTTGAGTATATCAGCCACCAGAAGAAGAAAAAAAGTCGAGGAAGGTAGTTTCCACTTGAAAGTTGAAAGCTCAAAGTTCACTTGAACTTCTATTTTTGCCAAAAAGGCAGCTCACCCGCTGTACCGCTGCCTCCTGCTGTGTCAGAGCCTGTTGCAGTCGAGCTGCCTCTCTCGCATCACTCGCCGCTCTCTCCCTCTCCCTCTGTGCAGCTGTCAGTTGGACAGTCAACACTCCCACCTTCGCTGAATGCTCCTGAGCCTCCTGTTTCGTGCTCTCCTGCACACACCATCATCGCGAAATCAAATCCATTATCATTCATTAGTGATAACTCAGTCGTTTAAATCTTACCCTATAACGTGCAAGCCGATATATCCCCACCAGTGCGTGAATGTTGGGGGGGATCATATTCTCCCCCTCTCTCTCTCTCTCCCACTCTCTTTCCCCTGCCACTCCTGCCCCTCTCCCCCTTTGTCTCTCTCAATCTCTTTCTCTCTCACTCCATTGTCGGAGCTGGCGCATGGGTTGCTCCTTCTCCTCCTCCTTCCTCTTAAGTCAGAATACTCTTATCTCATCTTAAGCTCAGAAATTTCTCCTTTATCTCAACTCGCATTCGAAGATAAATTGTGCTCACCAATTGCAGTTCGAGGAAGTCCATCTGCTCCTGCACGGCGGCTAAATCTTCTTCCGCCTTTTTCCGAGCGCTTGTAGCCTGCATTGTGGGAAAGCAACTTCATTGAAAATCTCATATAAAATACACAATATAAACTATACAACCCTAACAAACCAACTCTGCCTCCCAAAAAATATGACCCAACACCACCTGAAGCATACCTCAGCAAAGTCTTTTCGAGCTCGACTGATCTCTTCCTTCATTCGAGCAATGTTGGACTCTTGTCTCCTCCTCTCTCCTTCTAAAGCAGCCACTCTCTCTGTCAACTCTTCAGTGGCTTCCGGCGTTGACTGCAATACATACCATCTCCCAAATAGTCTGAGTTCACCTTAATGGAAAACCCTCTAGATGCACAATAACACATTCAGGGCAGCCTCCCGAACGGAAAGTCCGAATGAAAAACCGGGTAAATAATACCCAAATTTCTCAAATCATGGAAATCTTGACCAACAAACTGTCATCATTAGGGACGGAAAACCGCAAGCGAGGAGGAATTCCGAATTGAGGGCTGAAGTTACCAGTTTGGCATCTCGTGCTTGTGTACGGAGATCGGCTATGGATGCTTGCAGAGATTCCACCTGAATGGCATGCTGAGCCTGCAGGGATTCCTGCAACCCGCCTTCAAATATGCAAACACTGAATACAGATTCTCTAAAGAAACATATTCTATAAAAAAAGAGGTTACTCTATACAGAAATAGATTCTATACAGAGAGATTCTAAACAGAGAGATTCTATACGAATACAGATAAAAACTCTGACATTATGATTTGCCCCTCAAAAACGCGAAGAACCCAAAAGGCAGTGTGTATGGGAAAAGCTTTAGAAGCTGCACATGAGGGCGGGAACGAGGGAGGGAAGAAACCCACCATTTGGGCCAACACTTCACGAGTTTGCTCGCGAGCTGCACTCAAATCCGATGTAATTTCCATCACTTGGACCTGAGCCTGCATTTTTTCGCAATTGGGAATAATGTCAAGCAGCTATCTTGCACAGTGCCGAAGAAACCGAAGAATAACCAGCATAGGCCACATTTGAGAGAACGTTCTATTCTCCGATATCCTACTGATATTGTTTCAAGCAGTTTTTCCTCTTCAGATGTCCATGAGTCCACAAACGGCAGAAACGACGTTAACAGCCATTGGCAGAGAAGAGGGTCAACATGCTTGAAAGTCAAAGGCTGAGGTTGGTGGAATTCCAGTGACAAGAAAACGAGACTAGCAGGAAAGCAGTTGTCAAAGTGAAAGAAATAGCAGATAATGAACACGTGTTGGCATTCTCATGTGCAGGAGGAGACAAGTGAAGCCCAATGCTTTATTCACATCCACATCCTCACTGGCCAGTGGAAAAAATAAACAATACTTTGAAAGATGAAATTGAAACCGGGCGAGTGAAGGTAGCAAAACAAGCCCATTCCCAGATGCGCACCTTTCTTTGAGCATCAGTTTTGGCAGTATTCACTTGCTCCTGCAAACTCTGCGATTGCCGCCGCAAAGTTTCGATATACTGCTCACTCTGCCAATGGCCACACACTATTCATGTTTTTAAAGCTTGCTATTCGGTCTATCGAGCATTAAGATTTTGAATGGAGACAGCTGTACATCATGAAAACATGCTGCAAATGTGATCGGACCTCAATAACGCTCGCCTCGCTCCTTTCCAAGGATGCTTGCAGAGAGTCTCTCTCTCTCCGGAGCTCTCCCTCTTTCTCCCTCATACGTTCCAACTCCCTCAGCTGCTCTGTCAATAGCCGGGATTTCTCCTCTTCCTCCTCCTACGTGACTCAAGACAAAGCACAGAAGTAGAAACTTCAGCGAAAGCCTGAAATGTTTCAATTGTCAAATTCAGATCCCCAGAAACACAATTAAAGATGCAGTTAAAATAGTAGATTTCATCTGGAAGCTTACCAAAAGTTGTTGAAGGTGCTCGCACTCTTCCGTAACCTCGTCATACTTCTTCTTGAAACTCTCGAGCTCATGGTTTGCCTGTAACAAGACGTAATTTCTCGCTCAGTTCTTAGCTAAAAGAGTGTGAATATCAGCGCGTAGCTTGAAGGCAATAAACACCCCATACACATGAAGATAACTTTCTTTCAAACATGCTTTTTCTTTCGTATATTGACTGCTTCCAATAGTTACAATCGGTTTAGAATTCCACAATATCTCTGCAATCAATAATTCTTTCTTTTGTTTATGATTTCTGAAAGAGATGACATAATAACTGAATGAAGCAGACAGTTCAAGGGCTTCAAAAAGACCATAAGAGCGAGGCGCTATGGAGGCAATTTTCTTTTTTTTCCAAGATAGCAGTTCATGGTAGTTTTTGCCATATTTAGAACATTCACAATGGTCTTTGCATGCAATAGTCTTTAGTGATCATTATTTGGGTTTGTGGGTGATTTTGTGCATATATGATCAGACCTTGCTCACATTTGCTTCGCCACTCTCCAAAGCAGCCTCAAGGTCTGCAACACGACATTGCAGGGCCTCTCTTTCTCTTCGGAGCTCTCTCTCTCTCTCCCTCCCACTCTCTCTCACGCGCTCCAACTCCCTCAGCTGCTCTTCCGACTGCTTTGCATTCTGCGATTTTCCCCGTTCCACCTCCTGAGTGGGTCCCATTCAAACACAGAACGCGAGTATGTAAGTTGAATGGCCTTCATCATACTTGCTCAGGTTAAGCGGAAACTAAGGGTGGTATAGATAGGTAGGAAAGCACAGTTCATACCAAGCATTGCTTGAGATATTCACATTCCGCCACAACCTCGTGGTACGTTTCTTTGAAGCTTTCCAGCTCATCCTTCGCCTGTCAAAAAAACACCATTTCTCCTTCAATTTCTCAGCCATGAGTGTCGGAACTACAGATGCATGCACATACTTTTGAATAACGTGACTTTGTGTATAGTGTCTGAGATTGTTTAATAGTGCATTACAAATAGCCGTTCAGAAGCTGCCTGGCAAGCTACAGACGAGCAGAAGTGTATGAAGACATGCTTGCATCCAATGTTGTCTAAAGCTAAAGTTAACTCATTGACTTTATAAAAAATCTCGATTGTCATTGAAGGTGGCCCCCCAAGAAAATGACCCAGTTGTCATATCAGTTTCAATCCCTTCCTTCTTTTATCCTCAAAAAAAGAAAGAAAAAAAATTGCGTCAAATGAACATGCAACATCAGCAGATGCATGAGGTCAAATCCTGTTGCCAGTCTGCTTTCCAATATTTAAAAGACTACCCATATGAATGCTCATTAGCCCGTGTCTAGGGTTCTATTTATGGGCATTTTGGTGACACTATAAGAAGTTGAGCAGACCTGTTTTGCTCTCTCCTCACTCTCCTCCAAGGCGTTCTGCAAGTCTGCCACGTGGCCCTTCAGGATCTCCATCTCCCTTTGGAGCTCCTCTCTCTCAAATACCTCCTCCACCTCCTTCTGCTTCTCTCCTGATGACTGTGTCCTTTGCAAGTTTTCACCCTCCACCTCCTATGAAGATTTTCACTCAAATAAACACAAAAACAATCGATTCAAGATCACCATCAAAGTTGCTCTAGCAAAGCAGAAGCAGCGTTGGCCTCCCTTACAAGCAAGCTCACCAGCTGCTCCTTCAACTGTTCACACTCTGCCAACAGCTCGTCATGCTTTCGCTTAAAGCTCTCCAGTTCCTCCTTCACCTGGAAAAGGTCCCACTTCTTCCACAATTTGTGAGATGGTTCAAACAACCGTTTTATAGCCAAACGACAGCAGGACATTTATCCCCACTAAGAGTGAAAGTTCTTAATTGACTACGAAACACAGAGGAAATCCTGCAAGAGGACAAATCGCATACTACAATCATGGCAGATTTCTCTCACTTGATCGTACGGAAATGCTACAAAAGATATTCTCTATACCTCTATATCACCTTTGTAGAAGTGGCGAGGCGATCAAGCAGTTTCTTATTGGAGCTCTGCAGCTGCTCAGCATCACGTTGAAGGAGTAGGACCTCCTCCACAAGATTGTCATTCTCCTCTTTAAATTCCCTCAAGTCTTCCTTCAGAATTCTCATCTCATCCTCCTTCCCATCCTCCATCTCCTCCTCCGCCTGCATCCACTCTGCAGAAAAGAGTTCAAATAAACTACCAACAATGCTTCCCTTTTCAGTGTTACAGCCTTTGAAAACCGGAAGGAAAGAAGTACCCGGATTATGTCTATGAGCCATGCATGGTTTACTTCCTCACTCCACCAGCTGACAAAACAAAAAGAAAAAAAAAATTTACTGTTTCTCTATACGAAACATTGCGGCATTGCGGAGAAACCTCCTACATGCTTGCTTTCCGACGGAATTCCTTTTTCAAGCAGGCGAGCCTCCTTCTCCTTTTCAAGGGCTTCAATAGTTCTGTCCCGCTGCGCACTCCCACCATACTGTGAGATGTCAAACTAGATCAAAACCACTCCTAAAATGCTAGGGAAAAAAAAGGTGTACCTCAAGCAAAAGCATCCCTTCTGCAGGGTCTGTATCTCTGTAAGAAAAACACAAAATAATGTAAAGAATAAAGAAAGACATGAAGAAGTCACCTCTGCAGCCAACGCTTCAAGCTCTGCAATTCGCTGCTCTGCCTCTGCCAGCTCCGGCCCTGCAATGCTTCCCTCTGCCTTCTGCTCCATCGAACCCAAACGATGTCAGCATCTTTCTCAACTTCCTCTTACATCATCATCTTATATCATTAGACAGTCAGACTAGTCATTACTCGGAAGATGAGATAGCAAGGAAGGAAAATGCGTGCATCTCTGCAGCAATATAAGGTATTGGCTAGCCAAGATGCACAACTGTGTGAAGGATCGCACCCCTCCTCTCTCGAGCATTCTGATCCTCTTCTTCAGCTCCAACTGATGTTGCATTAGAGCTCCATACCGTGCCTCCTGCAAGCATAAAACCTCACATTCATTCAAAGGAAGTATGAGCATATCAGAGTGGGGACCGAGGCTAGTTACCCATCCTTTCAAACTAATGCCAAGCAAGAATACAATTTTCATGCAGATGAATGTCTAGTTCGAATGCTCCATACTGCATCACTTCACTAATTCTAAGCCATGCCTAAAATCCACTCCCCGACTACCCCTCTTCCGTGTCCGCACCTTTCTCTCCATCTCAGCCTGCAACATCTGCAACTTCAGCCGCAATTCCCGCAGCTCTTCCGGAACATTTTCCTGTGTTCCACAACAAGTGTCGACAAAAGAAAAGAAAAGAAATGGAACGAAACGAAAAGAAAAGCATATGTTAGACACTCTGAGCCTCCACAAATGAAACTGTTCATTCCCACTCCCTTCCTACCTCTAAGCCCTTGCTCCGTCCCTAAAATTGTTTCTAGATATTCAAAGCATACAGAAGTTTTAGGGTTATTCAGATATGGGCTACCTACCTTTGGAGCCTGCAGTAGTTGACTTTCCATGAGCTCCCTCTTAAGCCCCACCATATCTGCCTCAAGCCTTTGCTTCTTCCCCTGCACTACTTGAAGCTCCCTCTCCGCCTCCGCTCTGCTCTCCACCGCTGCTCTCCTCTCCTCATTTAAAGCCTCCTGAAGGGGAGGGAGGGGCCAACCCACATGATGTCACATCTAATAGCTATTAACGTATTTATATGAATCATTGCATGCTTAGTGTGTGGATGAATAGGATATGAAAGACAACAGTGGGAGGCCAGTAGAGAAGACGAGGAGAGTCTGAGGAAATGTGTAAGCGTTGGGAAGGGAGAAATGAGGGAGGAAACTGAGAGACAACGGGAGACATAAACAAGAGTGAAATATACGTTTCAGAACATTGATAAAGCTCCAAGATGGAACTCCCATGGCTGAGTTCTGAATGAGCCCGACACCCAGCTTGCAGAGTGTTTACAGAGACTCCTTTCTTCTTCCTTTCTCCTTTCTTTCCTTTCTTTTTTTCCTTTTTTTTGCTGATTCTGAAACGTGGCATAGAAGACAGTTCCATGAAAAGATAACTTCAACCCATCAGGCTGAGGGATGATAAGAGGTCCAACCAACTCGTGCTGGCGATCCTCAAGCTGCTGCAGCCCAATAGAGCATGCCTCTCTCATCTCCCGCAGCTCATTGCGAAGCTGATAAAGAACCACAGCAGAAATCGCAACTGTTACGGACGGAAGAGAGAGAGAGCAAACACGAAAAAACTTCATCCCTTCTATCTCTATCATTGAGAGCCCTTTAGGATGATAACCAAGTCCTGGTCGCTTTTAAGGTGGAGTGTAGAAAGCATCTCCATGGCAGTCTTACTGTGCTGGAAAACAAAAGACGAGGATAGAGCAGGAACACTAATTTCTCCTTTACCAAATGTCTAATGCTTCCTATTTCTCATCACCCAAGCCAAACTCACAGTTTCAACATCCTCGTGCTCCGGCTGCACTCCCCGCTGCACTCCTCTCTGTTCAAATCGCCAAAAAATGGCAAGAGAAGGTAAGCCAACTCAAACCTCTGGGCGATGAAACATCAACAAGCATCCCTCTCCTCCCCTTACCCAAAACACCCAAAACTCACGAAAAAATAAAAAAACAAGATAGCAAGCTACCTTTAGCATCGCATGTGCATGTAACAGTTTCTCTCCCCAAATACTCAAGCAGTGTGCTCATGCAGTATCCCTTCTCAAGCAAGCTATTCCCTCCTCTGAATGTAAAACATACCTTATTCAAAGCCTCCTGCAAGTGCGCCATCACCTTGTTCTTTTCTTGCAGGGCTTCTGCAGTCTCTTCGCGCTCCAAACGGGCCTCCTCCTGCAAGAGTCTCCCTCCATATTCATATCCTGGACATGCTCATCCTTCTAAACAGTAACTGTGGGGCACATCGCGGAGAGGAGAAATGGAAAAACATCTTAGCATGTGCTGCCCAAAACTGCAGTGTATCTATAGATTCAAAGAGGGGGATGTTCCGAATGGGAGTGTGAACATAAAAACATTTTGCAGGCGATCAGAGCCGTTCGATGGAGGGAAGGAATGAGGTACGGGAAGAAAGGACGGAGAGGGAGAGCGAATGAGATATAGAGCAATAGGGACACGGAGCAAAAGCTAGAGGAAAGAGAGAACGAGAAAGTGGGAGAGCAGCAAGAACGAGACTTCAAAGCAAGTAGGAAGGGAAGCATAAAGTGTGGCATAACTATAAGCTGTCAAAAGGGGTGGAAAGTACGGACCAGCTCTGCCTGCAGCGTCTCACACCTCCTCACTGCTTCTGAGCAGAGGGTGGTCATCTCTGCCAGCTGCAATTGCTCCACATGAAGCCAATTTGAAGTATGAGATTGCATCCGAACAACGTCAAAGATCACAAACAACACTATTACCTCTTTATGCCTCACAAGTTCCTCCAGTCCTTCAGCAAACAAATATTTCAGCTTCCAGTTCAATCCCAACCTATTTCGAACATTGTCCTTGGAATCTATCAAGAATTAACCTGTGCAGTCAACGCCATATTTTGACTCTTTGTTGTTGATATCTCCAGCTGCGACTTTTCTTCTGCAGCCCGCCTATCCTCCTGCACAAGGCAGTTCAATGTCAAAGTCGAATCCCAATGCCTAGGAAATAAAAGTTTACCTTGTCAGTTTCAGTGAATTCAGCTTTCTTCATCTGAGCACATGCGTGTGTTCAGATGAGGAGAATAAAACCGCATGCAATGACAATATGACACAACAAAACATTACTCTAAACTAGCTCAGTTTCAGCATGCAAGCAGAGTGAGGTTACACACCTGATATTTCAGCTTGAGATCAGCCATCTGCTGAGTCACGTTCCGCCGGACTTTATTTGCCTGCAAAGCTCCCCTAAGAAGAACATACGTTTGAAGAAACTCTAATGCTGTGTTGAAGAATCGGAAAAAGAAAGCAACTAATGGCGATAAACACAAATGTAGGCCTCTGTGTGCAGTCAAATGCCAGTTCCGTTCGTTCCTTTGAGACTTCTCTATGCAGGTTGGTTCACCCATTCCTTAAGCTTTCATGGCTTTGACGAGATACTTATCCATCCCAAGCGGGAAATCCCAATCTTCTAAAGCTGCCCATCCTAAATTGGGTCCTCTAAAGCACTCACTTCTGCCGCACGCTCTTTAGCTGCATCGGATTCGTCAACGAGAGCCTTTATTTTTTGCTCGTACTTTTGTCTCTCTGCCTCGGCCAACCCTCCCGAGGAGGTAGAAGGGCTGCCCTCTTCCTCCCTCCCGTTTTCAGCACTCCGACTACCATTCATGGCTTCCTGCTCCCAACAACAAGTTGAGTCATAACTACTTCATGGTCAACTTCCCTCAACATCAATCGATATCCTCCTTTTAAGTTCAACAATTGATTCACAAGCAGAACAGTTAAGGCTTAGAGTAGAGGCTTTACAATAGCCTCTAAAGCATTTTCACGTGAAAAATTGAATACTCGTCGTTTAAAGAGATTTACATAGCATGTGGAGATGGATGTTTGTACACTTCATAACGTGGAATGTGTTTCCTAGTCCAAAACTGGGAATAGGACGAAGAAGCCATGGCTAACAAGTTACCAATTCTTGCTGCTGCTGTTGTGCTCGTCTTCCCTCACGATCTCTCCCCGCCCTCACTGCCTCCACTTCATCTGCAACCTACTCCCTCCACACGCCGTCCGTACGTCAGATCACGTTAGCAGATATTCGATACAGTCGCTAAGCAATATGAATGCGGGCACATATGCAAAAACATCACACTTTCCCAGTGAACATCCTATAGCAAAAGCTCCTTTGGTAAAAAAAAGTTGCAAAAGTGGCTCCACCGATAAAAGGGGAGGAGGGAACAGAGGGGGAAGGGAGAGGGAAGGGAAATGGAACGGGAGGAGACGGTGTAGGACGGGGAGCGGGGCGAGGAGGGAGACAGAGGGAGAGCGTGTAATAAAGAACACTATAATGAGAGTGAACAAATGTGAACGATAGAACCCCATCTGCTAACAATATGGCGTTCAAGACGGCTAAGCAGCTCGTTCAACATGCTCTGGGGATCAGCCTTTAACCCTAAAACTTTAAGCTAAAGCAAGAGAAGGGTAGAGTATGAAAGGTGATAGCAGAGTTCAAATGTTACCACTGTTGCCACAGGAGGGCTTTCATCACCACCAATGCTGCTCGAGCGCTTACCAAATATTCCAAGGTAGCTGCTGCCACTCTGCTGCATTCCACAGCTTCATATCAATTACTCAGATTCACTCTCACGGTAAGGAAAAAGGAACTTTGCCTGATAAGGAGAACTAATTCGGAAATCGAAGACATTCGCAAGTATACAAGAAGCGCAAAAAAGGGTGTGGTAGCACTCACAGCAACAGGCGATTGCTGATTGTCAGAGAAGATGACTGGCAGCTTCACCTTATTCACGTTTTTTCCCAAAGACTGCAATGATTATTGGACATTGCAAATATTATGGACAAGAAGATCATCAAGACATAGTACGGTAGACGGCAACCCAGAACATGTGAGACTGTGAGTCAGAAAAAAAATACAAGATAGTAACAAAGAAGTTGCTGCTACTCCGCTGCATTCAGCAGTTTTATTTGAGTCACTCAAGTTCTGATTTCCAGCAAGTTACTCGTTCCGGAAACGGTTGAGTAGCAGTACCTGATCAGCCGCTTCAGCTCCGGCCGGTGCCAAATAGCTTTCAACCATTAATGCATCGTTAAAGAAGCCTGAGGGCTTTGCTTTCAGAGCTTCGCATGTGACTGAAACAGGAACAAACCCAGATAACCAGATTTAAGCCCCAAAACAACGGCACAACAAAGGATAACATTCAGCCTAAGAAGTAATATGGACTAAACAATTATTGCTCGAACCCGTGAACACATCATCAAACTTCATTGTACAAGTTTGAATCCAAACACAGCCGAGGTATTTCTCTCAGCTGATGAGAGTGAGGATGTGCAAAGCTCAAAGCTGCTGTATTTGCTAAAGTCATTGTGTTATTTACAAACGGAAAGGCTAGCAGTGGCTAATGGGCGTTTTTGGCTCTGTTTAACATGCGTTAACAATTCACGACAATCCTGGTAGCATCCAAATGTTTACGTGTACTTTCCATTAAAAAGATAGATGTGTCTAGGCGCAATTAGGAAATCAGGAATCTGGAGGCGAAGACCCGCAAACAGATTTTAGGGTTTTTCAGAATTGTGTGTTCAGATGACAGTCACCAAGGCATCTCTCCTTCGGAACCTTTAGGAATTAGTTCACAAGTAGCATCCGCTTAATGCACAATTGAAAGCCTCGTGGTCCAGTACAAGCTTTGAGAACATTCCATTGGATATAAACCATAGTGGTGATTGTTCACTTGCAAGCATTATCGAAATGTGAATACCAAAAATGTCATGGAGTCCTCCCTCTATGTATGGTTGCCTCAAAGCTGTAGAGTAAACCATCCTCGAAATCTTCAGCTTCAGCTACTCCCAAGAGGGCTTTCCTACATGTTTGAGGAAATTGCAGTATAGGGAGAAGTCCATGAATTGTCTGTTACTAATAGGTTGCGGATGGACAATCGCTACTTGCTACGTTTAAAAGGAGAAAAAAAAGGCACGAGACTCACTGTTTACAACTCCACCAGCGCCTGCCGTGATGATCGAGTTTGAGGGCTCGATTCGATAGCGATGGCGTCCACTTGCAGTAATCTGATTTGCCAAAAAAAAGTAAAAAATTCACGTGCTGATAATGGCGAGAAAGACAAGATTTCAAGTATCAAATGCTTTTGAAGCATGTGAGAACCGAGGATTTTTCCACATTTCAGCTGTCTGTCCTGTACATGCTCAGAACCTTTCCAACATGACAGTGTGCTGGAGGGCACTCATCAATGAATTAGAAAATGGGGGTGTTCATTATTATTTTAGGTTATGAAGCTAACAACGCTGAGGTTACAGGATCACTCTGGGCGTGGCTATTGATTCCAAACACGAACAAATGCGGGAGAGTGAAACTAAACTGTGCGCAAATGATCAAATGAGGTAGAAAAAAAAGTCGCTCGCAACTCTAGACGGGGGCATGTGTACGGAAAATTATTCAATCGCACCTTGACACAAAGCGAACTGTTCCCATTGTTCTTCAATTGGAGTCTGCATGTCAGCTCACGTCCAACTTGAACTGCAAAACGAAATGCACATCCGACTTAATTCACATTAATCGAGCTCATCCTCATCCAAACATAAGCCTCTGCAGTCACACTCACAACTCCGCCTAAGCCCCACTCAACTCCTTCAGTAATCGCAAGAAAGCGACAACTGTCCCTTCCACAACACTCACACTGGAATTCAAGCCGGGATGGCTCCACCTCCAGCTGCCGCGCAGCGCTCATTCGGACCTCCTCCTCCTCCTCCCCCTCCTCCTCCGCCTGCTGCAGCAACAGCAGAAAAGCTCCCCTGCTTGCACGTGCAGCAGCCTCTTGAAACAGGCCTCCCGTCGCTCCGCTTCCAAGAAAAAGCGCAAGAAGTCAAGTGGCCGAGCAGGAGCAGGACTGCAGGAGGCGCGTTGACCGGCCGTTTGACCGTTGGGACTTCGACGGACTTTCCATGCACACGCTTTCGCGTTCACGCCGGTACCGGACCTTTTTTTGGCACGTGTGAACGGATGTGCCCCTAGGGACTAGGGATGGCTTAATTACGACTATATAATATATATTATATTATATAACTGTGACGACTAAATAACGGCTGTTATATAATACTTTACAACGCCTTTACAACATGTACGGTCACATTGTCGTACGATTGTACGGTATTATGCGGTGAAGACAGAGTTAACCAGACGGACGCATTTCGCAACGCCAACGCCAAAACGATGTAGCACAGCGGAGCTGCGTTCGACGGATCCGCGCCCGTTCAGTTGTACTTGACATATTCATATTCAGTGTCACGGACCGGCATAATCCAGGAGTTGCCGACGGAAAATGCGAGAAGGCGGCGCCAGGTGTTGGCGGCCCACGGAACGGCACACCATCCAGCTAGGCGCACTCGGAAGCGCCGCAAAATGCCGCCGATTGTCATCAGTTGACCTATCCGAAGGCTCCACGCAGTCAGTCAGGCCACTCAGTGGGCAGTTGACCAATCAGGGACTGTCACTGCGAAGGCTCAAGATCTATTGACAGCGCTAAGTAGATGGGATGTCAGTGATGCTAGTTTGTCTTTTAGTGCTGGGCTTAGTATTTGTATTTGCTGTGTGGTTTGTTGTCTTGTTCTGCTCTACTTCCTTTTCAGTCCCAGCAACAGATGCTAAGTGTGAGAGAGAGAGAGAGTTCCATGCCATAGATAGAGAAAGAGTCTTCTTGCTGATAGCATTTAGACGTCCCATTCAGCCCAGCCAGACAAAGATTTCAGTGAGAAGATACTTTCATTGTAATGACAAGCCCCAGCCAACCGCTGGCTGGGGTGACTTTCCAAAATACGACCTTTATCTAAGTTGAGTCCTGATTTCCCTTTGCTGTCACTATGCCAAGCTACCATCTTGTTCTATCCTGCCTTGCATCCCTCCCAATGACCAATGATAACTAGAAGCCTAGCTAAGAGACTAGCCGAGGAGAGGACGGGGGAGGAGAGCCCCCAAGGAAGGGCTCTTTGCGCATCGGGTCCAGCCGCCGGTGGGAACATCTTCAGGATCCCTACGTCTTCCGCTGCGCGTACCTCTGAATCTCCCGGATCCTGGCTCTATGCTGCAGGCAGACCCACAGGACCAACCCAACCCTTCATCAGTTTCAGCACGGACGCGCGAGTGGCCGTACAGCACCTGCAACTAGCTCAGCAGTCTCCTCTTAACCCCACTTATCTTGTGCTACAACGACCTAATTTTGGTATGGTACGACCGTATGACCGTACGAGTACGGTCATACGGTCGTTAATTGTTCAAAACGAGTGGGTATAATATATGTAATAAAGTGTTTTACATTGTACTATATTACTACTTTTAAACCCGTTGTAAAGTATATAATATAGTCGGACTTTATAACGCGGGCCATCCTTACTAGGGACAGGACAATATGGTGAGATTTTGTGGGAGTGCGCGTAGCGATGCGAGGGAGAGCACTAGAGCAGAGCACATTGTACCACGCCACCCAAGTACTTGGGACCAACAAAAAAGGAAAGAAAGCATTATAATTTTTTGGAAAATTCAAACAATAGACATGTTCGACATTGAAGTTTCTATCATTTGTCATCTGGGAGAATGAAAAGGATAGAAGAACAGCTTTTTGGGGACATGGGGAGCTAGAATTGGGTCCGAACTCCAAACATGTTCACTAATTTGAAAAATGGTAAATCACTGATTCTATACAGATTGGAATTCGCCTGACTAGCACCTAAAACGCTGCAATTGGAGAATTTGTGAGAGCAATGACCGCCCTGAGGGTGCTTCAGACAGCAGATCTTGCCAGTCCATATTTCGCAACAGGGTGAAACAGAGGCTCGGCAGCGAAAAAAAGTTGAAAAAGGTGAAAGGTGAAAAAGGTGAAAGAAGGCGGTTGAAAGCGGGCAGATGAATAATTGGGAAAGCCGCAGCCGCAACTTCAAAAGTACAAGCTAGAAACTACACCGAGTGTCCGTTTTTATGTTTCAACTTCTTCCAAACTCTTAACATAAACTTCAAGTTTGCTGATGTCAAGAAAGCACATACAAACGGTTAAATTATTGAAAGACGGAGCCTTTAACCGAATAAGGAAGCAGACCTTACTCAGCCGAATCGAACAATTGAACTACCCAGAGGTCTACACGGACTTTGAT
This sequence comes from Zygnema circumcarinatum, assembly GCA_037447605.1. Lineage (NCBI taxonomy): Eukaryota > Viridiplantae > Streptophyta > Zygnematophyceae > Zygnematales > Zygnemataceae > Zygnema > Zygnema circumcarinatum. The sequence continues at coordinate 2,459,018 of CM074813.1, read as the reverse complement.
TTTACTGTACTGCACTCTCCGTATGGTACAGTAGGATATTTGCAGCGAACCGAGCATTCACATAGACGGTAGTACCATTGGGAGAGTGCTGATCACAAGATCAACTAACCTGCACCACAAGATGTTGATGTTTCTGTTTACACAAGGAGTTGCAAGCATAATTGCAAGGCTTCATCCGTTTGTGATTTCTGATCTTCCATTGTCGGACCATCCTTCCAACCCAAAAGAGCAAGTTTCATGGGCGATGTACAACTTGCAAGAGCAACCATTGGCGGTTGCGATCAGTCACTGCGTACAAAATTTCTAGGCCCCATATCTTGGAGGCAAACATTCATACCTGTACCTTCCTTAAAACACACACCATACACTACACGCACCTCAAATAGTCAAAACACAAGTCGTGTCTCCCCCAAACTTTGCCCCAAACAAGCAAATGCTGCCAAAAGGAAACCACGCACCTGCTCAAATCTCTCCCCCATATCCGCCCGACCCAAAGTAGTCCCTGCGAGTGCCCGCCACTGCCTCCTTCTGTTGCTGTTCCAACTTGGGGCAGTCGTTGATACGATGTCCTAAACCTCCGCAGAAGGCGCAGCCCTTGAACCCTGACAGCTTTGCAACTTCCTCGGAGTCTTCCATCTTGTCATCAAGAGTTTGAAGCACCGGGGGAATGCGCTGCTTTGCCTCCTTCAGGAGATGCTTCAGATCTAACAGTATGGTCTCACTCTGCGCCCACCCACAACAGAAAAAAATCAGTACTTGGCTGCAAGCAGTTTAGTGCAGTGCTTCACTTGCCCTGAATTTCCGTCACCTACCAGACAAAACTTGCATCATTTCCTTCTTCCATATCAACGTTCCAGGAAGCAGACGTGCAAACACCAAACTATTCAATGAGGAAACTACAAGAGAAGCCAAAACCATATAGCAAAAGGTAAATAAGGAGCACAAAGCTTGAGGCACGCGTTCCTTTACCTGGTTTTTGTTGATGAAAGTTGTTGCAATTCCTGTTTTACCACATCGTCCTGTTCGCCCTATTCTATGCACGTAGTTTTCGATCTCCCCAGGCATGTCATAGTTGATTACATGCTGAATGTCAGGGAAGTCAAGCCCCTTTGATGCCACATCTGTCGCTACTAGCACATCCCTTTTCCCTGCCTTGAATTCTTTGATGGCCAGCTCTCGCTCTTCTTGGTCTTTCCCTCCATGTACTGCCACAGCTTCTACACCCTGTACAAGCCAAGAATCCGAAGAAGAAGACGTAAGGAAGAGGCCGAAAAAGAAGAAGAGAAGAAGAAGAAACCGAAGAAGCCGTCAATGCACAGAAGAGGAGTTCCATGCCCCCAATCCTTTCCACGAAACATGATAAGCAACTCTTCTGAAATAAAACAGCGGTGTCAAATATGTCGAGGATGCAAGCACTGATGGAGAATGAACGAGCTCTATCTAGCAGACTGCACTTTTGGCACTCTTTCACAAACAAAAACCGGACAGATAAACAAGCCCTCCGACACCGGTAGCCCCATTACTTCGCAACCTTGCCCGCCTTGCGACTCACCTTCAGAAGCAAGTATTCATGAATGTCGTCGACGTCCGCTTTGTTTTCACAAAAGATGAGTACCGGGGGTGGTGTCTTTTGCAGGCATTCGAGCAAGTACACTATTTTAGCCTCCTGTTTGACGTACTCGACCTGGTCCAGCAACCCAACCATAACCCCCTCATGTTATTCATGTGCCCTCGACCAACAACCTGCCACGGAAGCAGTAGCCCTTGGAAACAACAGAACAAGAGGTTGCATATTGCAACAAACCCTCTCCACAGCCACTCTTGAACGGCTGTCCAACGCAACTGATATAACATGAAAGGGACTTCATAGATATGCTTCAGGTTCAGGGCCGTTACCTCTTGAATAACATCCAAGTTGGCTGCACCTGCTCGCCCCACATTAACCACCACAGGCCTCACAAGGGCACTTTTTGCAAAGGCTTGGATCTTCTTTGGCATAGTGGCAGAAAATAGGAGAGTCTGCCTTTGGGCTTTAAAATGATCGAATACTTCTCTGATGTCTTCTTCGAATCCCAAATCAATCAACCTATCCGCCTCATCTAATGTCAGGTACTTACAATTGTCCAGATTCATGCGCTTCTTAGCCAACATATCCTTCAACCGCCCTGGGGTTGCAACAACCATGTGAACGCCCTGCTTCACTATGTCTAGTTGTGACTTCATGTCTACTCCTCCGATGCACAGCATAGTACGTAAACGGTGATGCCCATCTTTATGCAGTGCCTCACAAAACTCCTCAACCACGTCAAACGTTTGCCTGGCTAACTCCCTGGAAGGGCAAACCACCAAACCATACGGCCCTTCCCCACCCAAAAGAGGCATTCTCCTCTCCTCTTGCATAGACAGTACTATCATAGGAAGTACAAAGACCAAAGTTTTACCCGACCCTGTAAAAGCAATGCCTATCATATCCCGACCTGACAGGATGGCAGGAAGGCCCTGCACTTGGATGGGAGTCGGTCTTGCTATCCCCTTCGACTTCAAATGTGCCAATATAGCATCAGGAAATCGCATGTTCTTAAAATCCTTTATTGGGGGAGGGATATCGTCTCCTTCCACCAAAATGTGCCACTGCTTTCGAATCTCGTTCTGCTCATGTTCTGACATGCTGCGAATAATACTAGGCGGCTTCCAGCCAGTCTTCATTGATTCTGTATACTGCAGACAAAAGAAAAAATCAAGCGCTTCAGCCAATGCAACTCCCATAGCATCAAGGATGCTTGTATCCTCCCTTTTTCTTCCTCACATAATATGCTAGAGCTGCTACAATATGGTAAGCCCTCTTCTTGCACTGAAAGGAGTAATTCACTAACCCTTTCGTCCAATTTATCGCAATTGACGCTCAGTAAACCCTCTCCAGCCTTTTGCATGAATGGCCTACAATCAGATTACGAGTCACCGGTGCCGATCATACTGCCATGCAACAACTATTTTGAAGTGCAGCCATCCGAGATACCCCGAGTCAATTCGACTGTAGTGACATAGCAAACTTCAATTTCTACTCTAAAATTTCACATTCCAACGGTGGGGGGATATAGACCCCTGGAATTCAACTCTTCAATGTGATTGTCACTCATGTGAAAACTAACTGACTGAGACAGAGGCGTTCCAATCACTAATCCACATACATTTGCCCCGCACACTGCGGAACTCGAAAGGCTAGGCATTCCATAAACCAATTTTCCTCTAAACTGCACAAAAAGTGCGTAACAGTCGACCGGCTACATGAGAATAGATTTCAGACAGAACATGAAAGGAAGAATCCAGACAAGACCCAGACAAGCTTGACAGTGTCCGAAAGGTTAAAAAAGGAACTGCAAAACAAATTCACATAGAAACCATGACCTCACGAAGAAGAGCTTGACTGTAGCACTAACCTGAATTCCTTTCGCCAACTCTCGCACGGAAACAAGCTGCTTTTTGTCGACCAGTCGCTCAAACATTTCTTTCTCTTCCTTCACTTGCTGTTCTGTAATTGTCAGCTCTGGCGCCTCCTTCCGCAGCTGCGTCGCCTGCACCAGCAAGCTCGGCTTCGCTTCCCCCAAGCCCTTATCATCGATAAGCGTGCCAGCCGCCAGCCCCCTCCCCTTCCTTCCCAAAAGCCGCTGCTGCTCCAACAGCCGCCGCTTCCTGACAGGAACGTATTCTTCGTATGACTCCTCGTGGCCGTCTGCAGTCATGCTCACATCGCTGCCTGTACCCTCCTTGGGACCATAGGTGCGCCGCGCTTTAGTGCCTCCTCCCCCTCCCCCAGCCTCATTCTCCTCCCGCTCGTCTATCTCCTCTCTCTCCTCTCCCTCCCCCCCCTCCTCCCTCTCCTCCCCCTCCTCCCTCCCACCTTCCCTCTCTTCTCTCCCCTCACGCTCCTCCAACTCCTGACTGCGCCGCATCTTAGAAGGGCGCGGAGACTCCTCCGCCGCGGCGGACTGCTCCCACGAGCGCTTGCCGGAGGCTGACGGCGCGAGCCCCTCCTCGTCGCCTTCAAGTATGGTCTCCAAACGCGCCATGGCTTCCTACGCTCCGCTCCCTCCCCCTTTTGGCGTCTCCTTTCAAGGCCTTGTCCTCTCCGTCCCTGCTCAACAGCGAACGCCCAACAGTTACTGTTTACGCTGCTCCATGAAAACTGTTCCGTCGGATCTTGACGCGATTTGAACATGTAGCTTTCTAAGCGGTGGCTGGACGTGCTGGAAAATTCTACTTGTTAGCCATGTTTAGTTACCAAAGGGAATTTCTAGTCATGTGTGTTAGTCACTTGGCAGATGTTGGCCACGACTTGCCCACATTTACCGTTATGGCCATCAGCTTTTAGTCTGCTCCAGACTGAGTGTGAAGCGCTCAAAGTGGCGTGGTTACCTGTGTTGTTAGTAGTGGAGGATGGTCATTGGGGCCAGACTAACATTAGGGCTAGGATTAGGGTTAGGATGGAGTCTAGGCCAACCCACCAAGGAGGTGAATTGGCATTGATTTAGGCCAGCCTATTTTAAAAGCGAGGAAAGTAAGGCTAGACTATTTCCTTTCTCCCTAGTGCGACATGGATGCAAGTCGCACGGAGCATGCACGTCGCACTATTGGGTTTTGCGTCGCACTATGACGCAAAAACGCCTCCCTTTTTTGCCTCGCGTCACATGCGCGTCGCACGGCAGCTACAAGTCGCACTATGGAGGATATGTCGCACTATGGGCGAAAAATGTCGACGGATTTTAGAAGTCATGAACGAACCCACCGTACGGTATGCCTGAGGATGTATTGGACGGACATGTGATTGGTGAATGGTGAACTTAATTTCTTACCTTTATTTCTACTTCTATTAGGAAGAGATGTGGCATTGGTCTCACGATGGCGATGATGCCATCAAATGTACATGGACAAAAGCAGCATGGGGAACCACGAGGAACTGGTCACAAAGGACCTATGCACAAAAGAAAAAAGCGAGGAGCGGAAAGCTCTACGCCTAAGCGCAACAGCGCAGCCCTCCCTAGAAGCAGCCGCTAAGGTCGAAACACCAGCTTGCAAGGCCACCAGCAACCAACCGCGGCTGCACGCTTTTAAATTTTCTTATTGTACCAAAGCAATTTCCAAGGCAGTGGATGGTCATAACAGGCCTGCTCTTTAAGGCTTTTGTATTTAACTGGGTTTGCTCTTCTTTCGCTGGAGTAAAGGAGCGTAGAAGCGAGGCAGCGCTGAAGGGCGACGGAAATGCGCTGTCGATAAAAAATGGTGAGGATCGGCGGAGGAGGAGAGGAGGGCTTCCCTTCCTCCGGGGGCCGTGATCTCCAAGGAACGTTTATTTATTTTTTTTCATATCGTTCGCTTTTTTCACTGGATCTTACGAATAGGAGTGAGCCGCTCTCCTTCCAACTTTTTCATTCATTGAACGAATTCTTGAAAAGGTCTTCTGTAAGCTTCAACGATTATAAAGGGTAGATGTGTTGTTTTCAACAAAGGGCTTGAGAAGTATTAGTAGAAACCCGTTGCCCTTCTTTTCCTTTGCTGCATTGCTTCGGGTCCGATCCCAAGAGCCCCAAAGCTGCAACGGCGAAATGCAGTTCAGTTTTCTGCCTCCCCTTCCGACCTCTTCCCCCCCCTCCCCCCCCTCTCCCTCTCCCTTTACCCCCCTTCCCTCCCCTCCCCTCCCCTCCCCTCCTCTCCCCTCCCCTCCCCTCCACTTCTCTATCAACTCGGAAAAAGTCAACCCCAGGACTCGATCATGGCAACTTCCATAGGGTGCTAAAGCGGCGCATTTCCTACCACACGTGCGGTGAACGGCCAGGATTTCACGAGCGGTCGATCGGACGGCGCTCGACGGGCGGGCGCGCGTCCGTCGCCCTCAGACCCTGACCGCCTCCTGGCGCCGCTAGGAGGACGGGCGAGTGCGGGCTGCGGACAGGGCGCCACGTGGGCGTGTCCTCCTCCCCGAGCAGCAGCCATGGCGGGGGCAAGCGGAGCGTCCTGCAGGGGCTGCGCTGCGTGCCACTCACAGAGGGCGGCTCCATGGCCATGGCGGCGGGGAGCTGCACGCGGCTGCAGGGAATTCCCTGCGCTGCTTTTCTCCTCCTCCTTCTCTGCCAGCTGTTCCTCCCTTCTGCTCTCTGCTCCACTGTGAACGGAGATGCTGAAATTGGAAGCGGCAGCGCCAGTGGGAATGTGCTACTCGTCTGTGCGTCCCTCTCTGGCCACCTCTTTCCGACGATCTCCCTCGGGCAGGAGCTTCTGGACAGAGGCTATAGTGTTTATCTTGCTGCGCCCTACGTGAGCCCCAAGATGCCGGGCCGCATCATTGAAGGAACCGGACTCGTCTATCTCCCCACGGGAGGGGCTCCGGAGAGCGAGTCGGAGGTGAGCAAGCGCAACACGGCGCGGTGGAGCACGCGCACTGTGAGCACCTTCACGATGATGGTGCGGGCTCGCTCGGAGTTTTACAGCAACGACGCGCTCATGTTGTGGTCCATGCTGCAGGAGGGCATGATTCAGGATGAGGGTGTTGCAGGAAAGGATCATACAGGGCAGCCCTTTAATTTGAGGCCGGACATTGTCTTAGCAAACCACTTCACATCCGTTCAGACAGGGGAGTACATTGCGCAGAAGTATGGCATCCCGCTGTTGTACAACTCTCCGCAGCTTGTGTGGGACCCCATGCCTCCGCCGCCATTCTATTACCCCATTCATTCTGCACCTAGAGGTTTGAAGGAGATGACCTTCCGAGATCGGCTCTTTAGTGTTATGTGGTACGCGCTTGATGGGCACTATTGGGCGCATCATTTTGCGTACAGACTCGCCACCACAAAGCTGCAGAAAAAATGCAAATGTAATATGACTGTGACAGAATATCCCGAGCCAGGCATGCTTCGGCCTAAGCTCGTGAACACAGTGGTAGGCTTTGACTATGCTATTCCCACTCCCCCCATGGTTATTTACACAGGGCCTTTCATATACCCCCCTCCCGGGAGAGAAGTCCCCGGTCCGTCTCCTCTAGAAAAGAATGTGGAACTCCATGCGTGGCTTGAGCAGTGGCCAAATCAAACTGTAACAGTTGTGAGCATGGGAAGCCATGCCAGGCTATCGGTCAAGCAGGGTACTGCGCTTCTTAACGGTTTAGAAGCTTCGCAAAGGCCGATTCTATGGTCCCTTCGTGCTGATAATCGCGAGTTTTTGCCAGAGGGCTTTACAGCGACGCCGCACAAAAATCTGAGGTTGGAGCTGTGGCTGCCCCAGAGGGCAGTTTTGGCTCACCGTACAGTGCAAGTGTTCGTTGGGCATTGCGGATTTGGTGGAACTCATGAAGCTATTTACTTTGGTAAACCAATGGTCTGCATTCCTGTAATGGCTGACCAACCTGAGCTTGCTGCAAGATTGCGAGATTCCGGTGCAGGAGTCAGTCTTGACGTGGACAATTTAACGCCTGAAATTGTCACAGAGGCTCTAAACAAGTTAGCCGGAAATAGTGGAGGTGTGAAACTTGTTAATGGAGGGTCTGAAGTTGGGAGTAAGACGGAGAGCACATACGCTCTGAAAGCAAAGCAGCTCGGAAAGTTGATGCGGCTCCAAGGGGGGGTTCGGAAGGGGGCTGAAGTGGTAGCTTACTTGCTGGAGACAGGCAGCAGCAGCCATTGGATTATGCCAAATAACGACATGGCTTTTGTGGAGCGCTATAACGTAGACGTGTATGCAGCTTATGCCGGGATGGCGATTGTGCTTTATATTCTGCTGTGCATCATTTTGAAGATTGCGGCGAATGGATTGTCTTCGGAGAAACAGAAGAAGAAGAAGACGGAATGATATGGTTTCAATTGCGGCTGTGAGAAGAAAGAATGTGAAGACTTGCGGACTATAGAATGAATAGGATGTTGCAGTGCGTCGTACTGTTATGATGATTGAAAGTTTTTTTCAATGAAGCACTTTTATCTCAAATTTGTCTAATAGGCCAGTGCAATATCAGTTTGCAGGAGAGGTTCTTGGCGAGATCGAATGGATCCTATTTTTTGGAAGGGTGGGGTGGGGAGGGGGAGGAGGGGGGGGGGGGGGTGGGGGCGGGCATTTGTTGGCTAAGGTGGCAAACCAGTATTCAGTTTTTGCTGCTTTGGGAAACCTTAGGTAGGGCTCTCTACTTACGTAGTTCCTCTGAGAGCATAAATACGAGCATTGCCAATAAAATATCCCTTCTTCAGCGGTTAGTACATGATTCGAGAGAGAGTTTCTTCTCTGGTGGTAGCTTTTTTCTATAAATATTCTCTATGTGTGAATGCTCAGCATGAACCAATGGGTTAGTGTGTGCTACTTTCTCTTTTTACTTTTGATTATGTGAGCTTCAACTCATTGATGACTGGGGATTGCTACTCAAGCGAGGCTACACGGCGAGCACAGTCTGAGTCCCCTCCCCCTCTTTCCCTTAGAGTCTCGAGTTCATACACAAGAAGGAATGATTGACTTGAAGCTGAGAAATTGGAACTCGGCATTCTTTTGAGTCGAGCATTTGGAATCTTACGTTTTCTGTTCTGGTTTTCTTTCAACATTTGGTACTCTGTGTGAATTCCAGCTCTCTCTCGCCCACCTTCCAGACAGTCGATCCCAAAGGTCCAATCAGGTCATTATCAACTGTTTACTTGGCAAGCAACGAGTTCGAGGTAGAAAATCAACAGCCAAAGTCACCATGGTCGAGACATGTATATTTCGAATCTTTCACCTGTTACTCCTTTCGATGTCCCATCGTGGTTGCGCTGCATCTAATCATCTACTAGCGTAGCATTTTACCAAAACAAAGTCCCCACTCCCTAGAGCTAAACATCCTTCCACAAGTCGGACTATTGCATCGGCAACCATTGAACAACCATTGGATGGCAATGGTTCGTCGTCCAATGGTTGGCAACAATCGAATTCAATGGCTGGAACCATTGGCAATGGTTGGCTGGGTCGCGAATCAATGGTTGGCAACCGTTCCAATAGTGGTTGGTCCAATGGCACGACCTGCGCAGTATTCCTGGCATTGTTCCAGGCTCGTCCGCATGCGCATGTTGTTGTTGTGAAGACCAACTTTGGACGCCATGGCGACTTGCACAACAATGCACGTCACGAGCCGTCACGTCACGAGTTCTGGACTTGAAATTAGGGTTAAGCATAAAGGTCGGCCTCCCACGGCTTATCCGCCACGTTGCGCAGCAAGGTCGCCCTGCCCCGCCGACCACACCTGCCGGTCAGCATCAGCCAACCGCCGGGCGGATTCGCACTTGACAAACCGCCGGCGGTCCAACCGCCAGCGAGTCATGGCGCAGTAACGCGTCGACACGTGGCGTCACAAAGCGCGTGAGGTCGCGACAACGTACAGTACTGTAACGACCGCCGCCACACGACAAAGAATGGGTCCTCGATACGACAAACATAGTCTTGACGAACTGCCACATGGAAACGCTGTCGTTGGACCTGGGTGGTACGAGCGCGCGGGAACCGGAGAACGAAGTCCTCTGTACGGATGCGAGTTCCGTACATTCAATCGGTTGGCGGCTTGCCGCCGCCAAGTACCGTACGAAACCACCGTAGCGTTACCGTACGGTCAACGGAATGTAATTCGCTGACTTCTCCGGCCGGCTTTTTCGGTTCTTGGTTCGGAGAGGGATGGCCAGAGGGCCGTCCGATGACGATCCGACGGTCGTGGGGTCGGGAATGGATCCGTTTTGGGTACCGTACGGCATCGCCGTAGATTCCTTCGACGAATTTCGGCCCTCTCGGAAAGCAAAGCGTGGACAGATGGACGGATTGCCGAAGATATTTTTTTTTTGCTCGCAGATTTCTGCAGAGATCAACGAGCCAATCACGCTCGCCGCATTGCGGAAGCGACGTCGTTGGACGACCGATATGCTCGGTACAGTACGTCACCACCGATATTATCGGTACGGCTGCGCTTGAGCCAACCTCGAGTAGGCGGGTCAGTGAGGGCGCGCCGTCCTCGTGGTTCCACTGCCTGTCGCCCGCCGGGTGCCGCTCTGCGGTGCAAACCGCGACCGAGGAGTTTTGCAACCTCCGACCGTCCTGCACGACCGGCAGCTGCAACTGCTCAACTGCCGCCGTCCGCACGTGCGAGCCGGTTGGAACTTGGAAGGCGGATGAAAGGCGGAGGGGAGCCGCTTCGTGCACCTGCACCAACGAGAACGCGCCACGTGGCGTCCACGTGGCAGCTCGAGAAACATTTAACAACGAATGGTGTGGTGGTGTTGAGGGTGAGCGAAAAATGTATGGATTGCTCGTGACGTTGGCGAGTTGTGGTGTGACACGTGTTGGGTCTATCGTAATGTAGATTTCACATAATTACATCAGCAAAGTTGAACCACGTCAGCAAAAGTTGAAGAAAGTTGGACCATACGGCCGCACCCTTGAACGAGGGCTTTTGTATTCTTGCTAGTTAACACACGAACGGAGCACAAATCTGACGAACCCTAAAAACCCTGCAAGGCGTACGGCCGAACCGTACGGCCCACCAACCACTTTCCAGTTGGTCAGCCTTGTCAGTGCAGTTCCTCCCTCTCAACGCTTCCTGGGAGCCCCACTCGCGGGCAGATGACGAACAAATAAGTAAATAAATCTTGCCCAATAGGGGGTGTCAGACTTAAAAAATTTCAGTACGCGTGTTCGTAAGTTTGACATCAGAACGAGTACTCCAGTATAATCGCGATTCTCCTGCGGCGGAGTACTTTCGTAACCTTTTTTTTTCGTAACGCTTTTCGTAAGATTTTGTTAAGTCTGACACCCCCTAATGATCCTGGCAACAGTCAGTCAGTCAGTCTGTAAATTCTTGGACGACTTGCTCGGCGAGCCGCGGCGGCTGCTTGTAACGGCGGCCCTTCGCGCTCGGTCGACCTCGCCGGAGCTGTCACGTCACGTGGGAGCCACCGCTGGCACCCGTCCGCCGCCCAGCGCGCCATCAATTGCCGGGCGAGTGCCAGGAAGGTGCCGCGCTTGCTGACGTCATATGCTTCAGGGTTTTTAGGGTCTTCGCTTGACGCCACGTTTCGTTGAACCCTTTAGCGCGTCCGTTTTTTGGGACCGTACATAAATGCTGTTAGGACGTACCGTACGGTCTGACAGCAGGTCCCCGCACATGCGCCCTTGCCGCCATTAGATGACGTCATCCGAACCAATCTCGCGCGCGCAGCCTGCACGCCATTGGCGGGTTCTGGGGCTCGTGGGCCCACTCGGTCTTTATGCGCCACCTGGCACCACGACGGCTTTCGTTTCCCGCCAGGAATCTCAATTTTCGTACACTAATTTGTACGGCCACGTTTGTATTTTTCGCCTCGAACCCCATCGATAAAGCCCGGCCGGCAAGTCCAGCACTTGTCGTCTACAGTACAAGTGTACGCCATATTTTGTCTTCTAGTTAAGGTGTACGAATTAATCTGGCGTTTTTAATGATTGTCACGGGGAGCCCAAGTGGCCGCTACCCGACGAACGATCCCCATCATTGGGCCGCCCAACTGCTTGTCCTTTGTACATAACCGTAACGACGCTCGCCAATACCGACATACGTAATGTACGGCGCAAGAGGACACACCTGCCTGCTGACCGCTTAATATACTGCCACGTGTTCGCCTCCACCGACAGAGTCCACGACCGGATCTACCAGCACATCGCTGGATCAACTACGTCCCAGCCATTGGGAATCCGCCAGCGGGGCCAGTCGGCGGCGGTCGAATCGCCCCTAAGGACTTGTTTGTACTTCATCGTTCTCGCCGAATGGAGCCGTACAGTCCTTCTCGGGATCCGTCCCATCTGTTTTGTCGCATGGGGCGCAGGCTCCCGCCCGCCGGGAGATTTCCCTTCCCCCTTGCGCAATCCGCCACGTGGCCTGTCCGCCCGCCAATCCGCCGCCCGGCTCCGTCCAGCCGTCCAGATCGGCCTCTCACACAGCCATGAATAAATCGACGGCTCCCATTGCTCAAAGTTCAAACTGACCTACCAGCGGCCGTCACGTGTCCGCCATCCGCGGTGGCGCCAGCTGCTCGCCGCCCCGCCCCGCCCCGGGCGGCGGGCGGCACCTTCTCCCCGAGGGGCGGCCGCTGGAGGGCGAGGCAACAGCGGCCATGGGAGGCTCTCCGGCGGAGAAGAAGGGCCTGACGGAGCGGCAGGAGCAGGAGGGAGAGGGGAGGGAGGGGCCGTACAGGCAGGGTGGCGTCCGGGAGGTTTAGGGTTCTAGCGACCCCACCTGCCATGGCGCGGCACCGTGCTTTCTTCGTGAAGCAGCTGGTAGAGCCTGTCTCTCCGCCCTCCACCGAGGCGAGCCCTCGCTCCGTACTCGACGGCGCGGGTTTCTCCCCGACGGAGCAGCCGGCAGGCAGAGGAGTTGGGTGGCGCGGCAGGCGGAGGGCGCAGACGACCCCTACGTCTCCCGACAGGAGGGCGGCAGAGGGAGGGGCGCCATGGCTGGAGAGGGAGCAGCAGCCTCTCGAGGTGGTGCGCAGGAACAGAGTCGATGAGGATGAAGGGGGCAAGGGATGGGCCACTCGGCTGTGGGCCAAGTGGCGCAAGGAGAGCTCCGCCGTGGCTCGGAGCAGCAGGAACTCCTCCAAGGAGAACCCCAAGCTCTCCCGACACAAGTCCTCCAAAGCCGCCTTGGCTGCAGCCGGCCATGGCGGACCGGACCGGGGAAACGACGGATCTGATGCTGCCGAGCGCTCGGGTCTTGCGGAGGATCAGGAGGCCATGGCGGATGCTGCGAAGCCCGTGCTGAGCCGCTCCCTAACGAACTTCACTCCTCTCCAAAATGCTGGAAAGGAGTTGGCGGCCGCCCCCTCTGAGGGAGAGGAGCGCGTGCCCATCTCGGGCCCTCTCTTGCTGCCAAATGGCGCATCGTCGGGCCGCCAGGTGTCCCGCACGAGCTTGGAGTTGCCGAAGGGCGTGGAGCCCATACTGAACTTCGAGGCCCCGGCCATGGCGGAACAGGTGTCGCCCTATGGGGAGCTTGCCGCCATAGACTATGAAGAGCTTGTCGGGTGGCTTTTGGGCGACTCCCTTGAGAGGCAGCGAAAGGGGACTCGCATTGTACGGACTGTGACAAGAACTTCGTGGGAAGCGCGACTCGGTCTCGCAGAGGCGGGCGCTATCGGGCCCCTCTTGGAGCTCATAGAGGGAGGAGGGGATATTGATGTCGTTGAAAACGCAACGTTCGCGCTCTGTAATTTGGCCGTCGGTAACACCAGGTCGGTGCCGCGGAGCCTCAGGATTAGGGTTACGGTTGGAGTTTCTGTGTCTGCTTGTGTGTATGTGTGCTTCTTTTGGTGCGCTGAATGTGCATTGTCTGCAATGTTAACGTTTCAAGGAAGTGTGTTTGCAGGAACAAGGCGAGAATTGTGAAGGGCGGCGCCATAGAGAGCTTGGTGAAGCTTCTGCGGAGCGAAGTTTCGTCGCTGCAGGAGGCCGCGGTGGCCGCAATCCTGACACTCGCGGCGGGGGAGGAGCACCACGCGGCGATCGGGGAGGCGGGCGGGATTCCACTGATCACTCGCCTGCTGACACGTGGCAGTGACCAGGGCCGCTGTGACGCCGCCCATGCGCTGTACAATTTGGTCGGCTGCGAAGGTAACCGCACAAGGGTGCTTTTGGCAGAGCCCATTCCGGGGCTTCTTGGAGTGGTACAGGACTTTCCGGACAGCCGCGCGGGAGAGAAGGCAGTGGCTGTGATCTATACTCTCACAGCGGTAGAGGATGGGAGAGCCGCCTTAGCAGAGGCTCCGGCAGCAGTTCCTGCTCTCTTGGCAGAGATTCGGAGAGGGTCGGAGAGAGGGAAGGAGGTGGCGGTTTCGGCGCTTCTTGCAGGCTGTATGCAGTCGAAGAAGTTTTGCCATATGGCGTTCGAGCTTGGCAGCGTGCCCATTCTGCTTGAGCTGAATGCGGGGGCATCCGCCCGCCTGCATGCCCGAGTGAAGCAGTTGCTCAAGTGTCTGGAGAAGCCGGGATCTGCGCCCATTGTGATGGTTTCTTCGAGCCCGGAAACGGGGAGTACTTCGCAGATTTCTCCGATTTCGCCTATCTCTTTGTGCTCGAGCGGGCCCTCTACTCCGCATAGTCCGAGTTTCCCTGAACCGCATATGTTTCGGAGATCAAACAGGTCCTTGCCGGAGTTCACAAGCGGAAACATAGTGGTGCAGGAGATGATGAAGGAGAACGCGCGAGGGGTGATGAAACAGATAAAACTGCGAGCGAATTTGCCAGACAATTGGCCGTGATTTTCCCCTTTTTCTTTTGTTCGGAAATGGAGTGTCGAGTAGGAGGTCGAGTGCGACGCATTTAGATGTAGGGATCTGGGATGTACGTTATGTGAAATAATAAACTAAGCATAAGATGAAGAATGTGACGGACAAGCAGAAGCATGAAGCGGGTGTGCAGGAAGGTGATTTGAGTTTGTACACTTAGGACGATTGGGACCTTGAGGAAGCCATAGATAGGAAGGAGTAATGTCAGTCAATGGGACAAAGGAGCTCACACTGTGTTGTAGAATTGTCACATGGAAAGGGCGTCGTGCTCTGAAAGCTGCTCGGTTGAAGGCTTGTTCTTTTAGGGTTGCATAGTCTTGCAGGCTACAGGGCAGCATTGTAGATATGCGGAGAGGCATGGGGTAGTCTAAGGAAACAGTCTACTCTAAGGAAGAACAGTGGTTTAGATGGAGCACAGCCAGATTGCAGGAGAGAAAAGACCTCCATCCTGAGCAGCAAGACAGTGTGAACTCGTTTGTTCTCCGCGGGATGAGCACAAGCTGCATCTTTGCCATGTTGTTGTGTCGAAACAATCTGCGGTTCCTTGCGTGCTTTCCAGAAGCGATGTGGCCTTTTTGTGTGAGTGTGATGGTTTGGGGCATGGTCGTGCATGGCAGAGTACTACTGTGCAGCAGAGGTGAGTGCTGCCATAGGTTTCACACTGGAATCAAATAGAAATTCAAGTAATCGACAGTACATTGATTGGAAAATCTGCTCGAGGAAGGAGATCACATGCAGCTTTATGATCTTCACGGAAAAGGCTCGACGGTTTGAAGGAGTATTGATCCGTATAGCTTCACTTCACTTTACGTTGGTTTGTTTAAAGCGAGAAAATTTGACCATTACTTGTACCTTCCCCCTGCTCTCACCGCTCTTCAAAATTCTAACCCTAAATCCAAAGTGCTGTCGATTCGAACCCTGACGGCGTTCCATGTCCTTTGCCGCTTCATCACAGTTCTGTGGGGGCTAACGCTTGAAACGCCGCAGTTCAGGGGTTTTCGGCCGCCGGGTTCAGTTTTCCAGTTTTTATTTTTCCTGTACGGACACCTGTACTGTATCATCTACAGTTCAGTACAGTACCAGTATAAACTTTACAGTACAGTATATGAAACTCGAGTGGCGTTATAGTTTCATCTTTAGCATGGAATGCGATCGGAACGCTCCACGGAACAGGGAGCAGACGTCCTCTCTCCGCCCCCTTGCGCTCGCACGTGCGTCGGTTGCAGCTCTGCCCGCTTGGCTGCCCCGCCCGCCCTCCTCTCCTCTCGAGGCTTCCTCCGCCTGGAAGGGAGGGGGGAAGAAGCTTGAATGGCCCGCAGCCATGGCTGCTAGCTGCTTCATAATGCATGAAGGCTGGAACCCTAACTACCCCTAACATTTTTGATAGGGTGTGCGAGGAGAACCCTGCTGCTGACGATCCATGGCAGCGGTGTCGCTTTATGAGGAGGCATGTCGTTCCAAATTGCGGGAACCACGAGTTGTGGAGATTGCAGAAGCACCAGCTCAGGAAGCGCTGGGATCAAGGGCTGGACAGCTGTCAGCAGGAGAATATTTGAGCCCGAGAAGGTTTGTACAGGATAGGGAAGGCGGAGGAGCAAGGGCTGGAGAGGAGGAGGAGGAAGAGGAGGAGGAGGAGGAACCAAAGCTCAAGTACCATCGGCTTGGTGGAGACATACCAGCCATTGTTGGCTCAAATGTTGCCACGTGTCTCTGTGTTTCTGATCGCATGTTGGCGCTTGGAACTGCACAGGGTTCCATTCACGTCCTTGACCTGGAAGGCAATCAGGTATGGCTCTTCTATTGCAAGTGAAATTGCGCGTTATTCTGCATGCAAGTGTAGCAGACGGGCATCTCCTTTCCGCCGGTAGCACAAAAGCAGCAAGGAGGTAGCACAAACACGCATGAATAAATAAAATAGGAAATAAAGTTCAATGTCGTTTTCAAAAACGAGTTATTCACACTGGAAACTCACGTTATTATCACCGGCTTTTTCGTTCAGACCGTTGAAGGAGACCCCGTGCTATGCAACTTCTTTTTACGAGCTTGCTGTACAAAGAAAGCATTTTTAGAAATTTTTTAATGAATCGTGACATGAGTCTTAGCTTTAGCCGAGTGTCCACTTCTTCAGATGTACAAATTGTTCTTGTAAACACATACAAGAAATGTTAACGCTTCCTGATGGAAGAGTGTTTTTTTCGAAACTTAAGTTATGGATGAGGGCAGTGGGGATGCATTTAAAGTGATTGCAATGTAGGATATAATGGAGGAGGAGGAGGACTAAGCAAAATTTAAAAAAATGGACTAAACCAAACAAGTAGAGGCTGCCTCGCACATAAGTCTATTGGGTGCTCAACCCTGCTCATTTACCTGCATATGTTCCTACTCGAATATATGTCTTTGTATTTCTGCTTCTCTTGTCAGGCGCATGTTTCAAACATCCGTCGTTTGGTTCGAGCGCGATTAAGTGCAGCTGCATCCAATGTTCTGGTTCAGCTTCAATCTTGAAATTGTTTGGTTTTCAGCTTGAAAGCCGACCTTCAGCTCAGACGTAGGCCCTATCCTAAGTTCACAGTCCTCATCTTCCTGTTCTGGTCAGATTTTCGCATTCAGATTGACACTCATGCTTGAGCCAAACTGATGACCAATCTTCGCAAGACGAGCTCTTGAGAAAATAAACGTCCAGAATGAACGTTAATAGCTAGCAAAAAACGATGTCCGTAGGCCCTTACCTAATCTTTTGACTGTGGCAGGTTCGCAACTACTCTAATGTCTATTCCGGCAGCGTGAACGAGGTCTCCTTTGACCGTGCCGCAGAGTTCATCGCCTCGTGTAGTGAAGATGGCGGAATTGCCATTCATAGCCTCTACACTGAGGAAGTTGATCGCTTCCGTTACTCCACCCCCATATATACACTCGCACTCGACCCTCAATATGCCGAGAAGCCGAGCCGGCAGTTTGCAGCAGGGGGGCTTTCAGGCCAACTGATGCTTAACTCACGAGGCTGGCTAGGCTCTCGAGATCAGGTGAGGGCACTGCTCTCCCTCTCTCTCTGTCTCCTCCCCTCTCTCTCTGTCTCCTCCCCTCTCTCTCTGTCTCTTCCCCTCTCTCAGTCGCTCTCTCTCTGTCACTCTGTCTCTCCCTCTCTCAGTCGCTCTCCCTCCTGTCACTTTGTCTCTCCCTCTCTCAGTCGCTCTCTCCTCCTGTCACTCTGTCTCTCCCTCTCTCTCTCTGTCTCTTCCCCTCTCTCTCTGTCTCCTCCCCTCTCTCTCTCGTCACGTTTCACAGTTTACCGAGGAAAGTGAGCCACTACCTCAGTTTGCCTGTCGAATACCCATTTTGCATTTTAATTGCTTTTGCCAGGTCCTACACTCTGGCGAGGGCCCTATTTTGGCGGTCCGCTGGAGAGGAAGTCTTATTGCATGGGCCAACGATGAAGGTGTGAAGGTCTATGACTCCCTCTCTCAGCAGCGGGTTGCATTCATTCCCCGGGCGGGGGAAGGGCTATATGCCGGTGTTCGACCTCAGCTCCTATGGCAGGTATATGCCCATTTTTCATCCTTTTAAGAGAATACAATTGAAGATAAGTTGTCTCCCTCTCTGTTCGACACTTCCAGGATTGAACATGTGTTGGGGTTTTTGTTTTTTTTTTTTTTGTTGTTTTTCTGTGGGTTCACAGGATGATCTGGCCCTGGTTGTTGCCTGGGGAGGCACCATTAGAAGGGCTGTTGTACGGATTCGGAATGTTGCATATGCAGCTCGAAGTTTTCAGAGGAAGGAAGGGAGTGAGAGCAACTTGGAAGGCTTGGGAGGGAATAGTAAGGAGATTTCGCCCTCTCAGGGGGGAGCTCCTTTGAAGTATATGGAGATATTGGAGACACTGAAGAATGACTATACAGTCCTCGGCATCGCTCCATATGCAGAATCCCTCGTTGTACTCAGCATGCTCATGGTAGAGGTGAGAGGCTCTTGATCTGTTTACTTGAAGTGGGTACAAAAACTTGAAATCAAACCGTGCTCTTGCTTTCAAAGAAACGTGAAAGCATGTGGACAATGAGTTGAGGGAGAGAGGCAAAAGCTTGGCAAATGGAATAAGTGCATGATGTAAACCTTATGCTTTAAGCAACTATCTGGAAATTGGTCGAATGCAGCACAGCCCCTCCGGGTCTCCACAGCTTCGAATTGTGAGGTGGGGAGGAGAGGAGGATGCGGTCGATGAGCTTCCATTAAACGATTGCGAGCGAAATACTTTTGCAGACTACCACCTTGTCCATGCGCCCTTTGTTGGTGGGTTTCGTGGTTACATTCACTCATATTTATACAGTTTCATATTGTGTAATGTTCAGTCACTATCTTAACTGACTAAGTTAGTTATTAGAAGAGCAAGGGACCTTTGTCTTTGCAGCAAGATGCTGAGTGTATCTGGTTCAACCATTGAAATGATGTGCGGAAAGGTTAAAAGTGTTAATGTTATTCTGATAAGCAGAGAGCAGTGTGCAGGTAGCAGCAGTGCGGGGGGGCAGTGGGCCTCTGGAGATGAGCCTCTCTTCTACATTGTAGCCCCTTCTGATATCGTTGTTGCTCGCCCAAGGTAGAGGATTTCACATTTTCAAAGATGCTGCTCTCGGTGAGGGTCAGATGGGGGAGAGAGGGAGGGAGGGAGATGAGAGTGTGGGGCGAAGTGAGGGTACTAAGCATTGTGTTTCCTGATATAAAATTTCTGTCTGAGTGTAGAGATGCAGCAGACCACATTGCTTGGTTGCTGGAGAATGGGCTGCATGAGGAGGCGTTGGAAGCTGCAGAAGCTACGCCTGCCGTTCAAGCCTCTCTTGTCCAAGAGGTGCCCCCTATAACTTGAGATGGAGAAAAGAGAGAGCGAGTGTGGTATGAAAGAAAGAGTGAGTTGTGGTATTAGGAATGCTGGCGAATTAGGCAGGCAGAAGAAGCTTTCGTCTACGGTGCTTCCTCGAAGCATTCTCTGTTTCGTACTCTTCGACCATCTTTATAATGTGCTGCTTTGTAGTTCTGATCGGATGTCTTCAGCATCGCAATACCTGGGAAGTTATTCTAGTTAGACAGCGGAGTTGTTGTAGCTGAGGGGACGTATGAGGCAGGAGAGCTTGTCGCTGAAGGGAGAGGGAGAGGGAGTGTGTGACAGGTGGGGGATAAGTATTTGGACCATTTGGTGCTACAGCGGAAGTATGGGCAGGCAGCTGCGCTGTGCCCCAAGCTGCTTCATGGCTCTGCTGCTGCCTGGGAACGGTAGGCCCACCACTCTTTCTATATGATGTTTTCTCAGAAGCCAAAAGCCCAACAAAAGGAATGCAACACTTGTAGCTAAAGAGACTGAAGTCCATCTCAAAAGCATTCTATTTATCTCCAGTCCTAAGCGATACTCGGATTGATTCATCAGTCAAAAGGAACAGCTCGTACGTATATGCAGGTGGATATTTTATTTTGCATCTCTGAGGCAACTTCAGGCTGTTGCTCCACACGTGCCTACCTCCTCCCCCCGTCTGAGTGCCTCTGTTTATCAGGTAAGAGAAGGTTGTAGTGTCTGCTTCATAATTTGAAGTTATAGATGTCCCTTACAATACAGATGAATCGAAATCTCGGGTGTCCTACCATTGAACGTTAAACCACTTCCGTTCAACATAGAGAGACCTTGACGTTTCATAGATTTCAATGTTGTATACTCCTCAGATGATTTTGGACAGTTTTCTTCGTCGACCTGCGGATCACTCTCTCCTCGTCTCCCTCATCCGTTCATGGCCCGAAGATGTGTACGATGCTGTCAGCTTCACCGCTGCAGTGGAGGCTCGTCTGGCCAATGCGGCGAAGCCAAGTGTCCTCCGAGAGGTGTGAATTAATATCAAGTTCAGTCAAGTGTTGTTTCTTTTGTGAGCTAGTAATTGGGTCGCAGCAGTGGTCAAAATGGAGAAGTGGGTTTTACATTTTGAATGAGTAAGCCCCAAAATCTCTTTTCGAATGCAGGTGTTGGCTGAGCTCTACCTCTTGAGTAAGCAGCATGATAAGGCCCTAGCCATCTATTTGGAGGTAGCCATAAAGCCTCCTCACTCTTCTCTCCTTTTGTGTATTTCTCAACTTTCATTTGTATTTTTTAGTCGCAGTCATTGAAGTGCCAATTTCTTTCACTTGCAAAGCGGTGAAATTGACTTCGTAGAGTTTTTTGACTGCAGGGGCATCTGTACGCGCAGGATAGTGAGCATGTGAAGCAGCCCCGCGTTTTTGACTTTATCAAGGAGCATAGCCTCCTTAGCAGTATCCGCAATAAGGTATTGTTCGGGGCATTGATCAGACTTTGCCTTCAATTGTTACGATGCTTGGGAGGATATGATTGGTTGTCATTGCTGGCAAGTTCAGGTCCCATACCTCTCTCTCTCTCTCTCTCTCGCTCTCTCTCGCTCTCTCGCGCTCTCTCTCGCTCTCTCTCTCTCTCCTCTCTCTCTTCTCTCCCCTCTCTCTCTTTCCTCTCTCCTCTCTCTCCTCTCTCTCTCTCTCTCGCGTGCGCGTTTTCTATTGCTTATGGCTGTGCTATACCCTTCGCAGGTGGTGCCTCTATTGCAGCTTGACGAAAGCCATGCGGTGAAGTTGCTTGTCTCCCACACCGAGGAGGTACCGCCAACAGAGGTGGTGGAGCAGCTCGATGCGGAGATAGAGAGGGAGAGGCGGGAGGGAGAGAGTGAGAGATTAAAGGGTGGAAAAAAGGCAAGGAGGCTTTTACATGCCTACTTGCACGGCTTGTTTGAGGTGGACATAAACAAAGGGAGTCTATTTCATGCTCGGCAGGTGGGCCCCGCACTGCTACCGATAGCTTTGGGAGGAAGCAGAATTTTTCTTTGTAATTTCTATGGAATAATAAAAGAATGAGGTTGTGAATTATGTGCCCACCGTTTCTTGTTTTCTGATTGGGTGGCTGTACAGGTGGAGCTCTATGCGGAATTCGAGCCCCAATTACTCTTGCCGTTTCTTCGCACTTCTCAGCAGTACCCATTAGATGAGGCAAGTGGCCAAGGAAATGGACGATAAGTGAATGTCTAATGGCTGACGTTGAAGGAAGTAATCATTGGAGTAAATCGCAGGTGAAATGAATAACCGGTAAACTGAGCAGCAGGCCAATAAGTCCTTCAGGATAAAGACTATCATCGATTCGGATTGCTGAGACCCATGATTTGTCTATTTCATCCATTGCCGACTGTGTTTGTTGCGAAATTCAGGCGAGCAGCAGGCTGATTTGAATCCATTTCCATCAGCCCATTTTTACTCAAGAATCTACAACCTCTATGCTATGTTGTTATTTTGGCTGACCTTGGAAAGGAAGTTTGCAGGCCTATGAAGAGTGCACTCGGCGAAATCTCGTTCGTGAGAGAGTGTTCATTCTTGGCCGGATGGGTAATACACGCGAAGCCCTCGCTTTGATAGTGGATGATCTGCGAGACATGGAGCAGGTGCACTCGCCAACATTGTTGTCCTGAGCTTTAAAAAAGAATCCGTCACAATGGGGCTCGTCCTTTTGGGCTGCAGCATTGCCTCTATGAGGGAGCAGAGCATGGAGCATGGGATGAGAGAGAGAGAGAAAGGGTTGAACTCTCGCTGCTGGTTATTAGACTGCGCCGTCTGCTTGAGTGCAGGCCATAGAGTTTGCAAGTTCGCAGCACGACGAGGAGCTGTGGGAGGAGCTTGTCAACCGGGCTGTCAGCACACCAGAAATGGTGCGCTTACCCTCGCTTGCATTGTTCACACGTCCTTAAATCGTACTAGTATATGAGGAGAGTAACTTAGCGTGCTCAGTGCAGAATGTGTTGTCTGTTTTGGTGGAGTTTGTGTTATCTTTCTTGCTTTGCAATCTTGCGGTCTGCCAAACTTGACAATGGGCTTGCTGCAGGTGGGAGCTTTATTGGAGCACACTGCCGGCCATATTGATCCGTTGTATTTGGTCAACAAGTTACCTCATGGAATGTCGATTCCGAGGTATGTTGTTGTACAGAGATATGTTGCTTTCAACTAGTTCATTATCTTTCTCCAGGGCAGCATCAATTCCAAGAGTCTATCTCATGTACCTTGCCGAACGTAATACGAATCTTACATGTTTTCGGTTCACTACTCTCAGCAAACATTTCCAAGAGCAAACAAGGTTTGTAGAGCAGACGGGAGAGATGGAGAGGTCGCTCATAACTCAATAACTGAGTGCGACCAGAATGGTGGTCTTGGGTCATGGTCTTGGGAGGGCAGACTGCGGGACCGCCTTGTGCGCATTATTGCAGACTACCGCACAGAAACATCTCTTCGGCAGGGTTGCAACAGCATTCTGAAGGTGTAAAAAAAAAAAAAAAAAGAAAAAAAAATGAAAAATGACCCTTTGAAAAAAAAAAAAAAAAAAAAAAAAAGGCTCCTTGTAGGGCCGCTCTTGCAAATCGTTTTCCATGTTCTTCCAAGGTCCCATTTTACCTTCTCATAACTGTCCACAGCCCTGTGTTTCACGCAAATTTGGGATGTGATGTGCCATGCAGGCTGATTGTGTAGCGCTACTTTTGCGATACTTCAACGAGGCACGACACGCGGTGCGGATTGGGGAGGAATGGAGCTCGCAGGAACATCGCGGTGACTTGGAGAGCAGAGGAAGAGTGCGGGAAGGAGCCAAGCATGGTGCCCCTACTGGCAGCGGCCGCTGTTCCGTGTGCCTCGATCCCGTCGCTCTCCACAACGTGGCAGTGGTTGCTTTCTTTTGCTCGCACGCATACCACGTCACGTGTCTCGAGGACTCAGTAGGTGACGCCTCGTCAAACAGTTCCCTGAAGGGACCAATGGATACGGGACGCGAAGGGGCTTCTGGTGGGTTCGGAAAGGGTTCAGGACAGGCTTTAAGATGCGTTTTGTGCACGCGAGCAGCGGAGTCAGCAAATGCGGTGAAGGGGTCGAGGAAGTGAGAGCTTGAAGGGATGAAGGGGGAGGGAGGGAGGGAGGGAGGGAGGGTGGGAGTGGGAGGGGGAGATGGAGTGGCGGAGGAGGGAGGGAGGATGAAAGAGATGGAGGAACAAACTGGTTTCAGCTCACTATGTATATGTGAACTGCAACGAGGCCGACTTCCATGGAATTGCTGAGAATCCGTAAATTAGGTCCTGACTAATCCTTTAAATTTGAAATTGTGAGCTGCGAGAACATAGGAAGCTCCAGACTTGTAGAATAAGTTTTGGAATTCGTTTCGGATGTACTTTTCTGTCGATTCATTTCCTTGACGTTGTACAGATCTCGAATTTCAAGTGTGTAACCATTCCAAGTCTGACCCCCCCCCCCCTCAAAGCTGAGCAGCTCAGGCTACTGCCACGTGTCACAAGGCACATATCCCGTAGTTGAACTTTTCTACTCAACTGACTCTGCGCAGCAAACCATCCCTCGATACGGTCTGAATGTCAAAAGATTATCTATTCTTACTTTTAACAGTACGTGTGAAAGAGCAACAAACTCACTAAACAAGATTGACATATTATATTTTTGAATGGAAAAACGTGAAGTGGATTTGTTTGTCGAATGTTAGTTCCTGATTTCCCGAACTTAACTGTCCCATTAGCATTGGATACAGTAATGGCGCCGCCCCACGCACATAATATTGCAATTGGTGAATTTCCTTTTTACGTTTGATACTGAAATACTAAAATTTTTAAGTGATTTTCAGGCTTCAAAGTTACCATCAGGAAACAACCCAACAAGACATCCGACGATGGTGCCACCACAGCTAAAAAAAGAGGCACATGTCAAGTAGTGGACACATCCGCTGTAAGAAAAGCCAACGCCTTTACTCCAATCACCAGATTCTGCCAAAGACAACGCCTACTTGCCTGCCCTTTTCTTTCGGCCATGATCCACCCCACAATCATTTCACTCATAAAACAAAAACAGCTACAGGTTTCTGCACCTCCTCCAGGCCCCTTCCAGAGGGATATGCTGGCTCACACAGGCTTCAATGGTAAGACCAATCCTTCCGGATCCAGTTGTTGAGGGAGGGCACCCTTTACAGGCCACACATACTGCAAAAGCATGACTCCTTGTGAAGTCATGAAAGCCATCTGTCTTGCCTGGCAGAAGATTTCAAGAAGGAAGGATCAATGCCCATCTTCCTCCACGCAAAGGTGGAAAGGAGGGGCCCAAGGCCATATGATTCACCTCAAGAGCGAACTAGTCCCCGAGCTTCGTCAATTGCAAAGGTGAGGTCTGACAACTTGCTCAATCCTCCTCAGGGAACTGTGTTTCTGGGAGCCCCCGTCCCTCACAATTCAGTCAATGGAGAATCCTCAAGAGGGCCCAATATCTACTTGTGGTACATTTCGATTTCGGGCACCGAGTAAGAAAATCCCTTGAAGGTCTCCATAGACCCAATTATCCACCGAAAGACCACGTCAAAAGTGTACTTCGACCTAATGCGTGGCAGAAACAGCTGGTGGTTGAACCCCTTCATCGTGTCAGCATCGCCTGGTGGGGCCCTCTATTGAGGCCGTGAGAGCAGCACACTGAGAGGCTGCAGCCTGCGGAGAGTAGAGCAAGGAGGTGGGGTATTCGGCACCACCACATAGGAGGTCTACAATTCTTCTCCACTCCGAGAAAGGAACGTTTGTCGAATATTGCAGGCTTGCAATGTCACGACCCCGCTTTCGAAGGTAATATTCTCGCCAAAAGTCCAGCAATGATCGAAAGTTTCTTACAACACTGCCGGGACCATGGTCTCCGTCAGGGCTGCCGGGAGCACTGCTAGAAGATAAGTCACCTACATTTTGGGGAGAAAGGTTTGCATCAAGAGTTCGAAGGGCATGGAGATATGCTGCTAATTGGTTCCCTCGATCCGCGAAAACAAAGAAAATGAGCGCAGTATTAAGCACGCAGATATTGTCCTGCACCCTTTCCCAGAAGCAGTCAGAAAAATGTCGATTTGAAGAAAGTACTCCGGAAAGAATCATCGATCCAAGCTCTCAGAAATGGCATATTCTTTAACTGCTACAAGGCAATACTCCTATACAAGCAATGTTCACATACTGATCCTCAAAAACACATCTACTACAAAGGCTACTGTATGAACACTGTGAATCGACCTGGCCACCTCAAACACACGAGAGGACGATTTTTGGATTTCCAAGATAACGAAGGCAGGCAAAGCCCGTTTGACTTGAAACAAACCATGCCAACCCCTTCGATTGGCTCGAAAAAAAAAACAACTATGTTTATGCAAGCAGTGCTGTGTATCTACCGACTTTCCCAAGAACATGACGACAGGTGCGGCCCCATTGCACAGAATCAAACACGTCTCGCATTGGGCATCAGCACACCTGGTTGATGTCTCCAAGCCGCACAGCGGTCATCAAGTCCCGCAAGAGGCGCACCGAATTGCACCTCATGAATGCTGTCAATTTACAACTCCCCTCATCAAAATCTTCCAGACCCCTGCTCCAACCTGCTGTGTATCGTGAAAACGATGACATGTAGCCGCCATAACCACTGGTGGAGCTGTTTGCTAAGGGAGTAAGAGGACCTGCAGGCATGAGGCCAAACTCCGACGATCGAGGCGAAGGACTTGGACCAGCGAAGGAAGGAGTAGGGCTTCCAGTTCGGAAGGATTCAAGTGAGAGAACAACTGAGCGAATGAAGACGTTGGAATCCACCAAATGAGAAAGCAAAACCTGACAAAAAGGAAGGGAACACCATCAAAACAAGGTTGAAATGCTAGTGCTCTCAAAACTGAAAGCTGCAGACAACACCTGCCTGACTTTCTGAGTGTTGATGAAGGTAATCCAGCTAAGTAGACTGAAGCACCATCTGACTGGGGTCCATCTATACCAGCAGAAGACAACCTGATTGAGATCATTCGACCTACACGAAACTTGACAGCTTTCCTCTCAAGCTTTGAGGAGACAGAATCGAGTGAAAGGGCTCATCATTGGGGCCGGCGTGATTGTTCATGGAGGAGAAATACCAAAGGTGAAGCTTCGATCGACGGTTTCTAACATATGCCTAAAAAAAATCACAAACTCCCCATATGCATGCCTTTCCTCCTCGTTTGTCGTTGCAAATGGATCGTTTGAGAGGGAAGCAGTAAGAACCCTGGGCAAATAACATCAGCAAGTAAAAAGAAGACATACCTGGATGAATCCTTCGAACTTCTCATTTTGGAGCAAACCATTAAGACGTGCCAACATCTTTGGCGAAAATTTGATCAACTCTCCCAGCAGGTCAAAATTGATCTGAAGCGCACTTGGGCACTTAAAGCCGCCTTTTAAGATTTCATCAACTAGATGCTCCATTAAACCCGCAGATGCTACAAATTCCTGAACTCAAGCCAAACCGAACTCATTGATCAAAAGCGGCCAAAAACATCATACAGAAATTCTTGCAATCTACCATCCCAGCTTAGAAAACAAGGGTCAATGTGACCATCCTGCAAATGAACAAAAAATTAAGCAGCTGTTGCGAGGTAGCTTCAAAGACTTCGTACTTTCTTAAGCACAGGGATGAATGAGACGTACCTGATCCCGAGGATCAGAGCCTCTGAGGAATGCTTCTACACAGGAAGCAAGCCAAAAACGATAAACCGAGTCTGCGGGCTCCCCCATCAGCACCTTCAATATTTTCAACATTAGACCCTCTCCCACTGCCCCCTCGGCACGAAGCAATGATCGAGGAGCAGAACTCGCCGCTCGCCAGCTTGCACTTCGAGGGAATTCTCCATCCAAAAGCCCATCAGGAGCCGCCAACAATTGCTTGTTCAAGAAGTTGGAACAATCACGGTCACAGAAATTGTGAACAAGTCGAAGGTACTGTATCTTCAGTGCCTGCAACATCCTCACATACAAGAAACGTTACAAATGGAAGGAATGCTGCCAAAATTTCAACATCAATGCCACCTTTCCAACAGCTTTAAGTGCAGTTTGGTAAACCTAGAGAGATAGGCCTTTCAAACTCCCTTGCCTGTTAAAAAATTGTGGCAAGCCCTCCAAAAATTCAGCAAACTACTGCCAACTCGGTAAACACAGGAACAAGGCGAAGTCAATTTTGCAGTAACGAAGGAAATCGAAACTCACCGATTGCGGATTGCATGCACAACCGGGTCCGTGTATTCCATGTGGCTCAGAGGTCATAGGTTGTGGTGCAGACCAATCCAACCTATCAAACATTCGAGCAAGGGTCCACACTAACCCGAGCTCGGCAAGCCTATCCTGCACTCGTTCCTTCTTCTTTCCTCCACAAAGGGCGCAGAGAACAAATAGCACCTCAACTTGATGCTGAAGAGTTGGATGCATACAAAACAAACCAAAAAGAAAATACATAGTGAGAAAGCAAGCATACATTGTCTACTGGACATGTCAAAAAGGAGATAGAAGTCTGCAAGTGAATCAAAATAAGACAATTTCTGTACACAACAAGATTTGTGACCACTATCTGCAGGCACTGTAAATTAGATACAGTGCAAGAAGCATTTCAATCCTTTTACAAATATTAAAGAATCCTCAAACAAAGCAAATGAACACGCCAAAGGTTCCCAGGAGAATCTCCATCCAGAAAAACAGGGTGCCAAGCAATCATACCGACACAAGCATTGATACAGGAGCGGATGGTCCAGATCGTTCCATGAAGTTCGGCCCAAATCCCATAAATCCTCCAGCATCTGCAGCAGTTTCTTCAGGGAGGAAGGGCCAAAGTGTTCGCACGTTTCCTTCGGGCAACTCCTCCAACAACCTTGGAGGATTGCCTACTATCACCATCACCTGTGTCTGCGGATTTGTCAGCCCATTCCCCCCACCTGCAGGAGTTTCTGCTCCTCCAGCTCTCCCTCCATGAGTGCCTCTGGTGGCCACCAAGTTCTCTGAATCAGTTGTATGGCTTACAGTGGTTGTACGGCTTCCAAACAGGCCAAGACCTCCCCAGCCCGGCTGCCTTTGTTGGGGCGTTACTTGTAGAGCATTTGACACAGTAGCATTTACACTTAAGCTGGGACTTGCTCCATGTCCTGAAATATCGAATGAACCTGTTCGATTGTTCTCACGTATAAGGCCTGCAGAGGTCCCGGATTGCAAGATAGCATCACTGGCAACAGGACGCTCTGAACCCCTCCAAGCACTTCCACCTAAATCTCTTCTCCCTGATGAAGCTGAACTTCCCTCTCCTTCTGCGGATGGGCCAATCTGCTCATCTCCTGATGTTCGTCGATCACTGCGTTGAGAACCTTCGCCCCATCGCCAAAATCCTTGCCAAAACGTGGAATTTGTGTTTGCAGGGGTTCCAGAAGGCCTGTCCTCTTCTCTGGGGTCAACTCCAAGCCTATTTCTCTGCCCCTCTCCATGACTCCTAACCATGCCTGAGTCGTCGAATGGCGGGCGTCCTTGCCAATGTTGTACAACATCACCTGCTGGTTCGATTGAATTGGAATCCCTCGGCCACTGCATCAACATTGAGGCAGCTCTAGCTTCTGGATTGCCCATTGTACTTGGTGGGGAGTATGGGCGACCAATCCCATCGAAAATATCTGCCACGTAAGAGGAAACCACGTGAGTAACCTTTGCTGCAACAACCTCTACTCCATTGATCAAAAAAGAAATCAATTGCAGAAATCTCCGAAAAAAATAAAAAATAAACAGGTCAATGACACAGGCAGATCTTCATACCTCCATGCGTCTCACCACCATGAATTTGAGCCCTTCCACCGTTCAGTGTAGCTGGCCATGAGATGTTCGCTCCATTACCTCCCACCACACCCGTTCCTCCCTCCCCATTTCGAGGCCCTGTTCCCCAGTTCCAAAGAAGACCACCAGGGGCCCGTGCTGCATCGGAAGCACCACCAGAGTCTAAGCCAAGCATGCCAAGTGTTGTGCCGGCCAATGCAGCAGCAGCAGCATCTTCCTCGTCAGCTGCAGCCATATCTTCATCGAGGTCCTCCCAATAGGCATGTTCTGACGCCAAGTGAGGACCGAGAAGCGGCTGCCATTCCCCGTCGGCATTATGCCAATGGCCGGTGGCGTGTTCCTGGAAGGCCTCAAACTGGAAAGGTAGCGTAAAATAAGTGCTCAAGATTTCAGATACGAAAGGAAACACGTGACAAAACTACGGTTTTTTGAAGCCACCGTAATTCATAAAAATCTCAGATGAATCTGAAGGACAAAGCAACCTGTCCAGAATCTGCACGCTCACTAAGACTTCTTGGATGAGAGTGAGACATCATGCAAAGAGTACTTACACCGCAAAAAAACTATCCAGAGATACTACTGAACCAGGCAAAGAACGCCAATCAACCGTCAAATCAATCGTCGAATGCAGCCATTGTTCATTTGTTCACAATAGCCCAGCGTCATTCTCCACAGGAACACAACATGCTTACAATATCGGCCTCACCTGGTTACTGAAGGGCATTTCTTTGACTTGCAGTAGCTTCACCAGACGTGGCAAAATCTCAGGAATCTCTAGTATCACATCATGATTTAGATCGGCCACAGCCCAATCCTGTTCTTTATCGGACCGAGAAGATGCCTCCCAAAAGCCATTCTGTCCTTTCTGGGCCACTGAGATTTCAGGTGATCGATCCTGCAACAAAGATAACCAATATGATCCAAAACTTGAGGGCACAAATATAAGGCCATAGATATCTCTTTCAAACAATACATCAACCATTACCACAGACACGCAAACAGCCCCTATAACTGAAAAAAAACAGGTTTTCTTTGGATCGGGCGACCACTCAAGCCGGCAAAGAACATCTTACGTGAAACAATACCAAGAAAAGAAGACCTGACTCAGCTGCAAAAGGTTGGATTCAACACAATGTTTTAAAGCTCAGATTGTAGAAATCTATTTTGATCCCTTTTTTCCTGGAGTGACCTGCCAATGCTGGTGGTCCCTTGCAGTAGGCACCATTGAACAAAATACGACAGGCATTTGTTACTTAGGTCAGGGAGCTTGTGAATACTGACCTCAGGCTCGAAAACAACCATGGCTAGCACTCGGCAGAAGAATGCCAGCTGTCGAGAAGATAATGAGCAAACCAGCTTACGGAAGTTGGGAACATCTTGGAGGCTGAGAGTCTCTTCACGAACTGCCAAAATTTCTTCAGCCAATCCCACAGCTGCAAAAACCAAGACATCAACATGCAGTCTTCAGAGCCTCGTACTGGAAGTTTTGATGTGCTCATCGCACGCCGACGTTTTCCTGCCAGCGAGTAACCGCAGAGGACAGGGACGACCCATGCAATTTGTGCTCTAGCAGTTACGCTACTCCCTCTCGAAGGCTGAGACATGTGACAAGTGCTCTCCCTGTCACTTACATGCTTAGACTTTAAATGAATGACCTATAAATCACGCTCAGACATAGCAAAGCACAAAATCCTTGCCGTTCAAAAAATCTGGTGTTGTTTGTATCAACAGCACACTCCCATCGCTTGTCTGTTCGATATTCATTCAGGCAGAGCCTTCTTATCGTGCATGACACGCGACGATGAGCATCATTAACAGACCATGTTGTCTCAACGGCAGTAACCAAAAAATATGCAGTATAGCCGCACCGTCTCACGGAATTACACTTCCGGCAAGCCTAACACAACCTTCAGATAAACAAGAAGATAAAGCTGCTTTCACGAATGAGATAAGTCTATGTTACATACCGTTATCAAAAGTGGTGCTGCTTTCCATCAAGGCAAACAGTTGAATGAGGAAGTCCCGTTGTACAGCAAGGGATTCAGAAAAGAAAGGCGTTGAGAAACACAGCTCTCGAAGTACTGTAAGTCCCTCGTTCTGCATAAGCTGCAAGGAAGAAGGAAGGCCAGCCTCCTCTCGAACAGGAACACCCGCATCACCCATGCGAAAGCGTCCTGCTATGGACCTCCGCATGCCTCCCTGGCCAGACCTTCCAGCAGCAGATGTAAACCTGTTCTTGGTAGGAGTGAAAGGAGAAGAAAGAGCTTTGATCAAGACCGTCTCTCCGCCAAGAAGCACAAAGGCCTCCTTGTTGGCCTGGTGAGATGTACTGGTGCTTTCGCTGACCTGTCGCAATACTGCTCCTAAACTGCGCTTGCATGATTCCAAATCATTTGCAACAAGGTGGCGCTCTAAGTCCGTAAGAAGCTGCACCATTCCATTTGTGGACGTCTGCAATCGCTGATAAATTGCAGGCGGCAGCTTCCGGAGCGACTTGCACGACCGCCCTGTTATCTGGCCCTTAAGAACCGACTCCAGCACTGACGGCCGGTGACTCTCATGCCTCACCACACGCTTCGGCCTGCCAAAAAAGGTCATGCTTCCTCCGAAAGCCAACGGCCCTCGTCCAAGCAAACCCTAAGGCAATGCAACCCTAAAAACTCTTGAAGCTCTTGTAATCCGCAAACGCCTGCAGTGAAACAGGCGGGGCCGCAGAGCACGGCCCTGTCCAGCGCTGCTACCTTCCCCTAACAGTTGGTTCCGAGCGTGGCCAACACCAATCCTGTACCAATAGTGGTCCTGTGTCCCGCAGGCGCCATGGCCATGGCCGTCCTTTCCTTTCCTTCCTTGCCAGCGCTACCTGCCACTGCTGCGCCGATCCATCTGCGATCTGCAGCCGGCCACCG
Organism: Zygnema circumcarinatum; assembly: GCA_037447605.1. Classification (NCBI taxonomy): domain Eukaryota; kingdom Viridiplantae; phylum Streptophyta; class Zygnematophyceae; order Zygnematales; family Zygnemataceae; genus Zygnema; species Zygnema circumcarinatum. Next base: position 2,427,134 of record CM074813.1, on the reverse strand, counting down.
CACCGGTCTTGGATCTTGTCCGTACTGACACGTACATATTCGTACTTTTATTCCGTACTGTATAGTACGGTAAAGTATGGAGGGTGACGTGCGTCCCTACTGTAACTCTCACGTCACTGTTTGCGTGACGTACGCGTTAAGTATGAGTTGGTGACGGTATAAGCGTGTTTTCTTACGTCATGTATGTTCCGCGTGAAGTGTACGGAGATACCGCAAAATGTTCGAGAATGCGGAAATCTGCGCCATACACGTGTACGGGAAAAAAGGACGACACGTACCGTACGGTATGGTAACGTCCGCGTCAACGTGATTTCTTGACGTGACGCGTGGCATCATACCGTACAGTAATGGCGTACGGATTACGCCACGCGTCCATCAAGGCATGTCAGACTTGAAAAAAAAATCGTGAGGATTCCTGAAGAAAGGACAGCTGGATACGGTACTAGAATGCGTACTCTGGTGACATCACGATCCTCCTGCACAAGAGTACCGTAAAACCGAACAGGTTGAGAAAAAAAGAAATTAAAGATTTTGGCTTCTCAAAAAAGAAAACTTTCAAAACCAGTTTCTCAAAAAAAAACTTTATAATTGTGAACACGATTCATTTTGAGAAATGAGAAATGAATTCCTAGTTTTTTTTCTCAATACAATTTTTATCTAAAACCAATTGAACATTGAACATTTAGTTATCGTTCGTGTTCAATTTGAGTTTTCCTTGGTTCCACCGATCAACAATAAGATTTTAGCGGATCGCAAAGCGCGTGGACCCGAAGGTTCATACAGAAATTGTTGATCAGCTAGCCTGAAGAGTCGTACGGCAAAAAAGGCGCTCGGGTTAACCGGATCCCTCGGATCGCACGGAACCAACGTGGCAAAAATTGGAATCCACATTTGCGACAGAACACATTGATTCTTTGAACTTTTTTCTTAAAACCTTTCGCCTTCTTAAATCGAAAAAGTTTCGACCTCGAGTGTTCAAAGTTCAGCCCTATTCGATAAGATTGAAAATCGAGAAATTAAGTAAACTCATTTAACGATTTTTCAACTTGTTCGGTTTTACGGAACTCTTTACGGAGGAGGTATCTTCCGTTCGGTTTTGTAAAATTCGGCCACGTGTCCTTTTCCGTGTTGTGGGCGACGGCGAACATGCTCGTTGAGAGGAACCGTTTCACGCTAACTTATTGAACAGAAACGCAACTGGCACGTGCGGTTCTGTAAAAAGTGTGGAGGGCCAAAATTGCTAATAGTTTCATGAAAGCTGTGAATTTGCTGGATGGCCCCACTCCGGCCCTGTTCTCCTGCGGCCGAGGGCGCCCACGGCTTATATTATAACAGTCAGTCACTCGGCAGCAGCTGTACTGAGCTGGCTGTGCGGTGTGTCGGCTGTTCGCTGCTTCTGAATGGGAAATTGACAGGTCTGTGATAGGTACTGTTTAGGCATTCGCAGACAGAGGAGACAGAGGAGTCGTGAAACTGAGTGCAAGCTTGAGAATGTCTCTCTATGACGATGCGCTCAGCTTTCTTGGCATATCACCAGCTGTCGGCCGATTCTTGCTGGCTTTTTCGGCAAGTGTACCGTGTAGCTACGTCCACCGTTTCATCATCAACGTGTCAGCTCGCCATGCTTTTGCTGCTCTTACAGGCGCAGTGCTCTCGTACTATGCATTTGGAGCTACTGCAAACCTCCACTTTGCTGTCACGCTTTTTATAGCATATGCGTCCATGCTTTTGGCTCGTAAGCATTGCCGTCTGATCACTTTTCTTGGAACTTTTACGTTCCTGATTGCATGGTAAGAGGCCATTCGTTTAAGTACGGACTTGGTAGAGCTGGAAATACGCCCACTTTCTTATGTTCCTTCAGTACAAGATATCGACCTTCTTTCTGGCCTGAAAATGGGAGATTTTATTCGATGGATGCATCTCTGGCTGCCTTTTTGACGAAATGAAATTAAATGTTTCACTTCTAAGCTCTCTAAGGCTTGTCTCCGTCATTCCAAAAGGGAAATGTTTTATAGGGGCCTTTTCAGTTCTCAAGCGACAAGTGAAATGAAATCCCAGAGATTTATGGAGTCAATATTTCTTTTGGTTTCGTAGTAAAAACTGGTTATTTCTTTACCTGTGGCTTCGATTCCATGCTTGTTTTTAGCTTGATCTAAAAAAAATCTGCTGATTTCTCGTTGACGATGCTGAAGCAATAATCCATCGTCATTCTTTCACACATTTTGAATCTTGTTTTCATTGTAGCGTCGCGGTACAGAGGTTTGGTTGTTATTCCTTCGCTCTTGCCATAGCCTCACCTTATCGTTTTGTGAATTCTCCTTCCTTAGTAAACCTTTGACTGTGTGAGTAGACGATATTCGAACACTTAACTTAGTTTTGAATTTTATCTGCAGCCACGCGAAGTACATGAGTGGAGATGCTTGGAAAGAGGGAGGCATTGACTTTACAGGTGAGGATACTTGCGCTTGCCATTGAGCTTAGAACATCCTTTCCTAAGTCCTTTTTGGGAAGGTAGTTTGCTTTTTTTGGCAAGACGTGATGTGTCCGTTTAGGACGGCGTAAAACAATCCACAATCAACAGTATACAGTCCGCTTTCGATTCTCCTCCTTTGCCGTGTATCCAAGAACTAGAGTACCAGCTCTTCTAAAGAATAAGATTTGGCATTGACATGACGATGGCGATGCCATCATTTTACATGGCTCTTCTAACGTTGAATTGTTTAAGGAAAAATATTCTTTAAGGAAGATAGTCCACTTCGAGTTTGGCATTGTAAGCCTTTTCGAGCGAGCATGCCTCAGAAATGCTTGAAACTTTAGTGCTGAGTTGCACTGATGAAAACTGGAGCCTCCTTATGCTACTTTCATGACAGAATTCAAATTTCCTTAAGCATTGCCAAATTTGACCATTAGCATGACGGATCTTTGTTACATTTAAAGCACATGATGCTGGGATTCAAATAAAATGTGAAGTACGGTATGATTTTCTTGAACTTGATATTGACTGACTTGATTATGAAAGAACTTTCCATGAACTGTCAGTTTGGAGTTGCCCTTTCTGGATTGAGCATGAGTTAGTATGTTTGGGATGGAAAGTTGTTGAACTCTGAAGGTGTTAAATATATTTTGTAGACGCAGTTAACTTACAAAGTAACGTGATTGTTTATTATCTTTGGATGTTGACTTGGATTTGGATGCCAAGTTCAGCAGACTAAAGTTGTCCTATTGAGATCCATGGGCAAACGTCGAAGCAGTAGGGCATGAAGGCTGAAGGAGTCTTTGAAGACCTGATTTGTGTTTGGACACTGAAACAACCTTTTTATCGTCAGTAACTGCTTCCAGTATTTGTTAGTAAAGTTCCGCTCCAACTTCCCTTTTTGGGGAATTTTGCATTTTGCTAGAAGTTAGCCAGATTGACTCTTGATGTTTCACCTTAAACCTCCCTTGTATCTGTGTTGTTGCACCGCCGATCTGTGCATGCTGGTCCAATCTAAGCTTGCGCTTACTTTAATGCTTCTTCTCAATTTTTACAGGAGCCCTTATGATTTTGACTCTTAAAGCCATTTCTGTCACAACTGATTACCAGGACGGACTATTGCTAGAGGAGAACTGTAAGGAAGCTCAGAAACAAAACCGCATAAACGAGCTGCCCTCGCTCCTCGAATTTCTCGGTTTCACGCTCTGTTGTGGGACTCACCTAGCAGGACCAGTCTATGGATTTAAAGATTATCTGAATTGGCAGCGATTTGAGGGGGTGAGGAGGTCGCTACTCATGGATCTGTCCTTTTCAGTTTCCAACTATGACTCAGAAGTTTTTTTGTGAAGCCTGTAGTGCCTGCTTGCCAAACTCACTAGTGCTTATCTCCTTGAGCATCACAACGCTTTTATCTTTCGTGTAATTTTTCCAGGACTGGAACCCGAAACAGGCAGACCCCCCACCCATACCTTTCAAGGTCGCAGGACTGGCACTTGCAAAGGCTTTACTTTCTGTTGTATTCTACGTTACCTTAGGAAAGTTTGTTGACCTTGACTACTTCAGCAGTTCCCAGTACCAGGCATCTCCACCATGGCTGTGCTTCTTCTACATGTACATTGCCTGCGTCTGGACACGTTGGAAATACTACTTCATTTGGAGCATATCAGAGTGTGCGCTGGTTTTGTCGGGTTTAGGATTCTGTGGCTGGAAGAAGGTGAAGGAACATGGAAAGGAAGTCACGGTATCGACGTGGGATAGGGCGAAGAACTACAATATACTGGGTGTTGAGCTGGCAGATAGCGCTCATAAGTTCCCACTGAACTGGAACATTTCCGTGGGCAACTGGCTTCGTTTCTGTATCCATAACCAGTTTTTTGTTGTGCTGACATGTGATTGAGAGGGGCTTATGCCAATGGGGATACAGTTGGGTAGTGTGAACTGATCGCGTGAATTGCAAGCCCAGTCACAGCGAATGGCGACTTAGTTCGTTTCAGCTCACTCTTGTGTGTGTTGATGCAATGGCTGGATGTTCCTATACCCTCTACTTAATTGACACTTCATCTTCCTGTGTTGTGTCCTGGTTAAATGTAACCCACGGCTTATAGCCTACCCAGTTTGTGGAGATTGATCGTTAGTGAAGGTTAGACATATTGAGAGTCCGCGTTGACCTTAATATCGGAGTAAAAGTAATGCTACATAGTTTTCTGCAGCACTTAGGGTTTTGCAAACTGTGTTTCTTTGACCTCCATCGCTGAGAAGATGTCTACGAGCGGCTTACACCAAAAGGGAAGAAGCCTGGTTTCTGGGAGCTTATGATCACACAGGTTGTGAGCGCTGTCTGGCATGTAAGTCCTGCTTGCACCCTTGCTTGAATTTCCTTTTGTCTGCCCATGTTCTCACCGTGCAGAAGTCTCTGCCTGAGTCTCACCGGCAGGCACCTCACCGGAATCCGTTCTCTGTTTCACATCTGTTGTTCTCAAAATTCCTCTTGTCAGAAGTCACTTGTTATTTGCTTTTTGGCGACTTGTTTATAACACATCTTCTTGTTCTCCAGTTAATTTCAATAGATCTTTCCATTCCGTTTTCTTGTCTGATTATGCTTCATACATGATTTCCCTCCCTTTCCATATGTCAATTGCTCCTTTCGACTTCGTTGGTGCGAAAGATTGAGGATTGTTGACTGATGAAGTTTTGCTGCTGTTTCTGCAGGGACTGTATCCTGGCTACCTTTTTTACTTTGTTCATACCGCCGTTATGATTTCAGGCTCCAAAGGTGAGAATCCTATGCATTATGCCAGACTGATGTAGGTACTTATGTAGGTGGTGACTTACCACCGCTATAATCTAAGAAGACACTTATCGTCACTTCCCATCACCACCTTATCAGGTCACCATCGGCGTTTATTTTTAGCAAGTGTCCCCTCAAGAAAGAAACTGTTGAAGTGGGGGAGAGACGAGAGACGAGAGGGGGGAAACTGCAGGGGGGGGAATGGGGGGCGAGTGTGGGAGAGGTGATGAGTGGAACAGGAGGGACGGAGGAAGGAAGGTGAGGTCGACGTTCTAACACTGAATCCGTCTTGCTGAAACGTAGCATCAATAATGTATTGCTTGTTGATGGTGCGGCACAGTCATATACCGCTATCAGAGAGCCATCCCTGCAAAAATGAAAGGACTTCAGCTTATCGCAAAAGTAGCACACGGCATCTATGCCGGCTTTGTAAATGACTATTCCGCTATTGGCTTTGTGGTACGTGCAGTTTTCCTTCTTTGCATGTACAGTTTGTTCGTTGAAGGGGTCGGGAAGGTCCTCGTGCATGTGAACTTAAGGGATTACATTTTTATATGGCAGGAGAGATGTGCACTGTTTACCCACCAGAAGACTGATCATGTTAGTTCTTGTTTCCAAACATGACAACTGAGACATAAGCAACGTGTCAGGACAAAAGAGAAAAACTAATTGTGTTTTGGAACCTTTGGTGTTTTGTGCTTGCAGCTTCTTAGCAGTCATGACACTATCTTGGCCTGTAGAGGAGTGTATTTTATAGGCACATTTCTTCCCGTGGCAATCGTAATTTTGGGCCTACTTCTACCAGCTCCGAGGTTGCCAAAGCTGAAAAAGGAAGAGTAAAATACAGCATGCCATGCATGTTATCAGTTACTGAAAATATTGCCATTTGTGCTGCAAGTTGGAAATGTTTCCATTTGTGCTGCAAGGCTTTTTTTAGGAGCTTTTACAGCGTGAGATGTGGGTGAAGTCAAGGGGCCCTTTCTACTGCTATCGATGTACATGTGAGCAGGTAGCAAAGATGCATATGTCATGCTATCCATCATTCCTCCTATGGCATAGGTTCCCATTGGAAAGAACATGATGCTTGTGCCATATGCATGTGCCATCCATTCCTTCGTTACAAAAGCTATCTCAACAAACAAGCCCTCCAAGGAGCTAAAGAAGCTACCCGACATTTCTATCTTATTACCCTCTCACCTATCCTTCAGTCAAAAACACATTTGGTAAACAGTTATGAAAAAATTCGCCTAAACGTCGTTCCATCACGAGCCTCCACAGCCCGCCCCCTTCAAAAGTGTAATACAGCGCGCGCCACATTGCACTTCCCAAATGTGTAACCCGGTTCTACTGGAGAAGGTCTTTCCCTCCAAAACATGGAACAGGAACTACCTCTCCATGTGCTCATCACAGTCCTCAGCCGTTGATTTCCTCCTCCTCTGGGACTGAGGTTATCTCCACTCTGGGAATCTTTGCATGTAAGCCTTCAGCCTCCGGCATTCTCACCACCACAACGGGGCAGTCACCTGCCGCAATGCCATCACGCCACCCGATGTGCGTCAGACTGAGCTGTGCCATAAGTGGCCTATAAGGGGAGGGGTTCGTAGGGGTGTTTCAAATTCATAATCATAACCTGCATGAGTAAGTTTTAATCTTGCAACTAGCTCCCAGTACAAATACCAAAAAACTGGACTTAACAGGGACAAGTCCGCCTTTCTGCGACACGAGGGATCCCGTGGTTCTACTGTTCTAATCGCTTTCAAGTCCTTAACAACCTACACGCAGATATACTCTCCGCCGGCTTCTTCAACAGCCAGGAAGGGCGGGCAAAACGGGAACAAAATGCAAAGGAGAGTTGGCTAAATCATTCCAAACGATATTCCAGGCTAATGATTCAGACACGCGGTTTGGAATGAAGAAACGCATCTGGCTTGGTACCAAGTCACCCATACATCAAATAAAAACTCGAAATGCATTTGCACTTCCGGTGTACAAAGCCAGGGCGGGTGAACTCACAATGATGGACACAATAGTCGCTAACACTGCCGAGCCTGGCCTTGCGTGAACGCTTCTCGGCTCCAAAACCGCGGCTCCCCATGATACAGGCACTGACACGCAACCTCTCCACCTGTGTCCCAAAGCCATGAAAGTAGATTGAATTTTACATATTGTCAAAACAGAGTTTTCCACAGAAAAATCGTAATGGTATTCAATAGGAGCAGTCGTCCATATGTAGAGTAACGATAAGGAAAATTAAACCCCCCAAACTCAAGGTCCGCTAGAAAAAGTCACTTTCTCTCACCTCCAAACATAGACGCTCCTTCATGTCATGGTCCTTCACAATTTTGATCTGAAATGGAATGTTTGCTTCCACGAGAGGTTTCGCAAGCTCTTCACTCTTGGTTGTTGTGAACGAGTCGAACTCATCTTCCAGCTTTTGAGTGGCATCTTTGTCAGCGGCGAGTACTGAATCCGATGCTCCCCAGTCAGCCCCATACAGTACTGAGGTTGGGCGAACATGCAGGATTATCACCTGTTCACGGTCCCTTGATAACATAATTGTTAACCTTCCGTAATGAAACTAAACACTGCATGACATTGCGACCATATATGCTTTCTTAGAAACCAAATAATTCTCCAAGTCGTTCGTGAAAACTGGCGTAACCAGTCCTAAAATGCTTGGCTAACATTTTACTACAGTGCGATACCTCGACCTCCAGCCAGTCATCCTACCTTAATCTCTTCATTGTTCTGTAACCTAACGAAAGGTCAAAGCACACTTTCAGCCTGCATGCATTCCCTCGTTCAATGCATGCACGCAGCTCTTCGCTGCTGTTGTCATCTCTACATTGGACTACGACTGGTAAATAACGGCCACAGGGCCTGACACGTCAGCCTCCAACATCCCACAAGAAATTTCTATGGACGCAGCATTGGAAACCAAAGAAGAACGATAACAGGCCTCGAACAAGCCCGCTCCATCCCCCACCCCACACTCCCACCCTCCCTCGCCAAACAAGCATAATGCAGATTTCACTCTCTCCAGCCTCATCAAATATTAAACCATTAAATCCCAAATTCACAAAAAGCTCATTGCTTGGTAAAAGTGCACGACGAGTCTGCAACTGCCACTAAGAGAGAGTCGAAAGGAAGCCTCCATTGCAATCACCTGATCCCCAGGGCGAAGATAATTCGCAACAGCCCAGCGAACTGCATGCGCGCTCTCGTCGCTCAGGTCGACCGCGATTGCAATCTTGCGGCCATCCTCGCGCTCGGACGCCTGAGTAGGGAGAGGCATGGCGGCGGCCCGCGGCCTCTTTTTGGTCACAGCCCCCGCGGAAGGAGAAGCGGGAGAAGGGCTCGCCTCAGCCGTGGTGCTGCTCCGCCTCCTCTTCACAGTCCGAAACCTCCGATATCGCTCCAAAATCCCTCTCGCGGTTCTCAAGGTAAAGCGAGAGCAATGCGCGCTTCTCCTGACGCGCTTTTTCTAGTTTTGAAGCATTGAAAGAGTGTAGGGAAAGGAAAGAATATGGAGGGAATGTGGTTCGAGGGAGTGATTGCAGGTGGAGACTTAGTAATGGAGCAGATATTTGCCCTTGAAGGCGAAGGACGGTGGAAAGTGACCACTTTAGAGAGGAACAGATAGGAGTTATTACATTTCTTGGTCCGTCCGTGCATTTTGTATTAGCTCAAAATTTTTGCCAAATAAAATTCACTGACCGTCTTGAGAGTTTTCACGGTCAGGGTTGTCGTAAAATCTTCCCACTCTGTGTTCCTTGGAATCGGAAATATTTACATAGTTGATCCTTCTAGATTACGCTGTTGTTGAAAAGTTGATTTTTCTTCTAGAATTCCAAACATTCTTCAGATTTAACGTTGAACCTTGGTTTGTTCGTATGAACTGACCGCGAGTCGGCGGGTCAAGATCTACACGTCCACGTCACCGTAGTCACGGTCAACGGACTGACCTAACAGAAACGGCCACGCAAAAGGAATCAACCATATCCAATAGCGTCATACCACGTGACCTACAACCAAAGTTCCTTTCTAGAAGAAAATTTTGTCTGACCAGAAAAAGGTTTCATTGTACGGTGAGTCGGTGAATTGCTGACGCTGAACCGGCGGGCAGGTCAACTTCAAGGTCAGCTCTTGTGGGAAATAAAAAAATTGCAACTTGTGCTTGAAAAAAAATTTGGAGAAGGTTCGAGAAGGCTTCAAGGAGCGGTTCCATCGACAGTTACGCCGTCGTCTGCCACGCTTCCTCTGCTTCCATGAGGGGCCGTACTGTCAACGTGGCGATCACGTGTCTGCCACGACAGCCATTCCCAAAACTCTTCTATCCGGAGAATTTAACAGGACACGCTGGCGTTCGCTAATCGCGCGTGGCCACGTGGTTACGAGAATCGGTCTCGTGCCACGTGGGTACCGTTGCTGTGCTGGCTCGCAGTCATCGACCGCGGTGATCGCCGGTCGAGCTGGCAGCTCACAGCCGATTGGCGGACGACCGGAGGAGCACCACGTGGCGAGCGCTGACTGGAATATCGAGTTGTCGCCAACCGAGCTGTCCGTGCCAAACATGTTTGTACTGAAGTCAACGGGAGAGTCACCCAAGGTGTACGGTACGATAAACGTTTTGTCTTTTAGTGCATTCCAACGACGCCAAAAAACAAAAACACCCTTGGTGTTCACACATACGGGAAAGTGATCCAGTTCTGAACCAAACCGCCCGTGTGAACACCTTTTCTGCAATTGTCGTTGTGGCGAACGCTTGGCGTGGAGGACGAGGGAGAGGGAGGAAGCAGGCGCCATGGGGCTCGCAGAAGGTGCCACGTGGCGCGCCCATTGGGAGGCCATGCCGGGTAAGAGAAGTGGCCTTTTTCGTTTTAAGGTCTGCCTAAATTTCTACATATTTTTTTTGGGTGTACCTCTCTTTCTGTGTTCTTTCTTTATTTTTTCTCGTTAACAACGAATGATGATGATATTATGTTGAACCAGGCATTCTGTAAGGTTTATTTCTTTCAATTTTGTTTTAATTTTGCAGTTCAAGAGGTTTTGGGAGGCTTTCCCTTTGAAAATGCAAATATTTTTATTTCTTAAATTTTTAACCTTTTTTAAAGGATTTAACTCTTTGTAAAATAAACGCTCCATTCTTTAAATCACAAACCCTGTGAATCTTATCTTTCTGCAACGAAGAAAATGTCTTCTTCCGCTCACTGTCTGAGTGAAGGCTCTTGCTGCGGGCCGCAGTCCCTCCCGAGTTCAAACCTCGCTCCGGTCACGCCGCCGCTTTGGTCAAAACTAAAATTTTCGTGATGGGCGGCCGCGACGGCGACAAGTTTTTGAACGATGTGTGGGCCTTCGACTGCGAGTCGGAGCAGTGGGACCTTGTGGAGGGCTGCGCGCCCTTCTCCCCTCGCGCGTACGCCTCGGCCACTCTCATCGGAGAGAACTGCATTTGGCTCATTGGAGGGAGCGACCACGACAACATGCAGGGCGATCTGCACGTGCTCAACACGGACACTTTGACGGTACGGAAGGTTAAAGAATCTCTGAATTTGCTGTTGTTTCAGTCGAATAAAGGAGGGTAGAAGCCAAGTAGGGAGTGGGCAAGGGAGGCTTACTTTATCTCATGCACTAAATAATGGAGTGAGGAGGGTGAGGTTGGATCTGAGACTTTGCGTGTGATGTGAATGCAGGCGCATGCTCTAGCACTGTTTTGACTCTTTATTCGATAATCCCTTTAGGAAGAGATCAATCAGTTAATAGCTAGTTGATCAATCAATCAAATAATTCGTCAATTGATAAGTTAATCATCGAATTTAGTGATGTGAATGAATGTGGGCGAATGCAGTGGAGCCATCCCACTACCTCTGGCCATGGAGGGCAGCTGAGGGGGACGCATGCAGCCGTTGTGCATCCCCTTCACTCGGACTCCATTCTCATTTTCGACGGTTTTGGAGGGGAACGCATGGAATGGCTGGGAGACCACATGGTTCTGCACACGGGTGAGTAATGAGGAGGGGAGGGACGCGAGGGAGAGGTGGAACTGGCGGGAGAGGGTGGTAGGACGAAGGCAAGCTAAGGCAGGGAGTGTACTGTAGAAAGAGATTTTCTAGAAATAAAGTGGAAAGACTGAAATTAGAGTGACATGGGTAAATGTTGAGGCTCTCTCTCTTTACCCCCCTCTCTCTCGCTCTCTCTCTCTCCCTCTCTCTCTCTCTCTCTCTCTCTCTCTCTCTCTCTCTCTCTCTCTCTCTCCCTCCTCTCTCTCTCTCACACACACACACACGCACACATTTTGGATGTGACTCTCCTTGGAAATGGTTGTGGAGGTGCAGATACCCTTGTGTGGGAAACTTTACATCCGCAGGGAGACATCCCTCGCATGCGCGGCTACCACTCCTTCACTCGGCACACAGGTGTACCTCTTTGGGGGAAAGGGCGAGGGGAGCATTATCCGCGAAAAATATTTCAGGTATGCCCCATTCTTGTCTTGTTTTGAGTGTCCGTACTATTTCCCGAGCCTTTCCGAAACTGCCTTTTTGATGCAACTATGAAATTATGCAAGTCATCTTCAGTCCCTACAATTGATAAAGTTTGTGAGAAATTGAAATTGAAATTGAAACGGATTGTAGCGCAATGCAGTGCTGACGTGGCGAGCCTCGACTGGGCCACGGACATGGCCGAGGCGAGGTCTCCTTTTGGGCCAACGAAAGTGCTACAGGTGAGCACACTTCACCTTCTCTTTCCACTTCGCCTTCCTTGGTTCTCTCTCTCCCACTCCCTCTCTCTCTCTCTGCCCCTCTCCCTCACTCCCTCTCCCTCTTTGTCCCTCCATGCAATACTCCTTAGTATCTCCTCAACTTGTCCTGCATTTGAATGTCTTGCCATCCACTTCAATTCTTTCGTGTCTGCCGTTGACTCGTACGGTCATGGCCCTTTAGGGCGACGTGGATGCCCTCCGAGGATGCCCTCCGCGATGAGGAGGGGGCCAGCCTCACATTCTGAATGTGGGCCATGGGGTCATCCAGGTACATTCTCAACTTGTTCCACAAAAACCTGAGCCTTGACTACTAGGGTTCTATGGAGTTTGATTCGGTTTTCTTTCATTTTATGGCGGTTTGTTGAATCAAAACCAGATAGGTGGGAAAGTGTGTAGCTGATGCAATCGTTATTGTATGGCCGGTGGAGCATGTACGCAATTATCGCGATTATAAATTGGCACACATAAAACCCTGTTACAATCTCTCCTTCTCTCGCGCGTCCTCTCCCCCTACTCTCCCGGCTCTTCTCTCTCTTCTCGTGTCTCTTGCACTCGTTCCTTCTCCCTCCTTATTGCTCCCTGCAACTCTCTCCCTCTCTTGACCTCCTCCCCCCCCCCTCCACCGTATCTGCAAGGCACGCCTGAGGACTCTATGGCTCTCTTTTGTGAGCTTGCGAGAGCGAGAGTATAAAAGGAGAGAGGAGAGAACCAACCGCCGTTGACAGACGATTTGTAAGAATGGTGTTTCGATGTTGAAGTTTGATTTCGCAAAAAAATTGTAGTAAAGAATGCTCATTTTGTTAAGGTGCACAATTATCTTGCTAAGGCGCGATTGATTGATTGATTTTATAGTATCCACTTTGTTGCCACACAGGACAATAAGGATCACGTTGTTATGTGCAGTGTGTGTGACTTCGTGATCCCTATTGTCCTTTGTGGCAATAAGGTGGATATTATAAAGTAAGTCAGTCAGTTGTGCCTTAGCAATCGTGCACCTTAGTAAGATGGGCATTCTTTACTACAATTTTTTTGCGAAGTTGAACTTCAACATCGAGAAACTTTTCTTACAGATCGACTGTCAATGACGATTGACTCTCTTCTCTTGCTGCAAGCCCTAACGAGAAGGTAGGCAGCCGACCATTCTGAATGTTGGTCCAAATTTTGTACCAAGAAAAGACTTTAAGCTGCGTCGTGTGAGGACACGTGGCATCATGTTGGTCCAAAGTAACAAGTAAGTGGCGTGCTTTGAGTGAAGGGATTGGGATTCAAACCCTCAACATTCGGTAAACAAACCCGCTGCTGGTGTATTCGACCAACGAGGATGCGACACGTGGTGAGTATGTGGCGGTGGCAGGCTGGCAGATGACGTGGCTCCTCTTCACCTTGAAGCGGCCCTATGTCGACGACATATGACGACATATGACGACATGACGACATATGTCTATGTCGAGCTCGTGGCGAGGGCGAGTGAGCGTTCGGGGGGGGGTGGGCCGCGTGCTCATGAACTATCTGGAGGGGAAGGTGATGCTTTTTTTCTATCCTTTTATTTCTATGTTTCTTTGTATTTTTTGCAACTTTCAAGCTACCCAGACGATGAGCTCATCGTTTTCCTTACTTTCATCGCGTCGCCGATTAGGGTTGAATCTGGTTAATCGGCCAGTTCGGTGTATATCGCTCACGCAAAATTTGATGTTAGAACTAAAACACAATTCATGGTTACTACTATTTATGACTTTCATAGTATGCCTTCTTGGGTATAGTTTTTTTTCGGTAATGAATGATCCGTTCTTTCCGTGGCTTGTACGAGGTGCAGGCCTTTGCCAACTGTTGCAAAACGTTGGAAATCGACTCTGGGGTTTAGCGAGGCCGAGCTCACGAGTTTTACTTTAGAGAGGGATACACGGTTAACGCATTTCATTTTTCAAAACTTCTTCATCCTTCCTAACGCCCGAGAGGAGGAGAATAAGATTCAATTTCTTTTGCCCGTATTAGGTGGCTTCTCATGAAGCAATTTCACGTATTTAAATTTATTAAATGTAAGGCCAGTTGCAACCAAAGGAAGGGTCCTTGCCATGTGCCCGTTTTCCGGTACGCCTTACAAACCTTAAAATAAACATTATTTTTTCTTACTTGGTCCCAATTTAGAGGCTCGAGTGAAGAGACTTTCTATCTACCGTGCTTTTATCTCTCTTGTTCTGTTGTGTACAACGGAAAGTGCCCAATCTGTATATGTTTTACTTTAAAAATCAGCAAACTAAGTTTGCTTCGAGGCGGCACGCTTTTATGTGCTACTAAGCGTTGGTGTTAACCTTCGACTTATGTCATAGGAAATGGCAATTCAGATTTCATTTTTCCACGGATTCGTTTTTCAATTCTAAACACGAGGTTTGAGTAACACAAAGTATTTGAATTTTTTTTTCTTTCAAGAACGCACGCTGTTTAATTTAAGCATAATGATAACAAAAAAATATAAAGAAAAGCACTAAAGCCAAGACTGGAGAGAAGCTCAAGATTCAAGCTCACTCTTCAAAATTCACAATGTGTGATGACAAAGGATCCTCCAAATGACAAGCAAACAAAAAACCACCCACAAATAATCAGTTGGATTTTTTTGGCCTATTCCTCTCCTCCTCCCCTCCCTCCCCTTCCCCTCCTTGTCTTCCCTCTCCTTCTCCCCCTCTCCCCCCTCGCCTCCTTCACCGCTCCCAGTATTGCCTCCCCCCTCCCCCTTCCTCGTCACTGCCTTTATAGGCGAGGCCGGGGGACCGCCTCGCTGTTCTGAGGGACCCTCGCGGTCACTCCGGGACTTCCACCCACCATGGTCCCCTCCCCTCCCTGAGAAGGGCAGAGGACAGCCCCGTGCCGGTTCTCTCTCTCTCTCTCTCTCTCTCTCTCTCTCTGAAGAGGACGGGTTCCATGTGACTCCGTTTCTGTCGCTTCGGCTTCACTTCCACCAAAGTTTTGACCAGCGATTGTTGCCTTCATGTGACCAAAAATAAATAAAAATTAAATTAAATGAAGTAAGCGACAAACACTTTCTTTAAGCGAACATTTTTTGGATTATGCAGATCTGTAACGAAGGTTCTAGAAGTTGGGTATTAGGGTGTAGGGTTCAGTAGTTTATGGCACCTGATACAGCTTCTGTGTTTGGATTCCACAAGGAGAGTGGTGACGATTGTCATCAAATCCTCATTCGAGGGTGGAGGCACACCTCACCCAAACTGGCAGAGGTGAGCTTTAGGTCAACTGCAGAGGGTGCTCCTCTCTCAAGAAGTTCGATCACCCTATCAATTCAGCTTTCATGCGAGCTAAAGATTGTCGACATGTTCGACCATACATCCATGCACATCTTTCATCACGGAGGTTGCGGTCCATCTCTTCGCGAGCGAAGCATGAGCACATTCAACCGTTCTGCATGTTCTAAAAGAAGCCTCGCTTCACCGCCTATCCGACTTCCCAACTCTTCATTTTCCCTAACAGCATCTCGCAATCGCTCAGTCTCCTCTCTCGCTCGACTCCGCTCTCCCTCCATCTTCCGAAGACTCACTCTCATTTCTTCAACCATCCCTCGAAGTCTCTCCACTCCAATCCTTTCCTCCTCCAACTCTTTCTCCACTCTGCCATTTTTTACCTCCAACCTTTCCACCTGCACACGGAGATTAGCAGCTGCCTGCTTTGCCTCCTCTCTCTCTGCCACTGCCCCTTCAAGCTCCGCATTCATGGCTTCCTGCTCCTTCTCCTTCTCCTTCAGCTCTCTCTGTAGGGCCTCTGCTCTCCCCACCTCCTTCAACACCTGATTTTTCAAGATATCCTTCGCATCTTGCAGTCTCTTTACCTCCTCATTCTTGCTAGTCAAGTCAACTTCAAGCCTCTTAATCTGCCTTGCCTTCTCCCCACCCTCCTTCTGAAGCACCCCCACCTCTCTCGCAAAGCTCTCAGCTGCTTCAGCCGCCATGGCCGCCCCCTCCCGCTGCTTTGCCAGCTCTGCCTCTACCTCTGCCAGCTCCCTCTCCCTCTCGCCCTTCTCTCTCTTCACCTGCACAAGCTCTGCCGACAGCTCCTTCACTACCTCCGTTAAACGCTTCACAGAGGTTTCCATGTCTGCCTGCACCCTCACCGCTCCTTCCAGCTGCTCACCTTCTCTCTTCCTCCTACTCCTCTCTCCCTCTACCTCCTCCGTCATTATTCTCACTCGCTCCATGGCTTCACAATACCTTCCTTCCGCCTGAACCACCTGCAGCTTTAGAGCCATTTCTTGAGCTTCTGCCGCCATGGCCACCTTCTTCGCTTCGCCCTCTGCCGCCCTCCTTAGGGCACTCGCCTCCTCCACCTCCGCCTTCAGCTTTTTGCTTTCTGCCTCAAACTCACCTTTCTTTAAGAGAGCTCCTTCTAGGGAGGCCACACGCTTCTCCATCTCTCCAATAATCGTCAAATAATGAGTACGCTCTAAGTCTGTCAAGCCACCAGTTGCTGCCACGTGTCCTGCTTCACTCTTTTCTCTCCCTCTCTCGGGCTCTCTTCCTGCCACTCCTTCCCTTGGGGAGGTACCAACGATACCTCCCATAGGCAACACTTGCTCCACTTCTGCCTCCCTCACATTCCCTCGGCTTCGTGCTCTTCTTTGAAAGCCCTTTAAACTACTTCTTCTGACTATACCTCGCTCCTCCTCCTCTCCTTCTCCCTTCCTCTCCACTCTCTGCTCCTCCTCTGCAGGTCCCGGGAGTCTCTCTCTCCAAACTCCTCCTTCATCTCCCTCATGAAAAGCTGTTCCCTCCGTTCTCCTCGTCTCCTCCTCTCTCTTTTTCCCAATCTCTATCTTTCTCTCCACCTCTCTCTCTTTCTCCTCCTCTCTCTTCTTCTCCTCTCTCCTCTTCCTTTCCTCCCTCCTTCTCTCCTCCTCTCGTCTCTTTCTCTCCTCTTTCCCCATCCCCTTCTCCGTCTCCAACTCCATGCCATAGTCTCCATGGCTCCACAGAAGCTTCTTGGGAAGCTTCCACCCCTGCCCATGGCTGCCATCATCTCCCTCAACTTCCGGCCACTTTCTCCGTCTGCTTGAAAGGACTGACTTTGACTTCACCCTTTCCCTAATAAGGCGACTGCTCGGCGTCCTTTTCTCGACTGCAGATAGCACCATCAACAAAACATAACTCTTCACCTTCCAAAAAGTGTTCAAGTTTAAGCAAGTCTCTAGGAAACAGGCAACCAATGCCTTCATCGTTTTTGCGACATCACCATACTTGCATTGGAACTTAAAAAGTTGTAAGCCGTCGACGAGTACAAGTGACAAACACCAAACCAAACCTCTCCGTTGACTTACCATTGAAATCGGGAAAGTGACGTAACTTGTATACATCCGCAAACGTCACATCTGCAAATCCAAAGCAGACCCTTGTCATAAAGTCATCCCTCCATCCAAAAATCCCAACTCTCCAAAAACAGGAGGAATGAAATCCTCTCTCGGAAATCCCCAATTCCTCCTTCCCATCCACATGGGGGAATTAAAGAGAAACGAAGCTCACGATTTCCGCCGTATCCTCCAATCATGTATAGAGATCTCTGACACGCAATCATGATGTGACCGGCTCGACCAGTCGGCCCTTCTTCTCCCCTCCCACCATTCACTCCACTCTCCCCTCTCTCCATCTCTCTCTCCTTCACTGCCTTACTCCCCCTCTCTATGCTTCGTGATCCCTTTCCAGTTCCTTGGAGAGACACGTGTCGCCATTCCAACGATGGAGTTGCTCCCATTCCACTCGCTGCAACCTGCGTCCTTCCTCCCAAAAAATCCAAATTTCTCTCAAAGAAAGAAACCACTAGGAAGACTACCATCCTTATGTGGGTTCTGGGTAGTGCTACTCCTTTTCCCACTCTATCCAACGTAATGAAAAACGTGGTCGAATTCCGCCATAGTGAATAGAGAAGTTCAGCCAAACCTTGAGCGTCCACATGTCGGCCAACCGTTCCGTTCCGCTGCGACCACCATGGATCACAATTGTATTGTTCCCGACAGCTGTCGCCGCGTGATTGGCCCGCGACTGGGGGCAGATTCCATCGATTGGCGGCGACGTCCAGCGATTGGCCACTGCATCGTACACACTGCGTTGATAGATCACATAGAACCGTATTTCCGTTGCAGACATCATGTGGTGAAGCCAGCCTCAGAAAATGTGCAGAAGTTTCGAGAGTGAGAAAAACACAAACTTTACCAATTGTAGGGACCCCGGAGGGATGACTTGCATAATTTCATAGTTGCATCAAAAAGGCAGTTTCGGAAAGGCTTGCAAAGTTGTACGGACACTCAAAACAAGACAAGAATGGGGCATACCTGAAATAGTTTTCGCGAATAATGCTCCCCTCGCCCTTTCCCCCAAAGAGGTACACCTGTGTGCCGAGCGGAGTGAAGGAGTGGTAGCCGCGCATGCGAGGGATGTCTCCCTGCGGATGTAAAGTTTCCCACACAAGGGTATCTGCACCTCCACAACCATTTCCAAGGAGAGTCACATCCAAGATGTGTGCGTGTGTGTGTGCGTGTGAGAGGGAGAAAGAGAGAGAGAGAGAGAGAGAGAGAGAGAGAGAGAGAGAGAGAGAGAGAGAGAGAGAGAGAGAGAGAGAGAGAGAGAGAGAGAGAGAGAGAGAGAGAGAGAGAGAGAGAGAGAGAGAGAGAGAGAGAGAGAGAGAGAGAGAGAGAGAGAGAGAGAGAGAGAGAGAGAGAGAGAGAGAGAGAGAGAGAGAGAGAGAGAGAGAGAGAGAGAGAGAGAGAGAGAGAGAGAGAGAGAGAGAGAGAGAGAGAGAGAGAGAGAGAGAGAGAGAGAGAGAGAGGGAGAGAGAGAGAGAGAGAGAGAAAGAACGAGAAAGAGAGAGAAAGAGAGAGAGAGAGAGCGAGGAAAAGAGAGAGAGCCTCAACATTTACCCATGTCACTCTAATTTTAGTCTTTCCACTGTATTTTTCTTTCTACAATACACTCCCTGCCTTAGCTTGCCTTCATCCTACCACCTTCTCCCACCAGTTCCGCCTCTCCCTCTCCTCCTCCCTTCATCCCTCCCTCTCCTCCTCCTTACTCACCCGTGTGCAGAACCATGTGGTCTCCCAGCCATTCCATGCGTTCCCCTCCAAAACCGCCGAAAATGAGAATGGAGTCCGAGTGAAGGGGATGCACAACGGCTGCATGCGTCCCCCTCAGCTGCCCTCCATGGCCAGAGGTAGTGGGATGGCTCCACTGCATTCGCCCACATTCATTCACATCACTTAATTCGATGATTGACTTATCAATTGACGAATTATTTGATTGATTTATCAACTAGTTATTAACTGATTAATCTCTTCCTATAGGGATTATCGAATAAAGAGTCAAAACAGTGCTCGAGCATGCGGGTGCATTCACATCACACGCAAAGTCTCAGATCCAACCTCACCCTCCTCACTCCATTATTCAGTGCATGAGATAAAGTAAACCTCCTTTGCCCACTCCTTACTTGGCTCCTACCCTCCTTTACTCGACTGAAACACCAGCAAATTCAGAGATTCTTTAACCTTCCGTACCGTCAAAGTGTCCGTGTTGAGCACGTGCAGATCGCCCTGCATGTTGTCGTGGTCGCTCCCTCCAATGAGCCAAATGCAGTTCTCTCCGATGAGAGTGGCCGAGGCGTACGCGCGAGGGGAGAAGGGCGCGCAGCCCTCCACAAGGTCCCACTGCTCCGACTCGCAGTCGAAGGCCCACACATCGTTCAAAAACTTGTCGCCGTCGCGGCCGCCCATCACGAAAATTTTAGTTTTGACCAAAGCGGCGGCGTGACCGGAGCGAGGTTTGAACTCGGGAGGGACTGCGGCCCGCAGCAAGAGCCTTCACTCAGACAGTGAGCGGAAGAAGATATTTTCTTAATTGCAGAAAGATAAGATTCAGAAGGGTTGTGATTTAAAGAATGGAGCGTTTATTTTACAAAGAGTTAAATCCTTTAAAATAGGTTAAAAGTTTAAGAAATAAAAATCTTTGCATTTTCAAAGGGAAAGCCTCCCAAAACATCTTGAACTGCAAAATTAAAACAAAATTGAAAGAAATAAACCTTACAGAATGCCTGGTTCAACATAATATCATCATCATTCGTTGTTAACGAGGAAAAATAAAGAAAAAAACACAGAAAGAGAGGTACACCCAAAAAAATATGAAGAAATTTAGGCAGACCCTAAAATGAAAAAGGCCACTTCTCTTACCCGGCATGGCCTCCCATTTGGCGCGCCACGTGGCACCTTCTGCGAGCCGCATGGCGCCTGCTTCCTCCCTCTCCCTCGTCTACTTCACGCGAAGCGTTCGCCACAACGACAATTGCAGAAAAGGTGTTCACACGGGGTGGTCTGGTTCAGCACTGGATCACATTTCCGCACGTGTGAACACCAAGGGTTGATTTTGGGAAGTTCTATATTCACACCTTTTTTCACACCACACCTGTACACACAGACCTTTTTCGCCGGGTAGGTTTTTTTTTTTTTAATAGGATTAAAAACAAAAAGTGCTTTTTTCACACCTTTCTGGAATCGATACACACCTTTTTTCTCTTACCTCTGATTTTTTTTTGGAGAGAAAAATCGGCCTGCCCGAATCCGCTCGGAGCTAAAGATCCGTCCTCCACGAGATCGTTTGCGAGTGTGCGTCCTTCACACGTGCAATGAATCTCCGCCTTCGATTCCTACACAGATCGCACCGCGGCAGATCACCGTTCGATCTGCAGTCGGGCTCGGTCCCAGCGAATGGCACGGGCCCACAAAGCCGGCTCAAAGTGGGTCCGTACTATAGCTGGACGGCGACAGCTTCGAGGAAAGGTGAAATACCGTACATTGAGAGCCTGCACCAATAACAATTAGCCACCTCATAATGAGAACACGTGGCAGATGGTGATCGGTTGTTAGTTGTCAATTGCGAGCCGCCGCAGGCTGGCCGGTCCAGCTTCATACTTTTGCGGAGATCTCGGGCCGGGGGACGCGCGCTCTCGCAAGTGCCATCTGGCTTTGGATGGACACGTGGGCACGTGCCATTAGCTGAGACCGAGCCCCACTGCAGATCGAACGGTGATCTGCCGTTGTGCGATCTGCGCAAGAATCGACGGCGGAGATTCATTGCACATTTGAAGGACGCACACCCGCAAACGATCTCGTGGACGGATCTTTCGCTCCGAGCGGATTCGGGCAGGCCGATATTTTTTTCTGTCCAAAAACGAATCAGGAGTAAAATCTGCCCGACGGAAAAAGGAGTGCGTAAAGACAAGAAAGGTGTGAAAAAAGCATTTTTCGTTTTTCTAAAAATAGAACCTGCCCGGCGAAAAAAGGTCTGTGTGTAGACAAAAAAGGTGTGAATATAGAACCTCGTCTTTTGCGACTTTGGGATGCACTAGAAGACAAAATGTTTCTCATACCGTACACCTTGGGTGACTCTCCCGTTGACTGTATGTACGAATCATGTACGGCAAGGACCTCTCGGTTGGCGACTAGGGATGGATTAATTACGACTATATAATATATATTATATTATACAACTGTGACGACTAGATAACGGCTGATATATATTAATTTACAACGCCTTTACAACATGTACGGTCGGACGGTCGTAAGGTCGAACGACTGTACGGTATTATGCGGTACGGATGCACGAGCAGACAGAGTGAACCAGACGGACGCATTTCGCAACGCCAACGCCAAAACGACCTAATTGGCCCATTCGCCCATTTTGGTATGGTATGACCGTACGACCATACGAGTACGGTCGTACGGTCGTACCATACCAAAATTAGGTCGTTTTGGCGTTGGCGAAATGCGTCCGTCTGGTTCGTAGACGGACCGTACGTCCGTACGACCGTACATGTTGTAAAAGGCGTTGTAAAATATTATATAACAGCCGTTATCTAGTCGTCACAGTTATATAATATAATATATATTATATAGTCGTAATTAATCCATCCCTAGCGACAACTCGACTTGCCAAGAGACGAGAAATGAAGAGATTCTCTTTAAGGGTAGTGATATTTCTACCCCTTTTTTGGATCCAAACACCCCTTCCCGGCCGGGCAGATTTCAAAAAGGATTAAAAACGGAAAATGCTTTTTTCACACCTTTTTGGAATCGATACCCACCCTCCATCGGCAGGTTTTATTTTTGCGAAACAAGGAAATAACCCGTCAACCCATTTTGAATATCCCGCCTACCTGAATTTTTTTTCACGCGTGCGGTCAATCGCAGCCGTCGATTCCTTCGCAGATCACAACACGGCAGATCACTATTTGCTCTGCAGCCGGGCTCGGTCACAGCGAATGGCACGTGCCCACGTATCCCGCCAAACTCGTCTCAAATGTTTGTCCGTACAAATTTCGTACGGTCGCAACTTTGAGGAACCCAATATTTCGTACATTGAGAGCTTGGACCCAATCAACGTATTCCACGTCAAAAAAGTAACACATGGCAGATGTTGATTAGCTGAAAGCTGACAATGCACGAGATCTCAGGCCGACGGACACGCGCACTCGCACGTGTCCCTCGGCCCGGCTTTGGCGGGACTCGTGGGCGCATTCCATTCGCTAAGATCGAGCCCGGCTGCAGAACGAACGGTGATTTGCAGTGGTGCGATCTGCGAGGGAATCGACAGCTGCGACGTGTGAAGGACGGACACCCGCGAACGATCTCGTGGCGGACGGATCTTCCGCTCCGAGCGGATACGGGCAGGCAGATATTTCTTTCCCTCAAAAAAAAAATTCAGGAAGGCGGGATACAGTATTCAAAATGCGGTGACGGGGTATCATTTTCCTTGGTTAGCAAAAATAAAATCAGCCGACGGAAGAAGGTGGGTATCGATTCCAAAAAGGTGTGAAAAAAGCATTTTCCGTTTTTAATCCCTTTTGAAATCTGCCCGGCCGGGAAGGGGTGTTTGGATCCAAAAAAGGGGTGGAAATATCACTACCCCTCTTTAATTGGGGGAGTCAGACCTTGACCATCGCCAAATCAATTTCGTAAGCCTGTCGAGCGAATTAAGCATTGGCTAGGTACGCATTTCGGTACGGCTGGGTTCGACGGAGCCCGCGGATCCCGATCCGGAATTCGTACACGAAAGATGTGACTTTTAGTATAAGGAATTCGGCAATTTCGTAAGCGATGGTCAAGGTCTGACTCCCCAAACTTTCGTGTTTCGTGTTGTTCAACAAAAGATGCGAAGCTTAACGTTGTTGAGATGACTGGTTGTTGTTTTAGTTCCATCATCAGGTATCCTCAAATAAGGTAATTTGGCTTAAGATAAGGGTTTTCTTTCCCATTAAATTAGGAGGGGAAGTGGCATTGATCTCACGATGGCGAGGCCAAGAAATGATGACGGTCACACTATTGACGTTTTAGCGTTTGCTCGCGTGAAGGCTCGCCATGAGGGCCATCAAAGTTAGAGTGGGGGGCAGAGTGGGGAGGCAGGTGGCAAGTGCTGGTGTGTGATAATTAGATTTGTCATACGCTAATTACTTGGTATTAAGTTATTGGAATATGCTTGTAGCTGAATATAATAGTTATAGAAGTATTGCGTTACAGGACATTGGTTTGGTTAGTATTGTAGTGTTCAATTCAAGCTTGTAGTGAGGTGCTTCACTTCATTGTGTGCAGTTGAAGTCGGTGCTTGCAGTCCTTGGATGAGCATGTTCAAGTATATCTAAATTGTACGCTTCTCATTAATATATTAAGAGTTTTCCTATATTTCACTTCTATTGTGTTACTCTTCACAGATCGGACCATTAGACAAACCAGTCGACTGGTTGGCAACCAGTGGTTGCAGACCGAAACAACCATTCGCCTGGTTTGGAACCAGTGGATGCCACTGGTTGGCAACCAGTCGAATGGTTGGCAACCAGTGCCGCCGGATCGAAACAACCATTCGACTGGTTGCGAACCAGTGGCGCAGGACTGAAACAACCATTCGACTGGTTGCCAACCAGTGGCATCCACTGGTTCCAAACCAGTCGACTGGTGGCCAACCAGTGGCGCAGGACTGAAACAACCATTCGACTGGTTGCGAACCAGTGGCGCAGGACTGAAACAACCATTCGACTGGTTGCGAACCAGTGGCGCAGGACTGAAACAACCATTCGACTGGTTGCGAACCAGTGGCGCAGGACTGAAACAACCATTCGACTGGTTCGGAACCAGTGATCCAATGGTTGGCAACCATTGAATTTCTGAAATTATGCCTTTTTGCAAAAATGGGTCGTTTGTGTTTTTTGGTTGGTTGCCAACCGTTGACAACTAGTGTAACAAGCCTGATGCGTACAGATGCGTACGGATTCGTACAACCAAATCGTACGACTGTACGGGGATTCTGTACGGCCGAACCGTAATAGTTTTCTCCGAAACGCCGACGGCATTTTGGTAACTGTAGCGTTCAGTTCGCTACAACTAGTGATTTAATGGTTGCCAACCATTTGATTTAATGGAGATAACCATTCGACTGGTTGCCAACCAGTGCCGCCAGATCGAAACAACCATTCGACTGGTTGCCAACCAGTAGACGTCCAACCATTGCCATCCAATGGTTGTCCAATGGTTGCCGATCCACTGGTCCGAACTGTGTTACTCTTTCATCTTTTGCTATGGAGTGGTCAACGTTAGGGTAGGGGAGAGCATGGCACTTTAACTATGGGAACGTGATTGGGTATTTTGCACTATATCCCTTAAAACCCCTTAAAATCCCAAATTTTCCCTTGAAAATGCTATAAAGGGAATCCCCTAAGTTGGCCTGTTGATCTTCCTAGCGCGGTACGGCACTGTACCAAACCCCTCATTCGTACACATAAAGTACACCGCCGGACAGGTCCCTTATCAACGGCTGCCACGAGCCGGCGGTGGGACTCCCCAACGACGACCCAGAGCCGTACGCGCACGTCCGTACGGCCTTCACACACATGGCAGGCCCCCATTCCTCGTACCAGGCAGGGCGGGCGGCGATTGGCCGCCCGCGGCGCCCGTCAGGGCGGAGCGCACAGCTGGCGGCCGCGGCTGGGCAGGCGGGCGGGCCGAGGAACGCACGTGCAAGGAGAGAATCTCAACGGCTCGTGGTCCCATCGGACGGTTGAGAATGCACGAGGGTGAGGAGCAATGGAAGCGCCTAAAGACACGTGTGTTCCATGTGCACGCTTTCCAGGCGCTACATGTGTCGCCTCCGAGTGCTGCGGCGTAATCCTTGCAAGTGGGACAAGAGGCAGGAGAGAGGGAGAGAGGGAGAGAGGGAGAGAGGGAGAGGGAGAGAGGGAGAGGGAGAGGGAGAGGACGCCACGGGCCAGCTAAGAAATCCCTCTGCGCATTCTTGGAGGTCGACGAATGCTGGAAATTAGGGTTCCGCCATGGGCCCTGGACTGGCGCAGCCTGAAGCGCATGCCCAGCAGCATGTGCAAAGCCTAAAGCCGCCTGCATGGAAAGCTGCTAGCCCTCCAGCCCCTGTTACGGCTCCTTCGAAGCCTCCAGCCAATGCGGCGGCTGTGCACGGGATGCGGCTGATGCAGACGCCAGCTGTCGACAGCGGGATGGCTCCCCATGGATCTGTTCTCAGCCCTTCCTCCTCCGCTCCCTCTTTAACAACCCCCTCCCTTCCACTTCTTCTGCCTCCTGTCAGCGACCCCCTTGCTTATGCAGACCTCCTTCGCTCCCGCGGCAAGATAGCTAATGCCCTCGCTATCTATGACGCCCTGCTAGCGCAAGATCCTCGGGATGCAGATGCTCTTGTTGGCCGCGGAGCGTGTCTGCATGCGCAGCGCTTGACTCGCCCTGCCTTTGACAGCTACGCTCTGGCTCTTGCCCTAAATCCAAAGCATGCACGCGCGCTCACACACTGTGGAGTGCTGTACAAGGAGGAGGGCCATCTGCTTGAGGCAGCTGAGGTGAGGAAAAGCTACGGCCAAGTGGCCATGGCCATGGGCCATGCGTCGGGAAGCAATGAATGCAAGCTTGCTACATATGGAATTAGGCATCATTTGGGCCATTGAAGGGAAAGTCGAGTAGCTTGGAGATTTTGCCATGCGGTGTCAAAGCGGCATTCAGGACTTCTTTCGGTTGAATTAGAGAACGTGGAGGGGGATAAGGAAGGGAAATGTAAAGGCGTGAGGCTTTACTATGATAGCGCTACAATTGAGTCATTAGGTCTACGTCAAATGGAATCGCGTGACTCGGGGAACAAGAGCAAGTGATTTCACAGTAATTTTGCGTGCAAGCCAGGCTACACTAGAGTTTCAGCATGTTGAAGAAGATCTTCTCCAAGGGTTTTTTTTGTTACGTTGACCGATAATTTAGCTACATTCTAGGGGACGATGGGATAAGGGAGTAAACTGTGTTTTATACCATTAGAAGTGATAGGGGCATCTGCTCTATAGGGTCGATTGGAGTAAAGAAATCAAACCTGAGTACTGCAAGAAACCAACCTTAGGCCTTGTCGCCGAACATGGCCAGTTGGGCAATGGTGTTGCAGAAGTAAACTTATTGCATTAAATTACAAAAAGAAAATTGAAACTGAGAAGCTGCTTTTCTATTCGCCGATAAGTGAACTGAAGCTCACAGTTTAGTAGATATGTCCTAATGAAGGATGGCTGAACATGACATGGGAGAGGAAACTGCAAGAATCATGGGCCTGTATGGCCAGAGAATTGTTCGTCGTCCTTACTTTTGCCACACTATATTTAATTAAACCTGGAAAATTAGTAAAATATGGCCGTTCAATAGAAGTAAAAATCATTTGATGAATTTGGCACCACGACTTATCTTCAAGAGGAGTGTGGAATTTGAGTGCGAGGCGTGTACGATATTGCAGTCAGTGGCGCGTTGGGTAGCTTACCACATATTGAATCTCAAGAAGGCATGTAGCCTGAGCCTGTATTTGCGCTTTGTCGTTAATGAAGCAGCTATGGGAGAGCGCACGGTGGGAAGTTATGAGCTTTATAGAAAAGCGTACCGTTACATCTCCTTAATCGTTCTGTAATCTGTAAGGTTCCAGTTTTGTATTGGGAGGTGGATGTGTTTTGACGCCATAAACAAGTCGTTTTGTCTGAAGTGAAACATAGTTTTGTAGCAAATGCTATGCGAACAAGATTGTTTGAACGGTATGGACGGTTGGTATGCCTAACAAGAGAGTAAATTAATCGCCGGCGTTGCTTTGGAAGCATAAGCATTTGGATTACATGGAAGCGTGACTTCTGCAATGTCTGCTTCACGTGTGCAGGCATACAGAAAGGCACTTGAAGCAGACCCATCGTACACGGAGGCGGCAGAGCAGATGGCAGTGGTTCTGACAGACCTTGGAACACGGCTAAAGTTGGCAGGGAGCGTGCAGGAGGGCATCGCAAAGTATTATGAAGCAGTGCATGTGGACCAGAGATACGCGGTAAGAAGTCAGAAACACAGAGCAGAGGGCTTGGGACAGGGGAAGGGCCTCTATTGAATGACATGTCAGGGATCATGGGGAAGTGTTTTAAAGAGAAAATGCTCCTGGGGATACTTGGAGGGCTCTGCAGCCAGCTTTCTACAATCTGGGCGTGGTGTATTCGGAGCTGGGACAATTTGAGACTGCATTGGGTTTCTATGAGAAGGCAGCGCTGCTTCGACCTATGTATGCAGAGGCACACTGCAACATGGGAGTGATATACAAGAATTGTGGAGACCTGCAGGCAGCAATCAATTGCTATGAGAGGTGAGAGATCTTCACGGAACCGAAAGGGTAGTGCTATTTCTGCCTGCCCCGCCCCGTCACCGATTTCGCAGACGTGCATTTTTTGCAACTGTTGAGCTGGTCTTTGGAAGTATTCAGCCGGGCTCCTTTTGGTCAGCTGAACCCCACCAATCACCACATTTCTTGTCCTCACACGTCCCTATCTTCGATACACCTTTCTCTCAATGCAGTCAGTTGCTTCTTCTTGTGAGCTCATTTTCAGCAGGTGAAGCGATTCATGTGACTGGGGGCACTGTGTCGCTACGCCAGGTGTCTTGCTGTTGCTCCCAATTTCGCCATCGCCAAAAACAATATGGCGATTGCGCTGACGGACCTCGGCACCAAGGTACACTCTTTGCTCGTTGAAAAGGGCTGCTTTTCACCAAATGGTGCACCCCAACAGACAATCTCATCGAGAAGCCCTGTGATAAAAGGACGAACAACGACTTTAAAAAGAGAGTTTCCGTCAATACGGAGGAAATAGAAGGGAAGGTGCTGCCGAGGAAGCAGCTTCTCGTAGTCGTGCAGGTACGTGCGCTGATGGGATGGGGGGAATGGGTGGAGCAATACGAACAGGTGAAGCTTGAAGGGGATATTCAAACAGGCGTCGCCCATTACAAGAAGGCTCTTGTTTATAACAGCCATTATGCAGACGCCATGTACAACCTTGGAGTTGCGTATGGTGAAATGCTGAAGTTTGACATGGTGGGTGGAGGAGGCAGGTTCTAATGGCCTGTTTGTAAATTCTCAGAGGACAATTGATAGATTGAGAGGGAATGGCTTTGGAGGTTTGCTATTGGTTCAGTGGACTAGCTGTATTGAGATTTGTGGGTTTGCTTGATTCTTTCAGGCGGTGGTTATGTATGAACTGGCACTACATTTCAACCCGCAGTGTGCTGAAGCGTGTAACAATTTGGGAGTGATTTACAAAGATCGAGACAACCTCGACAAAGCTGTCGAATGCTATCAGGTACGTCGGGATGTTTTGTTTTCACTCAGAAAGTTGACTTTATAAAGGCTTGAAGAAGGCTTATAGTTTGAATCTCCATTCTTATACTCTAGGCATGCCTGAAGCTTGGTTTTTGCGTCTGATGATAAGTCTGGTTCGGATTCTTGCAGAAAGCTCTGAGAATAAAGCCCAATTTTTCACAATCTCTCAACAACCTTGGAGTTGTATACACTGTTCAGGTAAGTTATGCCTAGGTACATCCAAGTGGCTTAGCACTTTCCATACGGAAAGTCTTCACCTCTCTCATTCGTCTCTAACCATTACTATTCTGTTGATGAAAGTGAATGCCGAAACCAATCTCTTTTTTTGTCCTTTGATCTCCCTCTCTCTCACTCGTCAGTAAATGCTGGATTTGACTTTGACAATGCGAGAAGAAATGAAAATGGTTCATAGTTCGACAACAACTCCCCATTACGGAGACGCTGCTGATGTCGTATTGTCATGTGACTTTGTATGGATTTGGGCACCTGTGAAGTCAGTAAGGCAAGAAAATTTGAATCTTCTTTAAGTTTTTTGGGATTGCGGGGTTCAGGGCAAGATGGATCTTGCTCTTGGAATGATTCAAGGGGCTATTATTGCGAACCCCACGTATGCTGAGGCATACAATAATCTCGGTAGGCTTCACACCTCAAAAGTCCTCCATGAAGTTATTTGCTTCTCTCCCTCTATCCTCCTCCCTCCCTGTATTCCTCTCTCCCCCGTTTGTCTCTATTTCCGTTTCTCTTTCTCCTCTCCTTCTCTTCGACTTCTTTCCCTGCCTCCTAACCCCTCACTCCCTCAGGCGTCTTCTCCTCCTCTCTCCCTCCCCTTCCCTTCATCCCATCGTTCCCCTCGTTCCCCTATTTCGCTACTTCCCCCTACTCCCTTCCCCCCCCCCCCCCCTTTCTCTTTGTTACTCGTTCCCACCGCTCACGATATCCGTCTTTCCTCTGACTTCTATCCTTCTGACTGTTCTTCCCCTTCAACCCCTCTCCTTCCCTCGTCCAGACCTATTTTCTCGTTTCTTTGAGCGTTATGATGATCTTACGATTCTTTTGAGATAAAGAAAAGTGGAGTAGAAAGCAAAGGAATGGTGCTGCATTCTGAAGCACTTAAATATTTATGAAGAAATTTAGTCGAGAAATAAACATAGGGGTCAAAGAGTAATGAAGTAATGAAGTAAAGAAGGATGGGAGTGGGCCATTTGCTTTTCTCAGGCGTGCTCCATCGAGATGCCGGAAACATCCCGGCAGCCATTGAAGCCTATGAGCAGTGCTTGCGGATTGATCCAGATTCGAGAAATGCATTCCAGGTGGGAACAGGGAGGGAGAGGAACCCACACTATCGGGAGAGGAGGAAGCACTTTCCTTTCACTAAAGAAGAGTGTAGAGTTTCTCGTTTGGACTTAATAATATACTCACAGAATTTCCTTCCGGCCAAATCAAACAGGTAACCAGTAACACATCTTATTATAATGGGAAAACCTGGGACATTGTGCAGAATCGATTGCTTGCAATGAACTACATCCACGAAGGGCATGATGACTCCCTTTACATCGCACACAGGTGAGATGAGATTATTGACTTGGCCTTCAAATCTCGCCTTCTTTTTGCAACATGTATCGCTTGTAAAGGCTATAACCTATATTGAAGTTTCCAAACACAAGCATGATTCGGTCCCAGGATAGTCATCAGTCAGCTGACCTGCTCATCTTTGTTTGCAGGGATTGGGGGAGACGGTTCAGTCGACTTTTTCCAGAGCAAACAAGTTGGGAAAATATCAAAGATCCTGATCGTCCACTCACAATCGGTTACATATCTCCTGACTATTTCACTCACTCCGTTTCCTACTTCATAGAAGCTCCCCTCACCCACCACAATTCCTCGGAGTTTCGACTAGCTATTTACTCTGCAGTTGTGAAGGTACTCTTCCTCTCTCATCTTCCCATGTGATGCTCCTGCTTTCCCCTTCCTGTCTATTTCCTCCTACAGTCTCTTACAGCAAAGCCTGAAGCTAAGGCTGCGGAAGACTTATTATCATTACTACCTTTTCAACCTGTAAGCACGACAGACTTTGTCCAACATCTTACCGAGCTCAAAGGGAGTGAAAATGAATGCATTGAACCATGTCTTGGCTGCAGGCTGATGGAAAAACCTTGAGATTTAAAGATATGGTTAGTAAGAAGGGAGGAATGTGGCGCGATATCTACGGGCTGGATGAAAAGAAGGTTGCTGATCTTGTAAGGGAAGACAAGGTCGACATTCTTGTCGAGCTGACCGGCCACACTGCGAATAACC